>CM031599.1:8378495-8402885 GCA_018398815.1 Conus ventricosus | reverse complement strand
GAAACACTTTTGGCGAGAACGGTGGTTTCCAAACACGACTACTGTTGACATTTGATTCGTCTGGAATCACACTTCGGAAGCTTTTTTGAACAGACAGCATACAGTGGCAATTTTCTTTGACTTGGAGAAGGCCTACGATACTACCTGGAAGTCGGGGATACTTCATGATCTCCACGATCTGGGTTTTCGAGGTCATCTTCCGCTTTTTATTCAAAATTTTTTGGCAGAACGACAGTTTCAGGTCGGGTTGGCACCACTCTCTCTGATGTCCACGAGCAGGAGTTGGGTGTTCCACAGGGGAGCATACTGTCTCCTGCCCTCTTTAGTATTAAAATCAACAACATTGTTCAATCAGTTCAGCAGGGTTCAGACTGCTCATTGTTTGTGGATGATTTCGCTGTCTACGCAACTGGAAGCCTGTACCCGAGTGTCCAGCGCAGGCTCCAGCTTTGCGTAGATAAAATCCATTGGTGGGCGGATGAAAACGGTTTCACCTTTTCTCCAACAAAGACGCAGTGTTTTTCACTTCCATAATTTCCGTCAGTTTTTCCCAGATCCTGAACTTCAAGTAGGGAAATCTCCCATTCCAGCTGTTAAAGAGGCCAAATTTCTGGGAGTCATTTTTGACCAGAAACTGAACTTTCTCAGCCACATCAAACACCTCAAAACTGCTTGCCAGAAAGCACTGAATATTCTGCGGGTCGTAGGCACACCGACTGGGGCGCTGATAAGAAAACTTTGCTGCACCTCTACAGAGCCTTGGTCCGTTCCAAACTGGACTACGGTTGTGCTGTCTACGGCTCCGCAAGATCGTCTTACCTCAAACTCTTGGACCCTATCTACCATCAAGGGCTTCGCCTCTGTCTTGGAGCGTTCCGCACCACCCCTGTGTACAGCTGTACGCAGAGGCAGGTGAACCTTCATTGTCTAACCGCAGGCTGAAATTGTCTTTGAATTATTATATCCGACTGTTCTCAGAACCGCAGAATCCTGCCTATGACTGTGTCTTTGACCCTCTGTTCCAAAGTAAGTTTGAAAACAACCGAAATGTATTCCGCCGTTTGGTCTTCGTATGCGGCCTCACGTGCGGAATGCAGGTCTAGACCTAGGAGTTGTGTCGGATTTTTCCAAGTTTCCGGATCAACCTCCGTGGACCTTTTTCACACCAGAGATTCGTTTCGATCTTGCAGCTTTTCGTAAAGAGTCTACCAGCTCTCTGGCGTACAAGGCATTGTACGCTGAGCTCTGTTCGAAATTCCCATCCTGTCAAAAGTTTTCACTGACGGTTCCAAGTCTGAAGATGGAGTGGCCTGTGCAGCCTACTGCCCTGGGGCTCCTTCTCAGATACTGTTGGAACATATCCATTCAGATGCTTCTGTCTATTCTGCTGAACTTACTGCTCTGGTTCTGGCTTTGAAGATAATCTCACATTCTTCGAAGAGGGACTTTCTGGTTCTGTCGGATTCGCTGTCAGCTTTGGAGGCCATAGCTGGCCGCAACCTTCAGCATCCAGAACTTTTACTTTTTTTTTTTTTTAAAAACTTTTTAGCAAGTTGAAGGCGGACGGTTACAACATTACTCTTTTTTGGGTTCCTGGTCATGTTGGCATCGGCGGGAACGAAATGGTTGATCGTTTAGCCAAGAACGCCACAAGAGAGAAACTGTCCAACACTTATATCCCCTGCTCAGATGTGAAACCCAAAATTAACGATTATGTGAGAGACCTCTGGCAGGAGGATTGGAACACACAGACGAATAACAAACTCTTTCAGATCCGTCCAAACCTTAAGGACTTCCTCCCATCTACGTCGGGTGGTCGTAAAGAGGAAACGGTTCTGTGCCGGCTGCACACCGGCCATTCATATTTTACCCATTCTTACCTTTTAAAGAGTGAAGAAGCTCCGTGGTGCATTCCATGTCATGCGCCACTCACAATGAAACATGTTCTTTTAGAGTGTTGGGACTTGCATGATGTGAGACACAAACATTTTACAGCGGAGTCCATGAAGATCCTGTTCAGGGATGTCCCGCCTGACGTGATCCTTGAGTTTTTGAGAGAGATTAACATTTTTCATCTGATTTAAGATTTTACGGCAGAAAAGATTTTTAACAAAGTTTCTGGTGCGTTTGTAGACGATGTCATTTAACGAGATGTGTGAAAGTTGGTTTTCTTTCTTTTTTTAAATTTTTTTATTATTATTTTTTTTTTAATGACTGGTGAGTTGATTTTAACGTGGTGACAGCCCTGATGTGGCCCTCTGCGGTCGGCTGGGCTATAAGCAACATTACCTTATCTTACTAGTGTGGGTGATACTGATAAGTTTTCTAGTGAAGTGGTTGTCCTTGTTAGTGTGGGTGATAAGTTGTCTAGTGAAGTGGTGTCCTTGTTAGTGTGGGTGATAAGTTGTCTAGTGATGTGGTGTCCTTGTTAGTGTGGGTGATAAGTTGTCTGGTGATGTGGTTTCTTTGTCAGCGTGGGTGATTACTCTTCAGATTGTGGGGTGTTCTTTGTCAGTATGGGTGAATTTTTGTAGAGTCATGGAGTATTTTTGTTCATGTAGATGAATTGTAGTCAGGTGGTGTGGTGTCTTTGTTAGTATGGTTGAATTGTTGTTTGTTGTTGAGTAGTTTAGAGTTTTTGTCAGTGTCGATGAGTTTAAGTGGTGTGGTGGTATCTTTGCAAGTATATGAGTGTAGCTGTGGAGCAGAGTGCTTTTTTTGTCAGTGTGCATCAGGTGTGAGGCGGTGTAGTATCTTTGGCCGAGTGGATGGGTTTGTCAAGTGATAGGGTTGCCTTTTTGAGTGTGGGTGAGTCTGACAAGTTGTGATGAGTCATTGTCATGTGGTGTGAAATCTGCGTTAGTAGGTGCGAGGTGTGAAGTGGTGTGGTGGTGTTGTCAGAATGGACGTGTCCTTGTACAGTGATGTGGTGAGTTTGTTTCACCGTCCATGAATTAAGTGGCAAGTGTGAGTTGTAAAGTGGTGTATATTGTCAGAAAGGATGAGTTGTAATGTAGTGTGGTATCTTTGTCAGTGTGTATGCATTGTTTTCAAGCAGTGGGGCATCTTTTGACAATGTGGATGAGTTCTTGTAAAGTGGTGCAGGTCTCTCAGTGTGGGTGTGCTGAAAAATAATGTGGTGGCTATCATTGTGGATGAGTTGTTGTAAAGAAGTATGGAGTGTTTTTCAGTGTTGATTTGCTTTAAAGCGGGGTGGTGTCTTTATCAATGTCATTGAGAGAGAGTTCTGAAATGGTGTGATGTCTTAGGGGTGAGTTGCCAAGTGGTGCAGTGTCTTTGTCAGTGTCATGAGTTATGTAGAGGAACAGTGCGATGAGTGCTGTTATGTTGTCTCTCTGTCACTTTTTGTACCTATTTCAAAACCCCCATGCAGCTGTGACGGATTGCCCAGAACACCAATTCTTACTGTTTTCAATTTCAATTTTTCAATTTGTCTTTTTCAATAGTGAGTGAAGTAAAATAGGTCAGACTGTAATTTGATCCTTTGTGATTGTGTTGACATGATTTTTATTGCAGTTAGCTAAGTTTTTAATATTTTTCTGATCAACTTCTTTCAGGATTGTCATGCCCCTACCTAACACCTCTGGAGAAATCCTCCTTGACCCAAGCAGACCAGATTTTCTCAGGGGGTGGGGTGTGGGTGAGGTTGGGGGAGTGGCTTAATGCCTTGATGCAGATGTAAGGGTTTTACCCTTCAGCAAGCAGTGTTAATTATTTTCTAGAAATTACAGGGTTTTATAAGTGGTAGAAAATGTACTGAAAAAGCACACACACACACACACCTCTCTCTCTCTCTCTTCTCTCTCTCTCTCTCTCTCCTCTCTCTCTCTTCTCTCTCTCACGCACACACAGTCACACACACACACACACACACACACACACACACACACACACACACCACACACACACATTCACATTGACTCGCACACACACAGTAACACACACACACACACACCACACACACACACACACACACACACACACACACACACATGAGTGCTCATACTAGCTCAGACATATAAAGACACCTAGAGAAAGAGGGTGAGACAAAAATGGATAAGAGAAGAGGTGTTGATGACAAAATTCATAAAACACTCCAGATTATGCTAAACATTTATACAGATTCGTGTTCCAGTGTCAGTAGTAAAGTGTTATCAGCTATTGTGAATATGTGCATGTGCATACACTGTTAGGATTTTAACAGCGAAGCTTAATGTGTGGGATGTTCTCTTCAATTATCATTGCAGTTGTGTACATCATAATTTCCTCTGCACGAGCCATTTTCATTGGTGTTGAAATATTTTAATGTTTGAGCATATTCCAGTCACCTTGCTATGATCATCAGAAACCCAGTGACAAACAAAAGACGAGTGATGAAAATTTGTGCAGCCTTTGAATTGATGATTGTGCACAAACATATAGCTGTGCCCATAATAGAACTATTTTAATTGTATGATATACAGTTAAGCCAGTCATGTAAATTAGATCACTGGACTTTGTTCTTTTCACTGAATTAGCTCCTGCAAGGCGCAGCTGAAGTGTTGATTTTGATTCTGAAAAGCTGAATTGATTGGATTTGCCTTACTTTTCTTTTTTGGCCAAATCACGTGATCTTGTGGTCTAATCATAGACTGAGTAGTCTTGTTTCGAAGATTCTTAGTTGTATTCTTTGGAGAAGAGTTCTCCAGCAGAAGTTGTTCATCAGTTCAAAAGGAGGTCCAAGAAGGTTGAGCTAAGCTATGTTTTCATCGACTTCAATGATTGTGGATTGGATGAAAGTGCTTTTACATGATGCACCCTAGAAGTTCAGCTCTGATGTGGCCCTTTGTGGTCGGCTGGGCTATAAGCAACATTACCGTAGAAGTTGTAATACCTACAGAAGAAAAGCATAATGTCACAGGAAATTTTGATAGAACGTGTTAAAGTGATGCTCTGGCTTGAGCATCAGTGCCTCAGATGGGAATTTCATGCATTAGAGATGCACATTGGTGTGTAACAATCATCACTAATTGTGCAAGCAAGTGTGCGTGGAGGTTTATGTGTGTATATTACCTTACATGTGTGTGTATGTGCTTTAGTGGTCCATGCGTGTGTGTGTGTGTGCAAAAGCATTTAACCTCTGCCTACCGCATGACTTTGTGCTATATGACTAGGGAAATACCATGCCAAGAGAGGTAACTCCGCAACACATACACACTTGCCATAAAGAAACCTCAATAGAAAATTTGTTTTTAACTTATCTATTCTGTAAAAGTAATGAAAAAAATTCAAAGACATCACTCCATCCAAAACAGCCATTTTCCCCCACATATAGTGAACTGGTACACGAGGAAAAAAAAAAACAAACGAACAGACTAACTGTACTTCGGTATTCTCAGTGCTAAAACAATTTTCCCTAAATTCACTGTACCCACAGAACATCATGGATTAGGAGCACAGAGTAATTTTCCAAGTCTAAACAAAGTACTGAAACCTTCAGGAACAAAATAAAGTCATTCTGTATGGTATGCACACTAAATAATCAACTTTTGTTGTGAAGCAAAAAACAACAACCCAAACTTCAACAATTTTGTTAAACTGAAGGCATCACATACAAGATTTGTCTTCTAACTACTGAGGGGAAAAAATAACAAGAACAGATTACTGAATACTGGGCTTTAGATTGTGATGGAATTCAACAAAAATGTGCTTTTGCACAAGTGCACTGAGCAACCCCCCCCCCCCAAACACACACTGTGGTGATGATGTACCTCTTGTCCGGCTCCTCTTTGCTTTTTGATAAACAGGCAGTTTTTATTTCAGGCCAGAGTTTATGTTCATCCTTTTCTGCTGCTTTTGTGCAGCAAATAAATTTGTTTCTCGTTAAAAGTCTGCCAAAATTCTTCTGAAATCAAAAGGCTAAAGGTGATGCGCCCACAGGCAAATCATGGGACACACCCTCTGACTGACCCGGTTTCCTGGCTATCAAAACAAGGGGAACTTTTGGGGGCTTCACTTCTTGTAGCCAACCACTCCAGTCAACAATTAAAGAATCTCTAGCAAGTTTTGTTTTTCAAATTTTCTTTTTTGGGGGGTCTGGGCCCAGCAGCAATGGGCTATTCGACGTCGTCATTATCATCGCCTGAATCATTATTGATTCCGGCCTCAAAATCAGTCAGCAGTCGATCTTTATTCATAACTAGGTCAAGATTGACGTCCGAATCGTCTTGCTTCAAATCTTCTTCAAGAGTGTAGCCCGCAAATACGCTGTCTTCATCAATATCACTTCAGAAAATGAATTCTGCAAGTTGCATAGTTACTTGATCCGCCATTTTCCCAGAAAATCTTCGCGAAAAAAAGCCGAACTTTGAAAATTCACAGCAGCGAAACTACTCCACCAAAACTCATGCAACAAAAACCAAAATGGCGTCCAGAAACGGAAGTACCGGAAGACTCTTCTGTCGCAATTGCATTCTGGGATATGCGATGGTGAAAGCGAAAGTCGTTGACCGAGTATTCAGCGGTCGATCTCGGTCGATCCGGTATTCAGAAAGAGGAAATCTCGCGGTCGATCTCGGTCGATCTGGTAGGCATTGGGTTAATTACACATACTATACCGTGGCTCACTAATGCAATAAGCGGCAGCAATTTGCTACCCCTGCCTCGTATACAATAAAGTCCGTACGGACAACAAAACCCTTGAAAGGGCCTCGTGCCTTGCGCATGCTCAGAACCATCCTCTTTTCTCGGCAGCCATTTTCCCGTTAAGCCTCGTGTACACGAGCAGCTAAGTATATTTTCTTTTCTCACGATCGCTTGATCGTTGTTGCTGTTCTTTGAAGGCGAGATTTACGAAGGTTTCGTCATTCGATTCCTGCGTCTCGCCGGCAGGCTCTTTGTCGCTGGCCGCGCCAAACCTCCTCTCCCTTCAGCGTCACTTTCTCTCTTCTTCTTCTTCTTCTTTCTCCAAGGGTTCACTTCAACTCAGCTGCGGTTCTGTTGTTGTGACAGCGAGCTCTTTCTCGCAACCCTTAATTCGTGACGGTGATCGGCTCAGCTGCGGTTCTGTCGATCCCGTCCCCTTGTCCCTAACGGCAAACGACTCAGCTGCGGTTCTGTCGTTCCCGTTACTGCATCCTGTGTCCAGTTCAGCTGCGGTTCTACTGCACACAGTTCGATTCCCATGGCAGAATCGTAGATGCACGAGCCCTCTATGACGAAGGCTCAGGGGTGGGGTATGAGGCAGACTTCATGTCTACCTCTCCCTTTCGCTCGGTGGGCGAACCAAGGGAAGCAACTCTCTCTCAAGGGCTTGAATCTCGTTCGGCCCCAGTTGTTTCCCTTCCCCCGCCTCATGTTTCTCCCCTCTTTTGGGTAGAACACTTGGGTTTCGCCCTCATTTCAGGGCGTCCCTCGGGGGACTGGCGCATCAGGTCCCCCATTTACTGGGTTGGGCCAGCAGCCACAGCACGATGATCGGCTCAGCTGCGGTTCTGTCGATCCCGTCCCCTTGTCCCCTAACGGCAATCGACTCAGCTGCGGTTCTGTCGTTCCCGTTACTGCATCCTGTGTCCAGTTCAGCTGCGGTTCTTCTGCACACAGCTCGATTCCCATGGCAGAATCGAAGATGCACGAGCCCTCTACGACGGAGGCTCAGAGGTGGGGTAATGAGGCAGACTTCACGTCTACCTCTCCCTTTCGCTTGGTGCGACCCAAGGGAAGCAACTCCCTCTCAAGGGCTTGAATCTTGTTCGGCCCCAGTTGTTTCCCTTCCCCCACCTCATGTTTCTGCCTCCCTTTAGGGGGCCCCTCTTGGGCAGAACACTTGGGTTTCGCCCTCATTTCAGGGCGTCCCTCAGGGGACTGGCGCATCAGGCCCCCCATTTACGGGGTTGGGCCAGCAGCCATAGCATCAGCCCCCCCTATCATGGGGTCAGGGCCCATCATCCCCCCCTATCATGGGGTCAGGGCCACTTTGCCTTGGGCGCCATGGGCCCAATGGCAGTATCCCCCCCTGCTCCGGGGTTTCCCTGGTGGCCGGGTTTTATGACCAGCTCTCCACCAGTGCAGGCCTCTTCCTCCCAGGCCCCTTCGGCCCACTCGACGGCCGATCCCTCCCTAGGAGTGTCTGGGGAATCAGCCAGCCTGGGCCTGTCTGGACTTTCACAGCGCACCACTTTGCCAAGGGCTGTCCCCCCCCTCAGTCTGTGGCTCCGACCTGGTGGATTCGGAGTTGGAGGACGAGGGCCAGTCGCCTGGTTCTTATTTCCTTCTGGGACTCGGTGGCCTTCCTGGCTTCCCTTGTCCCGGAGGCAGTGTCGTCCTCACGGGAGGTCAGGGCCCCCTGCCCTTCGGCAGCGGAACTCGCCCTGGGGTCTCACCCACTGGCGGCTAACCCTCCTCTCTTTAAGAAGTCGGTAATGGTAGCCGACTGTATGAGGAGGGCCCAAATAAGTCAGGGGCATTGAGGCTCAGGACATCACGCCTGGCTCCATCCCTGATTTACCTGGAGTGCTGGCGGGCAGGGAATTTCTCAAGCCAGAGAGGCTTCCATTTGCCAAGGAGGCCATCTTGGTAAATGACACCATTCTCTCAACCCAAGGGACGACGGTCATTTGGCCCCCGGGGGATCCGAGGCATGCAACCTAGCAGGGGTCGGCCTCAGGCACGGCCGGCGGGTACGAAAGCTCCCACGTCTCAGACGGCCCACCCCCAATGACTTGCCCCCGACCTGGGTACTTCACCCAGGGCGGTCCTGTGGGCAGTCTGTCCAGGCACCTCAGTGCCGGGGAGCGGCTTCCCGCAAGCCCTTGGGCTCTGCGGGTGATCAAGTCGGGGTTTCGTCTTCCTTGGGGTGCAGTAAAGGCTCCTCTCACTCCTTTCCCTCCTCCTTTTGCTCCTCCTCGGGATCTAGCGGCCTCTCAAGCCTTAGACCAGGAGGTCCTTTCGCTGTTAGCCAAGGGAGCCACAGTGGAAGTCCTCTTCCATTCCTCTCCGGGGTTTTATGGCCGCATTTTTGTGGTTCCAAAGCTTATGGAGGATGGAGACCGGTTCTAGACCTCTCGCCCTTGAACAGGTTTCTTATCGTCCTCCGTTTTGGGATGGAAACCCCCATGTCAATCCGCGATGCCATGCATCCCAGCGTCTGGGCGGTATCCATCGACCTGGAAGATGCGTACTTCCATCTCTTGATCCACCCAAGGAACAGGAAGTATCTCCGCTTCGTGTGGAGAAGCCGCGTTTTTCAGTTCAGGGCTCTTCCCTTTGGGCTAGCCCCGACCCCTTGGGTTTTCACGAAGGTGGCCCGGGAAACTTTGCTTGCATGTTCGGGAGAAAGGAATTCGTCTGAAGGCCTATCTCGACGATTGGCTTCTTCTTGCCTCATCCAGCACTCTGTGCTCCCAGCAAGCCCTCCAGGTTTTAACCTCTGTCAGCAGCTGGGATTTGTTCGCAACGAGGAGAAGTCCGATCTCATCCCATCGCAGCAGTTTCAGTTTCTGGGCATGTCCTTCCACACCACCACCTGGTTGGTCTCTCCAACCCCCCAACGCCTGGTTCGCCTCCAGCACCTCTTGGCCCATCTCCTTTCCTTGGATCAGGCTCCAGCCAGAAAGCTGGCCTCTCTTCTGGGTCTGATGGAGTCCTTGGCCCCCTTAGTGCCCCTCGGACGACTGCACAAACGCCGGTTTCAACGCCTCTTTCGCAAGCGTTGGTCTCAGGCGTTGCAGTCGTGGGACCTTCCGATCCTTCTCGGTCAGCGGTTCCAATCATCGGTGGCCCAATGGCACTCCCAGTCTTGGCTGGCTCAGGGAGTCCCCATCACACCCCCCTCCACAGGAGGACCTGTTCACGGACGCGTCCCAGTCCGGGTGGGGTGCCCACGTCAGCTCTCTGACGGCGGCCGGGCAATGGTCCCCGGAGATGGGATCCTGGCATATCAATCGGCTGAAGCTGGAAGCCGTGTTCCAAGCCCTCAAGGAGTTTCTTCCCTTACTGAAGGGAAAACACGTTCTCCTCAACACCGACAACACGACTGTGGCGTGTTATATCAACAAGCAAGGGGGAGCGCGTTCTCACTCCCTGTCCCTGAAGGCAGAACAGCTTCTCCTTTGGTGCGAGACACAATCAATCCGGATCTCGGCCAAGCACGTTCCCGGGAAGATCAACATTCTCGCGGACTCCTCAGTAGGTCACACATGGTTCTTCCCTCAGAATGGACTCTCGTCCACTCAATCCTGGAACCTCTCTGGACTGTATGGTTCAAACCACAGGTAGCCTGTTCGCCACCGGTTCAACCACCGTCTCCAGCTGTATGTCTCCTCAGTTCCGGATCCGGACTGAAGGGCTATGCCTTTCCCCGTTCCCCATTCTGGGAGAAGTTATCCGCAAGCAAGGGAAGACGCATGCAAGCATGTGTATGAGAAAGAGTCAGCAGTGTAGATGTAGTTACGATGGACCTCAGAAGTGTGAATGGGCAGTTGTGACTTAGCATATGATAGAAGTGTGTAACTGCAGTGATAATTCTTAAGCACAAACATGCTCTCTGATGCATAAAATTCCCATCTGACGCCTTGGAATTCAGTCCAGTGTGTCGCTAAAACATACAAAATTTACTGCGATGTAGTGATTTTCTCCTGTACAGCTTACAACTCCGAGCAGTGTGTCACATAAAAGCACTCTTGTCCGATCCACCACAGTCAAAGTTGGAAAAAAACTAACTTTCCTCAACATTTTAGAATGTTTTGAATCGATGAACAACTTCCGCTTTAAGAACTCTTTTCTGCTTAAAAATTAACAAGCGTCATCAAGTCAGACAACCCACTCTGTGATTGGTTCATGAGATCACCTAATTTGGCCAAGCGCGAAAACATGAAAAACCGTATTAAATTCAGCTTTTCAGAACCAAAATCGACAGTTCATCTGTGGCTTGTGGGTGATAATCCAGCGAATGGAACAATATTAAGCGATCTAGGCTACACAAACGGTTTGGATATGGCTCCGTTACGGACTTAGGAATGTGTGGCACACAGTGCAATAGTGGCCAACCCACATAATTCCGTCAAAGGTTCCACTACTATTCATCCCTCACTTCTGATGATAATCGGTGCAAGGCGACTGGAATATGGTCAAATAATAAAATGTTTCAGCACTGATGGAAATGGCTCACCTTGTGAAAATTCTGTGATGATAATCGTTGAGGATATCCTGCATATCAAGTTTCACTGTGAAAATCCTGACAGTACTGGTGGTCACATTTATTCACTTAAGTTAACACTTTATTTACATTGGAACACAGATCTAAATAAGTAATGTTTAGTATAATCTGGACTGGTAATTATTAGCACCTCTTATCCATTTCTGTCTCATTCTTTCTCTGTGTATTCATGTGTGTGAAAGCAAGTCAGAACATGTTCGCGCATGCATGTGTGTGTGTGTGTGTGTGTGTGTGTGTGTGTGTGTGTAGTTTTCAGTATATTTACAATTAGTTATAAAGTGTGACTTCCTAATATTTTTGTGGTCCCTGAAAATTTGGAAAAGCATTTTATGCACCGAGTCTGACCCCCCAATTGTCAGGAAATAATTATCACTGAAGTGTGGTAAACTGGCTGCTGAGACAAGGTTCAGATCCTGCATCTTTTGAAGAATTGGGTCTGCCCAGACCTATGCAAGATTTCCATTTTGAGAAGTGTGTGGAAATTGCTGAAAATTGACCTCAGTCACTTGTGAAAATCTGTGGGTCATTTTTTACCCACGACTTTAGTCAGTGTTTTGAACAGTCTAATACGTAGACATATTTGGGCTGTGTTGCATTGCCAGTTTTCGGCAAGTGTACTCCTGAATGATCGTTTAGCTGCTGACCTCATCACTGACCAGTGTAATTTTGCTCCCTAGTCACTGTCAACAGCATGACCTACGCATTGCCACCATCCATAATCTAATGCTTGGACCTCAGCTTTTGAGGCATCCAGCAGAGTTTCCAGATGCAGTCTAACAATGTTGAAGTATCTGTTGCAAAGTGGCAACACAGCTTACAGCATTTGTACGGAATGCCTAGTAGTTTTCCTATCAACAGCTATTTCAGACTCTTTTTATGGAAGAGTTTGCAGGTTCCTTTGGTCAATGCCATCAGATTGCTAATCGGTGCACACAGTGGCCTCAGAGCAAGACGTTTCTGACGAAAGCAGTTGCTTGCTTGACAACTGCTGTGCGCACATCTAGTCTGGCAGCTTCAGTCATGAAGGGTTAACTGTTTCGAGTTTGTCTGGGTGCCTGGTGGAAAATTTCATGATATCCTAGGAGTATAAGTGAATTCCTGTTTGGAAATTCATGAACTTCAGTTCCAGATTATGGCTGTCACGTGAGTCGGTAAGAATTGCAAAACCCAGGGCCACCATAACATCAAAATCTGAGGCAAAAAAAAAAAAAGAAAAAGAAAAATAAGAAAAAAGAAGAGTAGAAATGATTAAATTCTGAATTACTGGCTTTGGAACATGTTGCCACTTTTACCCCTTAAATCTGGGGTTTTAGTTATTTATATTCTAGATGTACATTGTATCTACTCAGTTTTTTCTCTCTGCATTATGGTTGTGAGCACAGTAACCAGCAACAGCTGGCAAAATCCTGGCTAAACATTTGTAGAATATGGAAAGAAACTAAGCTGCTGGCACATATTGTCTGTGGACATGACATTACTGGCTTGTTACTAATGTCAGTCTGAAGCCCCCCCCCCCTCTCTCTCTCTCTCTCTCTCTCTCTCTCCTCTCTCTCTCTCTCTCCTCTCTCTCTGTCCTTGCTCTGTCTCGCTCCTTCTTCCTCTCCCTCCTTCCTTGACCCAACTTTTGTTTTTACAGGTACATTTCTCTCCCAGTCTGTCTCTATCTTTCCGTGTCTTGTTGGCTCTCTGTTTGTCTCTGTCTCTGTTTGTCTCTGTCTCTCTCTCTTCCTCTCTCTCTCTCTGTCATTGTGTTTCAGTCAGTCGGTCGGTCTGTAACTTTCTCCATCCATCTGTATCTCTCTTTTTCTCTGTTTCTTTCTCACTCTGTAGCCTGTAAGTATTTCTCTCTCTCTCTCTCCTCTCTTAGATTCCTTTTCAGTCTGTCAACATCTTTTGGGGTCTCATATGCACCACCAAAATAATTCCGTCATAATGGTCCCTGGGACCTGGCTTTTGTATGCAGAAGACAATTACAGCGCTGTTTCCTCTCCCATTACTGTTGCGATTTTCAGTGCCGGTTGTTGCCTGGCAATACAGCTGCTTGAAGCAAGTGGCAGAGGGAGAGGGGGTGTGGAGGGGAAGGGAGGGGGGTTCCACTGGTATCCGTTGTCTCCTTGACACTTGATGATATTGGCCGGAATAGCTCAGTTGGTAGAGCACCCGACTCGTGATCCTGGGGTTACGGGTTCGAATTTCGTACAGGGGGATTTTTCCCTCGGAGTTAACATTGGTTCTGACTCCATTCCCCATACAGTCCTTCGAATGAGACTATAAACCGAGGTTCCGTGTGTGAACGCATGCACAACATCTGCACACACGTAAATCCCATCACCAACTTTCGGAAGAGAAGGCCAGTTTGGCCGTTGGTATGGATGACACGCTACACATAGCATGCACCTTCCCCGAAGTTGGAATATCCGTATGGCTGCCTTAATGGCGGGATAAAAAACGGCCATACACACGCAAGTGTCAGAATCTTCAACTCGATGAAGGTGGACACTCAAAGAAAGAAGAAGAAGAAGAACCATGGGTGGAATCCAGAATGTGATGACTTCAGTTGACTGTGACAGCAAGGTTAAGAAAGAAAAGTAACATGACCTGTAAGATCCAAAACCTGTGGGCCAGGTGTGTCAGATATGGGAAAAAAGTGTTTATGGGGAAGGTGGTGAAAGATGATGATGTTTGGATTGACCTGGATTAAAAAGAGATGGGTAAGGGTGCGAAATAGTCAAACCAGTCCAGGATAGAGGCAATCCTAGAAGATGCCATTTTGGTACCAGTGTGTGTGTGTGTGTGTGTGTGTGTGGGGTGTGGCTAATTTGCGCTTTTCACTGACTGCTGAGCGTGTGCTTTTTAATGATTAGTTTATGAAAAGACTTTGCATAATCCTGCCGGGATCAGGAGTATCCCTTTTGTGCTGCATTTTTGAATAGCGTTCAGGCAAACGACTTTCTTCTGCTCTGCCTCGGAGAGAGAGAGAATGTGTGTGTGTGTGTGTGTGCGCGCGCGTGTGCGGTGTGTGTGTGTGTGTGTGTGTGTGTGTGAGAGAGAGAGAGAGAGAGAGAGATGGCATTAAGGCAGCAGCAGCAGCTGTTACCTACCCTCTGCTGTACTGATTTAAATGAAACAGCTGTGCATGGCTGACAGTTGCAGAAGGGACTTCAACCTCAGCATGCATAAAACCTCTAGTAAAAAAAGCACTCTGTGTCTCTGCCTCAGATATGCACCCTAATGTGATATTAATGATACAAATCACAGCTTTTTGGTTTTAAGATTATCTAGTGCTTGTAAGTGGTAATGTGATGTATCTCGTGTCCTGTTTTGTTAGGTGTCCCCTCCGGGGGTTGCGACCTTGTCGTGGTCGGAGGGCTTGCGCGGTCCAGTGATCCCTTAGGCTTTGCTGGCGGGGGCATCATTACTCGGAGATAGGCTGGTTTTGTCAAACTGCTTCTAGGTCCGAGAAGCCAGATGCTGTCTGACCTAAGCGTAACGTGGTAGGAGTTGATGCCCTGGTAGGGCTTCCCATGTCAGATAGGCTAAGGGTGAGGATCCTGACTAAGAGTAACCCGCCTTTCTCCTTTTCTTGTTTTTCTGCCTCCCTTATTTGGCCCTTTTCTATCTTCGTCTCCCCTTCAAGTCTTCTTTTCCACACTCCTTTTCTCTCTGTGGTCTCCTTAAGATCCGCCGCGTTTGCCGTGCGGTGCGACCTGTGTCGGAGGGGAATGAGATCCTGGTGATTGAGAGGGCCAGCGCTCTCAACACATCACTTTGGCTCGGACCTCTCCTAGACAGGGAGTACACTTTGGCCCGGGTGTACTAATCGGCTCCCCTTCTTGGGGTTGGGTCAAGACAGACAGTTCCCCTGCTGGCCAAGTAAACCCCTGCAGTGCTCAGCTCTCTGTTCCCGGGAGTTGAGCATGATCAGGGGGGATAGGGTTGGTGGCTTCTGTTTGTCGTATGTCTCTCCCGAAGCCTGGAAGGGGTCAAGACATTGGTTTCTTGGCCCTGGCCCCTTAGTTTGGACTCCAAGGTGGGTGGGTAAGGGAGGATGAAACACAATAAACAAAATATGGCTTTTTCAAAAAACTACCCCCCCCAAAAAGGAAGAGGAAGGCAGCATCCCCTATTTCAGGGAATTTGAAACAGACAGTGATTCTGATACGGAGGTTAGACAGAGGACAGGTTTCTGGGCTTCCTGGCTCGTGATGGAAGGACGGAGCAGGAAAGACCCCTTTCAGCTCTGAGCCCTTTTGCCATACAAAAGGGCTTTCAAGGTCTAGCAGGTGACCCTCGTCCGTAAAAAGGTTGAGGAATGGCTCGTTTCTCATTCAATGTCGATCAAAGAAGCAATCTGAACAGCTGTTGAGGGCAACAAAAATAGTGGACAGGGAGATCAGGGTGACTCCCCATAAACAGTTAAATTCCTCAAAAGGAGTGATTCGCTGCAGAGATCTAACAGGTGTCTCAGAGGCAGAGATCAAAACGGAACTGGCGTCCCAGGGTGTGACGGAGGTGCGCAGGGTGACAGTAAAGAAAGGTGCAGAGAGAGTGGCCACCAACACCCTCTTTCTGACCTTCTGCAACCCTGTGCTGCCTCCAGTCATCAAAGTTTGTTACCTGAACGTCAGAGTTCAGATGTATTTTTCCGTCCCCGTTGAGGTGCTTCAGATGTCAGAGGTTTGGCCATGTCAGAGACCGTTGTTCGGGGCAGGAGGTGTGCGGTGTTTTGCTGCAAGGCAACCCATGATGGGCCGTGTAAAGATCCGGCACATTGTGCTAACTGCGGTGGCGACCATCCCTCCTCTTCCCGAAACTGCCCTCTTTGGATTCAGGAATCCGCTATACAACGAGTAAAAACTGAAAAGAAAATCTCCTTTTTTGAGGCCGCAAACAGGTTGTTGGCAGTCAGACGCCAACAGCATCTTCGTATGCTTCGGCCGTAAAGAAAGTTTCCACTGGGTCAGTCTGCTGCCAGACTGATGAATTATCTTTTCCAAGACACTGCAAGGAAGAACTGTCAGCTCTGGTGGAAGCGGGTCCACCACCTCCCAACCCAAAGTGACTGCCCCTGGTGGAGGCAAAAAATCCGCCACCCCTCAGACTGCCCAGCAGTCTACATCTGCTGCTGGGCAGATTAAAAAACCAGCACCCAAGCCTCGAACTCCTCTGTCCAGTGCCCGTGCGGGCAAGGGAGTTCCACCCAGTGTGGAGATGGTGGAGATGAGGAAGAAACCTCCACCGTCTCCCAAATCCAGACCTTCTTCGCCTGTTGGAAGTCTGCCAGCAGGTCTGAAGAACAACACAGTTCAGTGAAACTACAAAATAAATTCACTCCATTGGAAGCAGACGTTGAGGAGGAGATGACCTGATTTCTCTCCTTTTCGCCCTCTGCACCATGGATAGTACAATATCCCATTGGAATATCCGTGGACTAAATTCCAACTTTGAGGAGTTGCAGCTTCTGTGTCGATCTATAAAACCTTCCATCGTGGCTCTTCAGGAAACTCAAAGTCAAAGCCAGAAGACCTTTACTCTTCTGGCTTTAATGTTCTTTCAAAACCTGCACAACCATCCACGTTGGGACTGTCGGGCGGTGTTGCCCTTCTCATACACAAAACTCTGTTGTATACTCCTGTCGCTCTGTCTACCTCCCTTCAGGCTGTAGCTGCGAGAGTCACTCTCCACAAGACTGTGACAATCTGTTCCATTTATCTTCCACCTTCTGTCCCGGTTTGTCGTCAGGACCTTGTCAGTCTGATAGGTGAACTTCCTCGACCTTTTTTGCTGTTGGGTGACTTTAACGGTCACAATCCTCTTTGGGGTAGTGTCAGTACGTCATCCAGAGGTCTGCTAATTGAGGATGTCCTTTCGGATTTGGATTTGTGTTGTCTGAACGACGGATCTGCAACTTACCTCCACTCTTCCACAGGTTCACTTTCGTGTTTAGATTTGTCGGTTTGTGACCCCTCGCTGGTCCTGGACTATGAGTGGTCTGTCCATGACGATCTGCACGGAAGTGACCATTTCCCTGTTTGTTTACAACCCGTAATAACTGAACAAGTCTCTGTCTCTCCACATCTAAATTATAAGAAAGCAAACTGGATCTCTTTGCAGCCACTATTTCAAAAGAATTCCAGGACACTGATTTTCTTCAGAGTCCGGACCCAGCAAATCAATGACTAACACTAGATCAAGTGTGCTAAAGCTTGTATTCCAGTGTCTTCCGATAAACTTCAAATGCCAAAAACACCCTGGTTTGATTCAGACTGCCAACAAATTTCCAAAGTTCGAAAACGGGCTCAGCGTCAGGTGTACCAACGACCTTCGGGTCCCAACGCTCGAGCCCATCAGAAACTCCGTGCTAAATCAAGACACACTTTTAAAATCAGTAAACGTCGGTCCTGGAGAAGTTTTTGCTCCAGGCTGACATCGAAAACTTCCAAGAAAAAAGTGTGGAACATCATTAAGAAAATCAAAGGGAAGAACACCTGTCCCACTGTGAACCATCTCAAGTTTGCTGACTCTTTAATAACAGAGAAAAAAGCAGTTGCTAATCTGCTGGCTTCAACCATAGAAAAGAATTCCTCCTCTTCTAACAAATCAGCCACTTTTGTCAAAAATAAAACCCTTAAAGGAAAATCACCCTGCAACTTTTTGTCAGACAACATGGAAGACTACAATCTTCCTTTCACTTTAAATGAACTGAAATCTGCCTTACTGTCCTGCAACGATTCCTGTCCAGGTATAGATGAAATCCATTATCAACTGTTGAAACATCTTCCGCAAGAAGGTCTGAATATACTGTTACAGGTATACAACCATGTGTGGACTACGGTTTTCTTTCCACCCTCTTGGCGAAAAGCCCTCATTATTCCCATCCCCAAACCTGGAAAAGATCTTTCTAATCCATCAAACTACCGTCCCATAGCTTTGACCAGCTGTGTCTGTAAACTGATGGAGAAAATGGTCAATGCTAGGCTTATGTGGAAACTCGAAACCGATGGCCTTTTGGCGAAAGAACAGTGTGGTTTCCGCAAACATCGGACTACTGTTGACCATTTGATTTCGTCTGGAATCTACACTTCGGAACGCCTTTCTGAACAAACAGCATGCAGTGGCAATTTTTTTTGACTTGGAGAAGGCCTACGATACCACCTGGAAGTCGGGGATACTTCATGATCTCCATGATCTGGGTTTTCGAGGTCATCTTCCGCTTTTCCTTCAAAATTTTTTTGGCAGAATGACAGTTTCAGGTCCGGGTTGGCACCACTCTCTCTGATGTCCACGAGCAGGAGTTGGGTGTTCCACAGGGGAGCATACTGTCTCCTGCCCTCTTTAGTATTAAGATCAATAACATTGTTAAATCAGTTCAGCAGGGTTCAGACTGCTCATTGTTTGTGGATGATTTTGCTGTCTACGCAACTGGAAGCCTGTACCCGAGTGTCCAGCGCAGGCTCCAGCTTTGCGTAGATAAAATCCATCGGTGGGCGGATGAAAACGGTTTCACTTTTTCTGCTACAAAAACGCAGTGTATCCACTTCCATAATTTCCGTCAGTTTTTTTTCCCGATCCTGAACTTCAAGTAGGGAAATCTCCCATTCCAGCTGTTAAAGAGGCCAAATTTCTGGGAGTCATTTTTGACCAAAAACTAACTTTCTCAGCCATATTAAAAACCTCAAAACTGCTTGCCAGAAGGCACTGAATATTCTGCGGGTTGTAGCACACACCGACTGGGGCGCTGATAAGAAAACTTTGTTGCACCTCTACAGAGCCCTGGTCCGTTCCAAACTGGACTACGGTTGTGCTGTGTACGGCTCCGCAAGATCATCTTACCTCAAACTCTTGGACCCTATCCACCATCAAGGCTTCGTCTCTGTCTTGGAGCGTTTCCCCACCACCCCCGTGTACAGCCTGTACACAACCCGCAGGCTGAAATTGTCTTTGAATTATTATATCCGACTGTTCTCAGAACCGCAGAATCCTGCCTATGACTGTGTTTTTGACCCTCCGTTCCAAAGTAAGTTTGAAAACAACCCGAAAAGTATTCCGCCGTTTGGTCTTCGTATGCAGCCTCACGTGCGGAATGCAGGTCTAGACCTGGGAGTAGTTTCCGATTTTTCCAAGTTTCCGGATCAACCTCCGTGGACCCTTTTCACACCAGAGATTCGTTTCGATCTTGCAGCTTTTCGCAAAGAGTCTACCAGCTCTCTGGCGTACAAGGCTTTGTATGCTGAGCTCTGTTGCAAATTCCCATCCTGTCAAAAAGTTTTCACTGACGGTTCCAAGTCTGAAGATGGAGTGGCCTGTGCAGCCTACTGCCCTGGGGCTCCTTCTCAGATACTGTTGGAACATATACATTCCGATGCTTCTGTCTATTCTGCTGAACTTAGTGCTCTGGTACTGGCTTTGAAGATAATTTCCCATTCTTCGAAGAGGGACTTTCTGGTTCTGTCGGATTCGTTGTCAGCTTTGGAGGCCATAGCTGGCCGCAACCTTCAGCATCCAGAACTTTTACTTTTTTTTGAACTTTTTAGCAAGTTGAAGGCGGACGGTTACAACATTACTCTTGCTTGGGTTCCTGGTCATGTTGGCATCGGCGGGAACGAAATGGTTGATCGTTTAGCCAAGAACGCCACAAGAGAGAAACTATCCAACACTTATATCCCCTGCCTCAGATGTGGTGAAGCCCAAAATAACGATTATGTGAGAGACCTCTGGCAGGAGGATTGGAACACACAGACGACTAACAAACTCTTTCTGATCCGTCCAAACCTTAAGGACTTCCTCCCATCTACGTCGGGTGGTCGTAAAGAGGAAACGGTTCTGTGCCGGCTGCACACCGGCCATTCATATTTTACCCATTCTTACCTTTTAAAGAGTGAAGAAGCTCCGTGGTGCATTCCATGTCATGCGCCACTCAGAGTCACAATGAAACATGTTCTTTTAGAGTGTTGGGACTTGCACGATGTGAGACACAAACATTTTACAGCGGAGTCCATGAAGATCCTGTTCAGGGATGTCCCACCAGACGTGATCCTTGAGTTTTTGAGAGAGATTAACATTTTTCATCTGATTTAAGATTTTACGGCAGAAAGATTTTTAACAAAGTTTCTGATGCGTTTGTAGACGATGTCATTTAAACGAGATGCGTGAAAAGTTTTTTTTTTTTTTTTTTTTTTTTTTTTTTTTAAATGACTGGTGAGTTGATTTTAACGTGGTGACAGCCCTGATGTGGCCCTTTGCGGTCGGCTGGGCTATAAGCAACATTATCTTATCTTATCTTATCTTGTTAGGTGTCCATTTTTTAATGAGTTTGTGTGCTTGTGTGTGAATAAATAATGACAGTATGTCACCATTTGTTGCACATGTCATTTTTTGCTGCAAAACGGCAGAATATTTACAACCTTAGTGTGCACCCCTCAGTCGCTCAGTAATTTTGAATCTGGTCTATTGGCTCCATATTATCATGCATAAAGTTGGGTTGAATAAGGGCCCGCTGTAACTGGATAAGGCTGTTGTGATTTGGGGGACTGTGTAAATTTGGAAAAGTCAGCAGAATGTGCCGGTCCCAGGTTGCTTAGTTTTGTTGGTTGATCTTTTGTATGTCATGAACACACACATGGCGTTACAGTCAGACTTTTTGAAAAATGATTTTACTTGTCTAGAGTAGCTGCTTGCTCAACCCAAATTGCCCCAAAATGTATGCTTGAACCCAAATAAATGTGTCGGGGAATAAAAGTTTGTGCCCTTTTGACTTTAAACCTGGGCCGATTTATCTGGTTAGGGTTTTTTGTTTGTTTTTTTTTCCCCAGTGGTGTAAGGAAAGTTTTACGGGTAAAGCTGCCCCGGCTAGACTTGCATTGCTCCTAAACCCTTGAAACAGCCTTATGTACCTTGAGACTGGTGGTGGTGGAGTGCTTTAAACTGAGGGAAATCGAAACTAATACATTTCTTGACTAATTAAACCTTTTCAGTTGGACTTTGTATGATGGGGTAACAAAAGGTAATTTGTTTATATAGCCCACCGACTGCAATTGCCATTCAGGGCTGTCACCTTGTTGAAGTCAATTCACAGGCTTTCATTCACACAACCCTTTAAAATACACTGAAAAACACTGGGAAATTTTGTTAAAATCTTTCAGGGAAAATCTTGTTAATCTCTTTCAGAAATTTGCATGATGTACCGGAGGGCAATTTGGGGTTTACAGGGGGTGCAATTTTGAAAATTAGAAGCAATGAAAAATTAGGGGTTAAACAAATCCTAGCTTGTAAACTAATTGATTAAAGAATTGCAGGTACAGTGATAAAAGTTACTCCTCTCCACTCTCTTCTCTCCCCCGTGTATTTCCTTTTTTATTCTTCTATTCTTTCAAATTTTGTCAGCCTTGCTTCCTTTCCCAGTTTTCTTTCAAAGTTTCGAAATTTTTTAAATTTCTCGTTTGTTTATTTCTGCTATTAAGTTTTACATCTGCACATCTGATCAATTTGGTTTATATTCTTCTTCTGTTAAATTTTACATTGTTTTTTCTTCTTTTAAGTTTTACATCTACACATCTGATCAAGTTTTGTTTATTCTCTTCTTTTAAATTTTACATTTACACATCTGATCAAGCATACACATGCCTGCGCATCATACTGAAATAAGCATTATAACTGGAATACACACAGCATGTGCACGTGCAAGCACACACAAAACACACACACACACACACACACACACCCACACACACACACACACACACACACACACACAGTGTAACAAAATTTCTTTGTTAACATAGATTTTGTTTGTTCACAAAAGGTTCAGGATCATTGTTTTTAACTGTCACAGTATATTTAAAAATGAAACTTTTCAGACTTCTTAGATATATTTGTTTGGTTAATGCTGAGTACTGCCAATCAAACATTTCTAAAATAAAAAAAATTAATCAAAATGAGGTAAAAAAAAAAATGCTGAATTATTGTCAAGCTTTTTTTCATTAGTGGATTATCTTCTGTCACTTGTGGCTGTGAAGCATTAACTTCTATTAATTCTGCGACGGACACGTTTAGGTGTCTGAATGAGTGACTTCACACTACCAAGAGTCAACTCTTGGAGCGATGAACATTGCAGCACGTGTGGAAGAAGATGAACAGTTTGCTGAAAGATTTATATCTCTCAGGTCATGGGCATGATGGAAGAGAGAGTTTTTTTTGTCATATGAATAGTTTCTTTTACATTTGAACATTTAAGTCACAACATATACTTAGGACTTTCTGAGTTTGACAGAGTCTTTCACACTGCACAAGATCCTTTTATTATTAGTTTGATGGGCGCTGCCTGAAGAAAGGTAACACAGTAGGGGGTATTGTCGTTTAAAGCTTTGTAGATATTATAAGACAAATAAAGCCATATAGGTCATATCTCCAAGAAAGGTTCTCAGAATGAAATTTGGTCCATTGAAATTTTGCTAAGAGCTCGTCAGAAATAAAGCACTTAATTATGTTAAGACACCAGCATCAGTGGAAAACAAAATAAAGAGTGATTTGTTAAAATGTTGATGGCAGTTGAAATGAAGCAAAAGCACACAATAAAAATTTCAAGGAAAGTACTTGCAACAACTATTCTTTGACGCATAAACTTGCAGCAACTGTTCTTTGTCATCGTTTAGAAGCCATGTAGAAAAGTATGCTGAGTAAGTGGCCTTTCCCCAGGATCATTGGTAGCAAAAAAAACGCGCACAAGTTTGAAGAAAGTGAGATGAAGGGAAAGCTTATGTGGGGTGGCATCTGATGTTTAAAAAGGGGCAGCTTTGGGAAAGGGCATAAATTGAAGAACCAAGAATTGATGGCAGTGAAAAGAGAGAGAGAGAGATAACTCATGAGGCCCCCCAACATGTAACTGAAATTGTTTAATGTAATTGAAAATAAATTTGATTTATATTGAAAAATTTTCCAAAAAAAAGGACGCCCATTTGGCAATGACAAAAGTAACAAACTTAAATTATAACATTTAATTTTTAACATTCTTCTCTAATATGTAAAGCTTTATGTACAAACATACAACATCTCTCATTATGACAGCATTATTTCCCTTTGTAATATGTCTTCGACTGGACGAAATCTATCCTTATAGTTTTCTGTTTTAATAATATTTTTGTTGAAATTTTTGTAACTTGGACATTTAGAAGAAAAATAATTTCTGTTTCTTCTTCACTGCAAAAACTGCAGTGGTTATTGCTAAAGTATTGGTAAACTTATACTTTTTTTTGTTCGAAGCTCGTTTACACCTAATCAGACTTTTGCTAATCCTACTGAATTTTGTAATGTGATACATATAAGTATTTCTCAGGGTTTATGCGTGATTAAAGGAACGGGAACAGTATAACGATCATTACCTTCTAATTTACTGTGCCCGTCCTGTTTGAAACAAGTCTACCATTCTCTGTCTAAACACTGATAAGAATGTCTTCTCATCCCCACTCCTCCATTATCATGGAGAGTGGAGATGAAAAAAAGAAGAGAAGAGGAGGGGGGGGGGAGCGAGCGAGAGAGAGAAAATGCATGACCCCATGACATTTCATATCGTTTTCGTTTTGGTGTCACCTTTGGTTGAGGCCTTTTTTCGGGTTTCTATGACATTGGTCACAGCTGGTGAGTAGAATGAAAAAGAGTGGATGTCTGGAGATAGGGAGAGAGAGAGTGTGTGTGTGGTGTGTGTGGTGTGTGGTACTTGTGACACACATTAATGACATTTGCTTTTGACGTAAGAATAGGTACTGGGGGTGCGGGGAGGGGGTGGGGTGGGTGGGATTAAGTTAACCTCGTGTGTGTCGGATCAGAGTCGTTTAAAAAGTATTTCAGTAAAGATTTTAGAGGAAAGATGTTCGGCCCAAACACAGAGTAGTCCTCAATGCACCTTCTCTCCCCCTCCTTTTTTCTTGTTGAAACATCAACTAGACCCTTCAATTCAGTGGAAAGAACCCGACGGTAGACATGGACGCACTCTGGGAAATTTCCCTGTTGGAAAAATACAGTATGTTCAGACCGTTTCTGTATTGGGAAATTTGTTTAGATAATTTCTGGTTTGATTGGTTTTGAATTTTGACATTTTGACTTCACCCCTATTTTGCTGAATATTCCTGCTTCAGACATTGTCTGCTCTACTGCCTAACACCCTACTGTGTCAGCCTATG
>CM031599.1:8355421-8374995 GCA_018398815.1 Conus ventricosus | reverse complement strand
TGAAAATCGCCCAGGCATAATGTCTACAGTGGGCACAAACTTTGCATCTCATACAGACACATTCATTTGGTTACAAGCATACATTTTGGGACAAGTTTGGGTTGAGGCAAGCAGCTACTCTAGACAAGTGAAAATCATTTCTCAAAAAGTCTGACTGATAACTGCCAGTGTGTGTGTTCATGACATACAACAATGATCAACCAACAACACTAAGTCAACCTGGGACCGCACAGATTCTGCTGACTTGCCAATTCACATCAGTCCTCCAACTCACAACAGTCCTTATCCAGTTCACAGCGGTCCTTATTCAACCAACTTCATGCATGATAATATGGAGCCAATAGACCAGATTCAAAATTACTGAGCGACTGAGGGGTGCACACTAAGGTTGTAAATATTCTGCCGTTTTGCAGCAAAAAATGACATGTGCAACAAATGGTGACATACTGTCATTATTTATTCACACACAAGCACACAAACTCATTAAAAAATGACACCTAACAAGATAAGATAAGATAAGATAATGTTGCTTATAGCCCAGCCGACCGCAAAGGGCCACATCAGGGCTGTCACCACGTTAAAATCAACTCACCAGTCATTAAAAAAAAAAAAAAAAAAAAAATCCAACTTTCACGCATCTCGTTAAATGACATCGTCTACAAACGCATCAGAAACTTTGTTAAAAATCTTTCTGCCGTAAAATCTTAAATCAGATGAAAAATGTTAATCTCTCTCAAAAACTCAAGGATCACGTCTGGTGGGACATCCCTGAACAGGATCTTCATGGACTCCGCTGTAAAATGTTTGTGTCTCACATCGTGCAAGTCCCAACACTCTAAAAGAACATGTTTCATTGTGACTCTGAGTGGCGCATGACATGGAATGCACCACGGAGCTTCTTCACTCTTTAAAAGGTAAGAATGGGTAAAATATGAATGGCCGGTGTGCAGCCGCACAGAACCGTTTCCTCTTTACGACCACCCGACGTAGATGGGAGGAAGTCCTTAAGGTTTGGACGGATCAGAAAGAGTTTGTTAGTCGTCTGTGTGTTCCAATCCTCCTGCCAGAGGTCTCTCACATAATCGTTAATTTTGGGCTTCACCACATCTGAGCAGGGGATATAAGTGTTGGATAGTTTCTCTCTTGTGGCGTTCTTGGCTAAACGATCAACCATTTCGTTCCCGCCGATGCCAACATGACCAGGAACCCAAGCAAGAGTAATGTTGTAACCGTCCGCCTTCAACTTGCTAAAAAGTTCAAAAAAAAGTAAAAGTTCTGGATGCTGAAGGTTGCGGCCAGCTATGGCCTCCAAAGCTGACAACG
Source organism: Conus ventricosus (assembly GCA_018398815.1). NCBI lineage: Eukaryota > Metazoa > Mollusca > Gastropoda > Neogastropoda > Conidae > Conus > Conus ventricosus. The sequence goes on along the minus strand of CM031599.1, from coordinate 8,373,672 downwards.
AATCCGACAGAACCAGAAAGTCCCTCTTCGAAGAATGGGAAATTATCTTCAAAGCCAGTACCAGAGCACTAAGTTCAGCAGAATAGACAGAAGCATCGGAATGTATATGTTCCAACAGTATCTGAGAAGGAGCCCCAGGGCAGTAGCTGCACAGGCCACTCCATCTTCAGACTTGGAACCGTCAGTGAAAACTTTTTGACAGGATGGAATTTGCAACAGAGCTCAGCATACAAAGCCTTGTACGCCAGAGAGCTGGTAGACTCTTTGCGAAAAGCTGCAAGATCGAAACGAATCTCTGGTGTGAAAAGGGTCCACGGAGGTTGATCCGGAAACTTGGAAAAAATCGGAAACTACTCCCAGGTCTAGACCTGCATTCCGCACGTGAGGCTGCATACGAAGACCAAACGGCGGAATACATTTCGGGTTGTTTTCAAACTTACTTTGGAACGGAGGGTCAAAAACACAGTCATAGGCAGGATTCTGCGGTTCTGAGAACAGTCGGATATAATAATTCAAAGACAATTTCAGCCTGCGGGTTGTGTACAGGCTGTACACAGGGGTGGTGCGGAACGCTCCAAGACAGAGACGAAGCCCTTGATGGTGGATAGGGTCCAAGAGTTTGAGGTAAGATGATCTTGCGGAGCCGTACACAGCACAACCGTAGTCCAGTTTGGAACGGACCAGGGCTCTGTAGAGGTGCAACAAAGTTTTCTTATCAGCGCCCCAGTCGGTGTGTGCTACAACCCGCAGAATATTCAGTGCCTTCTGGCAAGCAGTTTTGAGGTTTTTAATATGGCTGAGAAAGTTAAGTTTTTGGTCAAAAATGACTCCCAGAAATTTGGCCTCTTTAACAGCTGGAATGGGAGATTTCCCTACTTGAAGTTCAGGATCTGGAAAAAACTGACGGAAATTATGGAAGTGGATACACTGCGTTTTTGTAGCAGAAAAAGTGAAACCGTTTTCATCCGCCCACCGATGGATTTTATCTACGCAAAGCTGGAGCCTGCGCTGGACACTCGGGTACAGGCTTCCAGTTGCGTAGACAGCAAAATCATCCACAAACAATGAGCAGTCTGAACCCTGCTGAACTGATTTAACAATGTTATTGATCTTAATACTAAAGAGGGCAGGAGACAGTATGCTCCCCTGTGGAACACCCAACTCCTGCTCGTGGACATCAGAGAGAGTGGTGCCAACCCGGACCTGAAACTGTCATTCTGCCAAAAAAATTTTGAAGGAAAAGCGGAAGATGACCTCGAAAACCCAGATCATGGAGATCATGAAGTATCCCCGACTTCCAGGTGGTATCGTAGGCCTTCTCCAAGTCAAAAAAAATTTGCCACTGCATGCTGTTTGTTCAGAAGGCGTTCCGAAGTGTAGATTCCAGACAAATCAAATGGTCAACAGTAGTCCGATGTTTGCGGAAACCACACTGTTCTTTCGCCAAAAGGCCATCGGTTTCGAGTTTCCACATAAGCCTAGCATTGACCATTTTCTCCATCAGTTTACAGACACAGCTGGTCAAAGCTATGGGACGGTAGTTTGATGGATTAGAAAGATCTTTTCCAGGTTTGGGGATGGGAATAATGAGGGCTTTTCGCCAGAGGGTGGAAGAAACCCGTAGTCCACACATGGTTGTATACCTGTAACAGTATATTCAGACCTTCTTGCGGAAGATGTTTCAACAGTTGATAATGGATTTCATCTATACCTGGACAGGAATCGTTGCAGGACAGTAAGGCAGATTTCAGTTCATTTAAAGTGAAAGGAAGATTGTAGTCTTCCATGTTGTCTGACAAAAAGTTGCAGGGTGATTTTCCTTTAAGGGTTTTATTTTTGACAAAAGTGGCTGATTTGTTAGAAGAGGAGGAATTCTTTTCTATGGTTGAAGCCAGCAGATTAGCAACTGCTTTTTTCTCTGTTATTAAAGAGTCAGCAAACTTGAGATGGTTCACAGTGGGACAGGTGTTCTTCCCTTTGATTTTCTTAATGATGTTCCACACTTTTTTCTTGGAAGTTTTCGATGTCAGCCTGGAGCAGAAACTTCTCCAGGACCGACGTTTACTGATTTTAAAAGTGTGTCTTGATTTAGCACGGAGTTTCTGATGGGCTCGAGCGTTGGGACCCGAAGGTCGTTGGTACACCTGACGCTGAGCCCGTTTTCGAACTTTGGAAATTTGTTGGCAGTCTGAATCAAACCAGGGTGTTTTTGGCATTTGAAGTTTATCGGAAGACACTGGAATACAAGCTTTAGCACACTTGATCATAGTGTTAGTCATTGATTCTGCTGGGTCCGGACTCTGAAGAAAATCAGTGTCCTGGAATTCTTTTGAAATAGTGGCTGCAAAGAGATCCCAGTTTGCTTTCTTATAATTTAGATGTGGAGAGACAGAGACTTGTTCAGTTATTAACGGGTTGTAAACAAACAGGGAAATGGTCACTTCCGTGCAGATCGTCATGGACAGACCACTCATAGTCCAGGACCAGCGAGGGGTCACAAACCGACAAATCTAAACACGAAAGTGAACCTGTGGAAGAGTGGAGGTAAGTTGCAGATCCGTCGTTCAGACAACACAAATCCAAATCCGAAAGGACATCCTCAATTAGCAGACCTCTGGATGACGTACTGACACTACCCCAAAGAGGATTGTGACCGTTAAAGTCACCAACAGCAAAAAAAGGTCGAGGAAGTTCACCTATCAGACTGACAAGGTCCTGACGACAAACCGGGACAGAAGGTGGAAGATAAATGGAACAGATTGTCACAGTCTTGTGGAGAGTGACTCTCGCAGCTACAGCCTGAAGGGAGGTAGACAGAGCGACAGGAGTATACAACAGAGTTTTGTGTATGAGAAGGGCAACACCGCCCGACAGTCCCAACGTGGATGGTTGTGCAGGTTTTGAAAGAACATTAAAGCCAGAAAGAGTAAAGGTCTTCTGGCTTTGACTTTGAGTTTCCTGAAGAGCCACGATGGAAGGTTTTATAGATCGACACAGAAGCTGCAACTCCTCAAAGTTGGAATTTAGTCCACGGATATTCCAATGGGATATTGTACTATCCATGGTGCAGAGGGGCGAAAAGGAGAGAAATCAGGTCATCTCCTCCTCAACGTCTGCTTCCAATGGAGTGAATTTATTTTGTAGTTTCACTGAACTGTGTTGTTCTTCAGACCTGCTGGCAGACTTTCCAACAGGCGAAGAAGGTCTGGATTTGGGAGACGGTGGAGGTTTCTTCCTCATCTCCACCATCTCCACACTGGGTGGAACTCCCTTGCCCGCACGGGCACTGGACAGAGGAGTTCGAGGCTTGGGTGCTGGTTTTTTAATCTGCCCAGCAGCAGATGTAGACTGCTGGGCAGTCTGAGGGGTGGCGGATTTTTTGCCTCCACCAGGGGCAGTCACTTTGGGTTGGGAGGTGGTGGACCCCCTTCCACCAGAGCTGACAGTTCTTCCTTGCAGTGTCTTGGAAAAGATAAATTCATCAGTCTGGCAGCAGACTGACCCAGTGGAAACTTTCTTTACGGCCGAAGCATACGAAGATGCTGTTGGCGTCTGACTGCCAACAACCTGTTTGCGGGCCTCAAAAAAGGAGATTTTCTTTTCAGTTTTTACTCGTTGTATAGCGGATTCCTGAATCCAAAGAGGGCAGTTTCGGGAAGAGGAGGGATGGTCGCCACCGCAGTTAGCACAATGTGCCGGATCTTTACACGGCCCATCATGGGTTGCCTTGCAGCAAACACCGCACACCTCCTGCCCAGAACAACGGTCTCTGACATGGCCAAACCTCTGACATCTGAAGCACCTCAACGGGGACGGAACATACATCTGAACTCTGACGTTCAGGTAACAAACTTTGATGACTGGAGGCAGCACAGGGTTGCAGAAGGTCAGAAAGAGGGTGTTGGTGGCCACTCTCTCTGCACCTTTCTTTACTGTCACCTGCGCACCTCCGTCACACCCTGGGACGCCAGTTCCGTTTTGATCTCTGCCTCTGAGACACCTGTTAGATCTCTGCAGCGAATCACTCCTTTTGAGGAATTTAACTGTTTATGGGGAGTCACCCTGATCTCCTGTCCACTATTTTTGTTGCCCTCAACAGCTGTTCAGATTGCTTCTTTGATCGACATTGAATGAGAAACGAGCCATTCCTCAACCTTTTTACGGACCGAGGTCACCTGCTAGACCTTGAAAGCCCTTTTGTATGGCAAAAGGGCTCAGAGCTGAAAGGGGTCTTTCCTGCTCCGTCCCTTCCATCACGAGCCAGGAAGCCCGAAACCTGTCCTCTGTCTAACCTCCGTATCAGAATCACTGTCTGTTTCAAATTCCCCTGAAATAGGGGATGCTGCCTTCCTCTTCCTTTTGGGGGGGGTAGTTTTTTGAAAAAGCCATATTTTGTTTATTGTGTTTCATCCCTCCCTTACCCACCCCTTGGAGTCCAACTAAGGGGCCAGGGCCAAGAAACCAATGTCTTGACCCCTTCCAGGCTTCGGGAGAGACATACGACAAACAGAAGCCACCAACCCTATCCCCCCTGATCATGCTCAACTCCCGGGAACAGAGAGCTGAGCACTGCAGGGGTTTACTTGCCAGCAGGGGAACTGTCTGTCTTGACCCAACCCCAAGAAGGGGAGCCGATTAGTACACCCGGCCAAAGTGTACTCCCTGTCTAGGAGAGGTCCGAGCCAAAGTGATGTGTTGAGAGCGCTGGCCCTCTCAATCACCAGGATCTCATTCCCCTCCGACACAGGTCGCACCGCACGGCAAACGCGGCGGATCTTAAGGAGACCACAGAGAGAAAAGGAGTGTGGAAAAGAAGACTTGAAGGGGAGACGAAGATAGAAAAGGGCCAAATAAGGGAGGCAGAAAACAAGAAAAGGAGAAAGGGGGGTTACTCTTAGTCAGGATCCTCACCCTTAGCCTATCTGACATGGGAAGCCCTACCAGGGGCATCAACTCCTTACCACGTTACGCTTAGGTCAGACAGCATCTTGGCTTCTCGGACCTAGAAGCAGTTTGACAAAACCAGCCTATCTCCGAGTAATGATGCCCCCGCCAGCAAAGCCTAAGGGATCACTGGACCGCGCAAGCCCTCCGACCACGACAAGGTCGCAACCCCCGGAGGGGACACCTAACAAAAACAGGACACGAGATACATCACATTACCACTTACAAGCACTAGATAATCTTAAAACCAAAAGCTGTGATTTGTATCATTAATATCACATTAGGGGGCATATCTGAGGCAGAGACACAGAGTGCTTTTGTACTAGAGGTTTTATGCATGCTGAGGTTGAAGTCCCTTCTGCAACTGTCAGCCATGCACAGCTGTTTCATTTAAATCAGTACAGCAGAGGGTAGGTAACAGCTGCTGCTGCTGCCTTAATGCCATCTCTCTCTCTCTCTCTCTCTCTCACACAACCACACACACACACACACACGCACACGCGCGCGCACACACACACACACACACATTCTCTCTCTCTCCGAGGCAGAGCAGAAGAAAGTCGTTTGCCTGAACGCTATTCAAAAATGCAGCACAAAAGGGATACTCCTGATCCCCGGCAGGATTATGCAAAGTCTTTTCATAAACTAATCATTAAAAAGCACACGCTCAGCAGTCAGTGAAAAGCGCAAATTAGCCACACACACACACACACACACACACACACACACTGGTACCAAAATGGCATCTTCTAGGATTGCCTCTATCCTGGACTGGTTTGACTATTTCTGCACCCTTACCCATCTCTTTTTAATCCAGGTCAATCCAAACATCATCATCTTTCACCACCTTCCCCATAAACACTTTTTTCCCATATCTGACACACCTGGCCCACAGGTTTTGGATCTTACAGGTCATGTTACTTTTCTTTCTTAACCTTGCTGTCACAGTCAACTGAAGTCATCACATTCTGGATTCCACCCACTGGTTCTTCTTCTTCTTCTTTCTTTGAGTGTCCACCTTCATCGAGTTGAAGATTCTGACACTTGCGTGTGTATGGCCGTTTTTTATCCCGCCATTAAGGCAGCCATACGGATATTCCAACTTCGGGGAAGGTGCATGCTATGTGTAGCGTGTCATCCATACCAACGGCCAAACTGGCCTTCTCTTCCGAAAGTTGGTGATGGGATTTTACGTGTGTGCAAGATGTTGTGCATGCGTTCACACACGGAACCTCGGTTTATAGTCTCATTCGAAGGACTGTATGGGGAATGGAGTCAGAACCAATGTTAACTCCGAGGGAAAAATCCCCCTGTACCGAAATTCGAACCCGTAACCCCAGGATCACGAGTCGGGTGCTCTACCAACTGAGCTATTCCGGCCAATATCATCAAGTGTCAAGGAGACAACGGATACCAGTGGAACCCCCCCTCCCTTCCCCTCCACACCCCCTCTCCCTCTGCCACTTGCTTCAAGCAGCTGTATTGCCAGGCAACAACCGGCACTGAAAATCGCAACAGTAATGGGAAGAGGAAACAGCGCTGTAATTGTCTTCTGCATACAAAAGCCAGGTCCCAGGGACCATTATGACGGAATTATTTTGGTGGTGCATATGAGACCCCAAAAGATGTTGACAGACTGAAAAGGAATCTAAGAGAGGAGAGAGAGAGAGAGAAATACTTACAGGCTACAGAGTGAGAAAGAAACAGAGAAAAAGAGAGATACAGATGGATGGAGAAAGTTACAGACCGACCGACTGACTGAAACACAATGACAGAGAGAGAGAGAGGAAGAGAGAGAGACAGAGACAAACAGAGACAGAGACAAACAGAGAGCCAACAAGACACGGAAAGATAGAGACAGACTGGGAGAGAAATGTACCTGTAAAAACAAAAGTTGGGTCAAGGAAGGAGGGAGAGGAAGAAGGAGCGAGACAGAGCAAGGACAGAGAAGAGAGAGGAGAGAGAGAGAGAAGAGAGAGAGAGAGAGAGAGAGAGAGAGAGGGGGGGGGGGCTTCAGACTGACATTAGTAACAAGCCAGTAATGTCATGTCCCACAGACAATATGTGCCAGCAGCTTAGTTTCTTTCCATATTCTACAAATGTTTAGCCAGGATTTTGCCAGCTGTTGCTGGTTACTGTGCTCACAACCATAATGCAGAGAGAAAAAACTGAGTAGATACAATGTACATCTAGAATATAAATAACTAAAACCCCAGATTTAAGGGGTAAAAGTGGCAACATGTTCCAAAGCCAGTAATTCAGAATTTAATCATTTCTACTCTTCTTTTTTCTTATTTTTCTTTTTCTTTTTTTTTTTTTGCCTCAGATTTTGATGTTATGGTGGCCCTGGGTTTTGCAATTCTTACCGACTCACGTGACAGCCATAATCTGGAACTGAAGTTCATGAATTTCCAAACAGGAATTCACTTATACTCCTAGGATATCATGAAATTTTCCACCAGGCACCCAGACAAACTCGAAACAGTTAACCCTTCATGACTGAAGCTGCCAGACTAGATGTGCGCACAGCAGTTGTCAAGCAAGCAACTGCTTTCGTCAGAAACGTCTTGCTCTGAGGCCACTGTGTGCACCGATTAGCAATCTGATGGCATTGACCAAAGGAACCTGCAAACTCTTCCATAAAAAGAGTCTGAAATAGCTGTTGATAGGAAAACTACTAGGCATTCCGTACAAAGCTGTAAGCTGTGTTGCCACTTTGCAACAGATACTTCAACATTGTTAGACTGCATCTGGAAACTCTGCTGGATGCCTCAAAAGCTGAGGTCCAAGCATTAGATTATGGATGGTGGCAATGCGTAGGTCATGCTGTTGACAGTGACTAGGGAGCAAAATTACACTGGTCAGTGATGAGGTCAGCAGCTAAACGATCATTCAGGAGTACACTTGCCGAAAACTGGCAATGCAACACAGCCCAAATATGTCTACGTATTAGACTGTTCAAAACACTGACTAAAGTCGTGGGTTAAAAAATGACCCACAGATTTTCACAAGTGACTGAGGTCAATTTTCAGCAATTTCCACACACTTCTCAAAATGGAAATCTTGCATAGGTGGGCAGACCCAATTCTTCAAAAGATGCAGGATCTGAACCTTGTCTCAGCAGCCAGTTTACCACACTTCAGTGATAATTATTTCCTGACAATTGGGGGGTCAGACTCGGTGCATAAAATGCTTTTCCAAATTTTCAGGGGACCACAAAATATTAGGAAGTCACACTTTATAACTAATTGTAAATATACTGAAAAACTACACACACACACACACACACACACACACACACACACATGCATGCGCGAACATGTTCTGACTTGCTTTCACACACATGAATACACAGAGAAAGAATGAGACAGAAATGGATAAGAGGTGCTAATAATTACCAGTCCAGATTATACTAACATTACTTATTTAGATCTGTGTTCCAATGTAAATAAAGTGTTAACTTAAGTGAATAAATGTGACCACCAGTACTGTCAGGATTTCACAGTGAAACTTGATATGCAGGATATCCTCAACGATTATCATCACAGAATTTTCACAAGGTGAGCCATTTCCATCAGTGCTGAAACATTTTATTATTTGACCATATTCCAGTCGCCTTGCACCGATTATCATCAGAAGTGAGGGATGAATAGTAGTGGAACCTTTGACGGAATTATGTGGGTTGGCCACTATTGCACTGTGTGCCACACATTCCTAAGTCCGTAACGGAGCCATATCCAAACCGTTTGTGTAGCCTAGATCGCTTAATATTGTTCCATTCGCTGGATTATCACCACAAGCCACAGATGAACTGTCGATTTTGGTTCTGAAAAGCTGAATTTAATACGGTTTTTCATGTTTTCGCGCTTGGCCAAATTAGGTGATCTCATGAACCAATCACAGAGTGGGTTGTCTGACTTGATGACGCTTGTTAATTTTTAAGCAGAAAAGAGTTCTTAAAGCGGAAGTTGTTCATCGATTCAAAACATTCTAAAATGTTGAGGAAAGTTAGTTTTTTTTCCAACTTTGACTGTGGTGGATCGGACAAGAGTGCTTTTATGTGACACACTGCTCGGAGTTGTAAGCTGTACAGGAGAAAATCACTACATCGCAGTAAATTTTGTATGTTTTAGCGACACACTGGACTGAATTCCAAGGCGTCAGATGGGAATTTTATGCATCAGAGAGCATGTTTGTGCTTAAGAATTATCACTGCAGTTACACACTTTATCATATGCTAAGTCACAACTGCCCATTCACACTTCTGAGGTCCATCGTAACTACATCTACACTGCTGACTCTTTCTCATTACACATGCTTGCATGCGTCTTCCTTGCTTGCGGATAACTTCTCCCAGAATGGGGAACGGGGGAAAGGCATAGCCCTTCAGTCCGGATCCGGAACTGAGGAGACATACAGCTGGAGACGGTGGTTGAACCGGGTGGCGAACAGGGCTACCTGTGGTTTGAACCATACAGTCCAGAGAGGTTCCAGGATTGAGTGGACGAGAGTCCATTCTGAGGGAAGAAACCATGTGTGACCTACTGAGGGAGTCCGCGAGAATGTTGATCTTCCCGGGAACGTGCTTGGCCGAGATCCGGATTGATTGTGTCTCGCACCAAAGGAGAAGCTGTTCTGCCTTCAGGGACAGGGAGTGAGAACGCGCTCCCCCTTGCTTGTTGATATAACACGCCACAGTCGTGTTGTCGGTGTTGAGGAGAACGTGTTTTCCCTTCAGTAAGGGAAGAAAACTCCTTGAGGGCTTGGAACACGGCTTCCAGCTTCAGCCGATTGATATGCCAGGATCCCATCTCCGGGGACCATTGCCCGGCCGCCGTCAGAGAGCTGACGTGGGCACCCCACCCGGACTGGGACGCGTCCGTGAACAGGTCCTCCTGTGGAGGAGGGGGTGTGATGGGGACTCCTGAGCCAGCCAAGACTGGGAGTGCCATTGGGCCACCGATGATTGGAACCGCTGACCGAGAAGGATCGGAAGTCCCACGACTGCAACGCCTGAGACCAACGCTTGCGAAAGAGGCGTTGAAAACCGGCGTTTGTGCAGTCGTCCGAGGGGCACTAAGGGGGCCAAGGACTCCATCAGACCCAGAAGAGAGGCCAGCTTTCTGGCTGGAGCCTGATCCAAGGAAAGGAGATGGGCCAAGAGGTGCTGGAGGCGAACCAGGCGTTGGGGGGTTGGAGAGACCAACCAGGTGGTGGTGTGGAAGGACATGCCCAGAAACTGAAACTGCTGCGATGGGATGAGATCGGACTTCTCCTCGTTGCGAACAAATCCCAGCTGCTGACAGAGGTTAAAACCTGGAGGGCTTGCTGGGAGCACAGAGTGCTGGATGAGGCAAGAAGAAGCCAATCGTCGAGATAGGCCTTCAGACGAATTCCTTTCTCCCGAACATGCAAGCAAAGTTCCCGGGCCACCTTCGTGAAAACCCAAGGGGTCGGGGCTAGCCCAAAGGGAAGAGCCCTGAACTGAAAAACGCGGCTTCTCCACACGAAGCGGAGATACTTCCTGTTCCTTGGGTGGATCAAGAGATGGAAGTACGCATCTTCCAGGTCGATGGATACCGCCCAGACCGCTGGGATGCATGGCATCGCGGATTGACATGGGGGTTTCCATCCCAAAACGGAGGACGATAAGAAACCTGTTCAAGGGCGAGAGGTCTAGAAACCGGTCTCCATCCTCCATAAGCTTTGGGAACCACAAAAATGCGGCCATAAAACCCCGGAGAGGAATGGAAGAGGACTTCCACTGTGGCTCCCTTGGCTAACAGCGAAAGGACCTCCTGGTCTAAGGCTTGAGAGGCCGCTAGATCCCGAGGAGGAGCAAAAGGAGGAGGGAAAGGAGTGAGAGGAGCCTTTACTGCACCCCAAGGAAGACGAAACCCCGACTTGATCACCCGCAGAGCCCAAGGGCTTGCGGGAAGCGCTCCCCGCACTGAGGTGCCTGGACAGACTGCCCACAGGACCGCCCTGGGGTGAAGTACCCAGGTCGGGGGCAAGTCATTGGGGTGGGCCGTCTGAGACGTGGGAGCTTTCGTACCCGCCGGCCGTGCCTGAGGCCGACCCCTGCTAGGTTGCATGCCTCGGATCCCCCGGGGGCCAAATGACCGTCGTCCTTGGGTTGAGAGAATGGTGTCATTTACCAAGATGGCCTCCTTGGCAAATGGAAGCCTCTCTGGCTTGAGAAATTCCCTGCCCGCCAGCACTCCAGGTAAATCAGGGATGGAGCCAGGCGTGATGTCCTGAGCCTCAATGCCCCTGACTTATTTGGGCCCTCCTCATACAGTCGGCTACCATTACCGACTTCTTAAGAGAGGAGGGTTAGCCGCCAGTGGGTGAGACCCCAGGGCGAGTTCCGCTGCCGAAGGGCAGGGGGCCCTGACCTCCCGTGAGGACGACACTGCCTCCGGGACAAGGGAAGCCAGGAAGGCCACCGAGTCCCAGAAGGAAATAAGAACCAGGCGACTGGCCCTCGTCCTCCAACTCCGAATCCACCAGGTCGGAGCCACAGACTGAGGGGGGGGAAGCCCTTGGCAAAGTGGTGCGCTGTGAAAGTCCAGACAGGCCCAGGCTGGCTGATTCCCAGACACTCCTAGGGAGGGATCGGCCGTCGAGTGGGCCGAAGGGGCCTGGGAGGAAGAGGGCCTGCACTGGTGGAGAGCTGGTCATAAAACCCGGCCACCAGGGAAACCCCGGAGCAGGGGGGGGATACTGCCATTGGGCCCATGGCGCCCAAGGCAAAGTGGCCCTGACCCCATGATAGGGGGGGATGATGGGCCCTGACCCCATGATAGGGGGGGCTGATGCTATGGCTGCTGGCCCAACCCCGTAAATGGGGGGCCTGATGCGCCAGTCCCCTGAGGGACGCCCTGAAATGAGGGCGAAACCAAGTGTTCTGCCCAAGAGGGGCCCCCTAAAGGGAGGCAGAAACATGAGGTGGGGGAAGGGAAACAACTGGGGCCGAACAAGATTCAAGCCCTTGAGAGGGAGTTGCTTCCCTTGGGTCGCACCAAGCGAAAGGGAGAGGTAGACGTGAAGTCTGCCTCATTACCCCACCTCTGAGCCTCCGTCGTAGAGGGCTCGTGCATCTTCGATTCTGCCATGGGAATCGAGCTGTGTGCAGAAGAACCGCAGCTGAACTGGACACAGGATGCAGTAACGGGAACGACAGAACCGCAGCTGAGTCGATTGCCGTTAGGGGACAAGGGGACGGGATCGACAGAACCGCAGCTGAGCCGATCATCGTGCTGTGGCTGCTGGCCCAACCCAGTAAATGGGGGACCTGATGCGCCAGTCCCCCGAGGGACGCCCTGAAATGAGGGCGAAACCCAAGTGTTCTACCCAAAAGAGGGGAGAAACATGAGGCGGGGGAAGGGAAACAACTGGGGCCGAACGAGATTCAAGCCCTTGAGAGAGAGTTGCTTCCCTTGGTTCGCCCACCGAGCGAAAGGGAGAGGTAGACATGAAGTCTGCCTCATACCCCACCCCTGAGCCTTCGTCATAGAGGGCTCGTGCATCTACGATTCTGCCATGGGAATCGAACTGTGTGCAGTAGAACCGCAGCTGAACTGGACACAGGATGCAGTAACGGGAACGACAGAACCGCAGCTGAGTCGTTTGCCGTTAGGGGACAAGGGGACGGGATCGACAGAACCGCAGCTGAGCCGAATCACCGTCACGAATTAAGGGTTGCGAGAAAGAGCTCGCTGTCCACAACACAGAACCGCAGCTGAGTTGAAGTGAACCCTTGGAGAAAGAAGAAGAAGAAGAAGAGAGAAAGTGACGCTGAAGGGAGAGGAGGTTTGGCGCGGCCAGCGACAAAGAGCCTGCCGGCGAGACGCAGGAATCGAATGACGAAACCTTCGTAAATCTCGCCTTCAAAGAACAGCAACAACGATCAAGCGATCGTGAGAAAGAAAAATATACTTAGCTGCTCGTGTACACGAGGCTTAACGGGAAAATGGCTGCCGAGAAAAGAGGATGGTTCTGAGCATGCGCAAGGCACGAGGCCCTTTCAAGGGTTTTTGTTGTCCGTACGGACTTTATTGTATACGAGGCAGGGATAGCAAATTGCTGCCGCTTATTGCATTAGTGAGCCACGGTATAGTATGTGTAATTAACCAATGCCTACCAGATCGACCGAGATCGACCGCGAGATTTCCTCTTTCTGAATACCGGATCGACCGAGATCGACCGCTGAATACTCGGTCAACGACTTTCGCTTTCACCATCGCATATCCCAGAATGCAATTGCGACAGAAGAGTCTTCCGGTACTTCCGTTTCTGGACGCCATTTTGGTTTTTGTTGCATGAGTTTTGGTGGAGTAGTTTCGCTGCTGTGAATTTTCAAAGTTCGGCTTTTTTTCGCGAAGATTTTCTGGGAAAATGGCGGATCAAGTAACTATGCAACTTGCAGAATTCATTTTCTGAAGTGATATTGATGAAGACAGCGTATTTGCGGGCTACACTCTTGAAGAAGATTTGAAGCAAGACGATTCGGACGTCAATCTTGACCTAGTTATGAATAAAGATCGACTGCTGACTGATTTTGAGGCCGGAATCAATAATGATTCAGGCGATGATAATGACGACGTCGAATAGCCCATTGCTGCTGGGCCCAGACCCCCAAAAAAGAAAATTGAAAAACACAAAACTTGCTAGAGATTCTTTAATTGTTGACTGGAGTGGTTGGCTACAAGAAGTGAAGCCCCAAAGTTCCCCTTGTTTTGATAGCCAGGAAACCGGGTCAGTCAGAGGGTGTGTCCCATGATTTGCCTGTGGGCGCATCACCTTTAGCCTTTTGATTTCAGAAGAATTTTGGCAGACTTTTAACGAGAAACAAATTTATTTGCTGCACAAAAGCAAGCAGAAAAGGATGAACATAAACTCTGGCCTGAAATAAAAACTGCCTGTTTATCAAAAAGCAAAGAGGAGCCGGACAAGAGGTACATCATCACCACAGTGTGTGTTTGGGGGGGGGGGTTGCTCAGTGCACTTGTGCAAAAGCACATTTTTGTTGAATTCCATCACAATCTAAAGCCCAGTATTCAGTAATCTGTTCTTGTTATTTTTTCCCTCAGTAGTTAGAAGACAAATCTTGTATGTGATGCCTTCAGTTTAACAAAATTGTTGAAGTTTGGGTTGTTGTTTTTTTGCTTCACAACAAAGTTGATTATTTAGTGTGCATACCATACAGAATGACTTTATTTTGTTCCTGAAGGTTTCAGTACTTTTGTTTAGACTTGGAAAATTACTCTGTGCTCCTAATCCATGATGTTCTGTGGGTACAGTGAATTTAGGGAAATTGTTTTAGCACTGAGAATACCGAAGTACAGTTAGTCTGTTCGTTTGTTTTTTTTTTCCTCGTGTACCAGTTCACTATATGTGGGGGAAAATGGCTGTTTTGGATGGAGTGATGTCTTTGAATTTTTTTCATTACTTTTACAGAATAGATAAGTTAAAAACAAATTTTCTATTGAGGTTTCTTTATGGCAAGTGTGTATGTGTTGCGGAGTTACCTCTCTTGGCATGGTATTCTCATAGTCATATAGCACAAAGTCATGCGGTAGGCAGAGGGTTAAATGCTTTTGCACACACACACACACGCATGGACCACTAAAGCACATACACACACATGTAAGGTAATATACACACATAAACCTCCACGCACACTTGCTTGCACAATTAGTGATGATTGTTACACACCAATGTGCATCTCTAATGCATGAAATTCCCATCTGAGGCACTGATGCTCAAGCCAGAGCATCACTTTAACACGTTCTATCAAAATTTCCTGTGACATTATGCTTTTCTTCTGTAGGTATTACAACTTCTACGGTAATGTTGCTTATAGCCCAGCCGACCACAAAGGGCCACATCAGAGCTGAACTTCTAGGGTGCATCATGTAAAAGCACTTTCATCCAATCCACAATCATTGAAGTCGATGAAAACATAGCTTAGCTCAACCTTCTTGGACCTCCTTTTGAACTGATGAACAACTTCTGCTGGAGAACTCTTCTCCAAAGAATACAACTAAGAATCTTCGAAACAAGACTACTCAGTCTATGATTAGACCACAAGATCACGTGATTTGGCCAAAAAAGAAAAGTAAGGCAAATCCAATCAATTCAGCTTTTCAGAATCAAAATCAACACTTCAGCTGCGCCTTGCAGGAGCTAATTCAGTGAAAAGAACAAAGTCCAGTGATCTAATTTACATGACTGGCTTAATCTGTATATCATACAATTAAAATAGTTCTATTATGGGCACAGCTATATGTTTGTGCACAATCATCAATTCAAAGGCTGCACAAATTTTCATCACTCGTCTTTGTTTGTCACTGGGTTTCTGATGATCATAGCAAGGTGACTGGAATATGCTCAAACATTAAAATATTTCAACACCAATGAAAATGGCTCGTGCAGAGGAAATTATGATGTACACAACTGCAATGATAATTGAAGAGAACATCCCACACATTAAGCTTCGCTGTTAAAATCCTAACAGTGTATGCACATGCACATATTCACAATAGCTGATAACACTTTACTACTGACACTGGAACACGAATCTGTATAAATGTTTAGCATAATCTGGAGTGTTTTATGAATTTTGTCATCAACACCTCTTCTCTTATCCATTTTTGTCTCACCCTCTTTCTCTAGGTGTCTTTATATGTCTGAGCTAGTATGAGCACTCATGTGTGTGTGTGTGTGTGTGTGTGTGTGTGTGTGTGTGTGTGTGTGTGTGTGTGTGTTACTGTGTGTGTGCGAGTCAATGTGAATGTGTGTGTGTGTGTGTGTGTGTGTGTGTGTGTGTGTGTGTGTGTGTGTGTGTGTGTGGTGTGGTGCGTGGAGAGAGAGAGAGAGAGAGAGAGAGAGAGAGAGAGAGAGAGAGAGAGAGAGAGAGAGAGTGTGTGTGTGTGTGTGTGCTTTTTAGTACATTTTCTACCACTTATAAAACCCTGTAATTTCTAGAAAATAATTAACACTGCTTGCTGAAGGGTAAAACCCTTACATCTGCATCAAGGCATTAAGCCACTCCCCCAACCTCACCCACACCCCACCCCCTGAGAAAATCTGGTCTGCTTGGGTCAAGGAGGATTTCTCCAGAGGTGTTAGGTAGGGGCATGACAATCCTGAAAGAAGTTGATCAGAAAAATATTAAAAACTTAGCTAACTGCAATAAAAATCATGTCAACACAATCACAAAGGATCAAATTACAGTCTGACCTATTTTACTTCACTCACTATTGAAAAAGACAAATTGAAAAATTGAAATTGAAAACAGTAAGAATTGGTGTTCTGGGCAATCCGTCACAGCTGCATGGCGGGGTTTTGAAATAGGTACAAAAAGTGACAGAGAGACAACATAACAGCACTCATCGCACTGTTCCTCTACATAACTCATGACACTGACAAAGACACTGCACCACTTGGCAACTCACCCCTAAGACATCACACCATTTCAGAACTCTCTCAATGACATTGATAAAGACACCACCCCGCTTTAAAGCAAATCAACACTGAAAAACACTCCATACTTCTTTACAACAACTCATCCACAATGATAGCCACCACATTATTTTTCAGCACACCCACACTGAGAGACCTGCACCACTTTACAAGAACTCATCCACATTGTCAAAAGATGCCCACTGCTTGAAAACAATGCATACACACTGACAAAGATACCACACTACATTACAACTCATCCTTTCTGACAATATACACCACTTTAACAACT
Source organism: Conus ventricosus (assembly GCA_018398815.1). Taxonomy (NCBI): domain Eukaryota; kingdom Metazoa; phylum Mollusca; class Gastropoda; order Neogastropoda; family Conidae; genus Conus; species Conus ventricosus. The sequence goes on along the minus strand of CM031599.1, from coordinate 8,356,967 downwards.
CACACTTGCCACTTAATTCATGGACGGTGAAACAAACTCACCACATCACTGTACAAGGACACGTCCATTCTGACAACACCACCACACCACTTCACACCTCGCACCTACTAACGCAGATTTCACACCACATGACAATGACTCATCACAACTTGTCAGACTCACCCACACTCAAAAAGGCAACCCTATCACTTGACAACCCATCCACTCGCCAAAGATACTACACCGCCTCACACCTGATGCACACTGACAAAAAAAGCACTCTGCTCCACAGCTACACTCATATACTTGCAAAGATACCACCACACCACTTAAACTCATCGACACTGACAAAAACTCTAAACTACTCAACAACAAACAACAATTCAACCATACTAACAAAGACACCACACCACCTGACTACAATTCATCTACATGAACAAAATACTCCATGACTCTACAAAAAATTCACCCATACTGACAAAGACACCCACAATCTGAAGAGTAATCACCCACGCTGACAAAGAAACCACATCACCAGACAACTTATCACCCACACTAACAAGGACACCACATCACTAGACAACTTATCACCCACACTAACAAGGACACCACTTCACTAGACAACTTATCACCCACACTAACAAGGACAACCACTTCACTAGAAAACTTATCAGTATCACCCACACTAGTAAGATAAGGTAATGTTGCTTATAGCCCAGCCGACCGCAGAGGGCCACATCAGGGCTGTCACCACGTTAAAATCAACTCACCAGTCATTAAAAAAAAAATAATAATAAAAAAATTTTAAAAAAAGAAAGAAAACCAACTTTCACACATCTCGTTAAATGACATCGTCTACAAACGCACCAGAAACTTTGTTAAAAATCTTTCTGCCGTAAAATCTTAAATCAGATGAAAAATGTTAATCTCTCTCAAAAACTCAAGGATCACGTCAGCGGACATCCCTGAACAGGATCTTCATGACTCCGCTGTAAAATGTTTGTGTCTCACATCATGCAAGTCCAACACTCTAAAAGAACATTTTCATTGTGAGTGGCGCATGACATGGAATGCACCACGGAGCTTCTTCACTCTTTAAAAGGTAAGAATGGGTAAAATATGAATGGCCGTGTGCAGCCGGCACAGAACCGTTTCCTCTTTACGACCACCCGACGTAGATGGGAGGAAGTCCTTAAGGTTTGGACGGATCTGAAAGAGTTTGTTATTCGTCTGTGTGTTCCAATCCTCCTGCCAGAGGTCTCTCACATAATCGTTAATTTTGGGTTTCACATCTGAGCAGGGGATATAAGTGTTGGACAGTTTCTCTCTTGTGGCGTTCTTGGCTAAACGATCAACCATTTCGTTCCCGCCGATGCCAACATGACCAGGAACCCAAAAAAGAGTAATGTTGTAACCGTCCGCCTTCAACTTGCTAAAAAGTTTTTAAAAAAAAAAAAAAGTAAAAGTTCTGATGCTGAAGGTTGCGCAGTATGGCTCCAAAGCTGACAGCGAATCGACAGAACAGAAAGTCCCCTCGAAGAAGTTGAGATTACTTCAAGCCTGACCG
>CM031599.1:8263939-8355321 GCA_018398815.1 Conus ventricosus | reverse complement strand
GGGGGTAAGGGGGCCCCCCCCCCCCGGAATAAAAAAGAAGCCCCCCAACCGGGTGGGCCCCGGGAAGTAGGGTATAATATAGGGACTACGTAACATTTTGATCCCCTTTCTTCTTCGACGCAGCGTCGCATACCCAGCGCCGGACTCGCCATGACAAAAAATACCTCGGTTTTCAATACGGGGGAAAGAAAATTTCCCACAAAAAAAAAAAAAAAAAAAAATTTTTTGGGGGCGTGTTTTAATGTGTGTATGTGTGGTGTGCGTGTGGCGGACAAGTTCCGGGCTGCTCCCCTTGGCAACACCGCGCTCTCACCACAGCAACAGTCGGGGGCTCCCCCGGAAAAAAAACAAAACAAAAACTATGTCCGGTGCCCCCACTTGGCAACACCGCGCATAGCACAGAAAGTGCGGGGGGGGAGGCCCGGGGGGAAAAAAAAAAAAAAAAAAAAAAAAAAAAAAAAAAAAATGCGGGAATCCGGAGGAGGAAAAAAAAAGACACTAGCGTCCGATACACCCCCTGATAAACCCCCCCCGGTAGAGAAAAAAAAACAAGAACTGGCAAAATAAAAAACGGGAAAATGGAAGGATGGCGGCAACAAAGGGGCAAGATTGGGCCGAACCTGCGTGAGGTACCCGGGGGGAAGGGGGTGGGCGCGGTCGACCCCCCTTGGTCCACCCGACTCCCGGTAAACCCCGGATTTTCCCCTAGGCCACCAAAAGACTCCCTTCAGCTAGAGTCACCCACCCCCACCACGAACAAAAACGACAATGATAAACATTACAAAACAGCAAAACAAAAACAGGTACTCCGCGAAAGGAGGACGCCAGACCCCTTCCACCCCGGACGAGCCCCCCAATTGTCACAAAACCCGCCCCCTGGGGTCTGCCCGACAGGACGGTCTAGGGGGAGTGAAGGGAGTGACTGACCTCACACGCTCCCCAAAAAAACAAAAATAAAGATTTTGTACAAAACCCCATTTTTTCCCAGCAAATAAATTCCCAAAACCGCACCTGACGTCAATAACATCCAACGCACACAAAATGCACAATCACGATAAGCACTCCAAACGCACACAACATGCACAATCACGTCAAGCACTCCAACGCAACAACAGGGCAAAAATCAAAAATAAAGGGCATTTCCCCGCCCCCCAAAAACATGCCGATTATAAAAAAAAAGTTTTCGCCATAAGCGCACAGGGCACACTTACGGGCTTTCCCAGCACTTTTATGAAAAATTTACACAATTAAAAGGGAAAATTTTTTCCAAAGCTTTGGCCCCTTTTTTAAAAACCAGGGGTTGGGGCCCAAACCCCCCTTTCCCCTGTGAGTTGCTGGGAGCACCCTGTGCAAAGGTGCTCCGACCCGGGGTTGGTTCTCGCGGGGGAGTCGCTAAAAAAGCCGAAAACCCTCAAATTCCAAGCGGGCAGTAAAAGGTTTGCCCCGGGGGGGGGGGGGCGTAGCTGTTTGGAGGTCCGGGGACGGGGGTTTCCGGGGGGCCCAGTCAAGACGGCGGGCGTCTCCCCCCAACCCCAACTTTCCCCCAAGGCGGGGCCCCTTCGGTCAGCGCGGGGAAACCAACCCGCCCCGGGTTTCCTCGCCAGAACTTTGGCCTCAAACCTTTCTTTGGCACCACCCAGGTCGTGTCCCAGGTAAAACCCCCCCGGGAGGGGGGGGGGACGTAGCTGGGGGGAAGGGGGTCGAAGAGGGGGGAAAAGAAAAGGGAAGGGGAAGGAAGAAAGGGTACGGGAAACCCCTTTCCGTCATTTCCCCTTTGCCCCCATTGTGTCAAGTTTAGCCATTTCGCATGATGGGGGGGGGGAAGTGTATTCAACGCACACTTTAAAACCCCTTTTGAATCAAGTTTCTCCACGGGGCCGGAAAAACCCCCTGCTTTAAAATAAACGGGTTTTTAAAAAACAAATTGAATTTTTTCACCCTTCTCTCACTAAACCTTTAAAACTTTTTCCCCTTCCTTGGGAAAAAAATCAACACAGGGGCCATCGTTAAAAACTCCACCACCAATTTGCAAATAAAAATTTCAAGGGCAAAACTGAACATTTTATAAAAAATTTAAAAATTTTAACCAAATTTCCAAACCCGCATCCGAACGAAAATTCATGGGGTTCACAACGCGGTGAACATAAACTTTTCCCTTGCACACACAAACAAGGGGGCCAATTTTTTTTAAAAGGGAAAAAGAGGTTACAGGGGCCCCCGGGAACCAAGGGAAGACCAAAAAAGGTTTAAAACCCGGAAAAAAACCCCAAACCCCCTTTCCCAAAAACCGCCCTCCCCGCTTTCACCGTTTACAAAAACAGGGGGGAAAAGTTTTTTTGGGAAATAATTTAAAAGGGGCCCGGTTAAAGAGGGAAAATTAACCAGAAAAAAAGGGTCTCACCCCCCAATATTCTCTTCCCAATTTTCGAAAACAAAAAAAAATTGCGCAAAAGCGAAGACAAAAGCCGGCTAACAACAACAAACCAAAACAAACAGACCAGGGAAACTGATCCCTTACCATTTCCCGTGGGTGCCCCCAAGGGCGGGTCAAAGGCTCCCAAAACCCTCTGTCCGCCCGAGGAGGACAGGGGCCCGAAGATGCGGAGCAGAAAAACGAGGTCCCTCATACGGCCACTGCAGGAATTGAAATTACTGACGGAACTCCCGATGATAGGGGTAAAGAACCGAGACTGGAGCAGGCGCCCCCAGAGAAACTTCCCCTCGAGGGGAAGAGTAATTCCCCTCAGCAATGGCGGGCCAAATTTGCCATGTTTGCGTCACAGAGTGAGCAAAATTCAAACTAAAAAAAACGAAGCCGTGCGACGGGTAAAAAGACAGGCGAGGGCCCGATAGCCCAGAAAGTTGAGAGAAAGGTCCCGACCACCCGTAAACCCTGCAGGAAAAATAGCACGGGGGGGGAATTTTAGAGAGAGGAGAGAGAAAGAAAAACCGAAGTTTTGGCTAAACTTTTCCCAAAGGGAAACCGCACCCCCAAGCCACATAAGGGAGGGCTCACGACAACAAAAACCCCCCCAATAAACAAATAAGTAATTCCCCCAAACCCTAGGGGGGTCGAACGTCGTGGGCCTGTGACAAATCGGACAGCCCAAAATAAATTTTTGCCCTGGTTCGCCAATTGTTGGGCTGTTTTTAGACACCCCTGATAGGCGTAGATTTGTTTCCTCTTTCCCATGTGAAGTTTTGACAGTTTTTGGTTTTTTTTTGTTCTTAAAACTGTTCAATTTGGTCTTACCAACAGGAAAGGGAATTTTCCCACAAAAGTTAAGACCCTTGATGAAAGGGGTGATAGTTAGCCCACTCCTCTGCTTTTTTTGGGGCGAAAATGCAGCCCTTGAAAGGGAACACCCCAACTTAAAACATTTGTTGTCCGAATTCTTTATTTTTAGGGGGCCTTTTTTCCCGCAATTTTTGGGCGGGGGTTAGGGGAAATGTAAGACTTCCCAAACAATCGGCGCTTTCTTAGACTTTTTTTAATCTGATCCCTAAGATTTTTCCGCCCTTTTAAACCAACCAGACCCTCTCTTTGGGGGGTTTTCTTCAGCGGCCCATCAAACTGTGTAAGCACCTGGTCTCCCCAAAAAGGGTTTTTAATCTTTAAAGGGAAAAAAATTTGTCTGTTGTTTATCGAGACCCAAAATTCTGGGTTTTTTTTCCCTTTATTGTTAATAGCCCGATTAAAACAGCTAACATTACTTTAAACTGGCGGGTTTTATTGTTATTTTAACCGGAACTTGAGAAATAGAAATAAAACACTTGCCTGAAACGTTTGGGGAATCAATGACTTCTAAATAAAATTTTTCATTAAAAGTGCTTTTGAAAAATTTTTTCTTTTTTTTTCCCTTCAAAAAATTGTCTGGCCCTTCATTTTATTTTATCCTGTTTGGAGTTTTTTTTTAAAACCTAAAAATATTTATTTAAATAAAAAAAATAATTAATCAAAAATCGGGGGGTCTTTTGTGTTTGGGCTCAAAAACCCTAAATTTTAAAAACCCCCCTTTGGCGTTGTTAATGGGGAGCTGTTTAGACCCGGGTTTAATTTTCGTTTATTTTTTTTAAAAGCATTCCTTTTTTATCTGTGGGGGCCGGATATTTTTGGAAAAACTTGCCCTTCCCTTTTTTTGGGGGGGGTTTCAAACTTTTGTCTTTTTTTGTCATCAAAATCGGCCTTTTAAACAAATTAAAATTTCTTAAACCGTGATTTTTTGAGTCTCTACGCTTTTTTTATTATCAGTTAAAGGAACAAAGGGTTAGCTGTTATTAGTTGAAAAAATTGCTGTGTGTTTTGGATTTTTAGTTTTTTTTTTTTTGCAAAGCAGCACCTACAGCTAATGAAAAAGGCCGGAGCTAAAGAAAAACCCAAACCTAGAAAAAGCTCCCGGGTAGGGCCTATGCCCGAGTTTTAAAAGGGAAAAACACTTTTTTTTTCCGCTGAAGAGAACTTATAGTCGATGTCCATATTGAAATATGAAACGCAAAAAGGCAAAAATTTACCTTCGTTTGGTTTTGCTTTTATTTTGAAAGGTCCTGCTCTAGTTTTTGTACATTTGTTTTAATTTTGGGTTTAAAACAAAAGGGTTTTTTTCCCGGGGGGGTTTCTACTATCTCTTCTTTTGGGGCGACTCCGGTGCTGTAGGCACTTTTGGATAAACTTGAAAAGAAAAGCTTTTTTAAAAAAAAAATTTTTTAATTTAGTATTCTGTATTTTTTTAATTTTTTTTTTTTTCAATATTAAATGGGAATCAATTAATAAAAACAAATGTAAATTAAGGGGTTTTTGGGCTTTTTTTCTTTCTCAATTTGAATTTTTTACTCTTTAAACCGTTCCCCAAAACTTCCATGAAATTTTGTTTTATCCCCCTGTTCCCTTGGGTAAACCCATAAACCTTTATTTTGATGAAAAAATAATCATCAAAGCCAAAACACTGTAAAGGTTTTGATCTTTAAAAGCAAGGTCTGCTGTTGTTAACCTTCTTCCCCTCCCACCCCCAAAAAATTTTCTTATTTCGTAAAAATTGAGGATAAGGTCTAAGAGTTTAGCTTTAGATTTTTTTTAGGACTCCCAAACAATTGTACATTGCCCCTTTCGTTTTTTTTGGATTAAAAACTTTTCATTTGCTCTTGCAAAGGGTTTTCTTCATCCCCACCACAAAAAAAATCCCCTTTAAAAGGATTTTACTGCGACGCAAAGTTTTTAAATTTTCCATTTTTAGCGTCTGCCCTGCTTTTAGGATATTTTTGAATGATGACGCCGTTTTTCGTAATATAAAAACTAAATTGTGATCATATTGTTGTAAAACACCCTTTGCAAAATTTTTAAAGTTGCAAAAAAAATTCAAACTCAAAACAAGATGTCAAAAATTGCGTACTTGCTTGGGTGTCTTTTTGACTGAAAAACACGTTTTTTTTCCCTTTAAAAGTTAGTTCGTTTAACAATCTGTTTTTTAATCCCCCTTTGGGAAAGTATGGGCATGGGGTTTTTAAACAACTAAAAAATTCTGGGGGAAGGGAAAAAAAGCGATTACCTACGATAACTTACAGCAAAACCCTTTTTTTGCTGCTTTTAGGACCTGAGGCGGGGTTCGGGGGCCCTATTCAAAGTTTTAGTGTTTCTTCATTGCCGATTCCTTGAAATAAGATTTTCCCTTTCATTCAGGGTTTAGCCATAGATAAAAATGGGTTTAAAAAAAATTGTCTGTTTGGTTTAAAGAAATATTCTGCCCTCAAGTTTTACAGAAATTTTTTTAACGATTGCCCCCCCAAAATTTAAAGGACAACTGTTCGGGTTTTGGGCTGTTGTTGAAGCGAGTTCTATTTAAAAGAAAGCCGTGCAGAGCCGGGGCACAATAAAATTTCCTCCGTTTCCTAGGTTGGAAAATCTAACATAAAAATTTGATCTGCTCAATAGTAGAGGGAAATTTTTTTGGAAACAGTAATATTCCCGTTTTTTCCCTTCACCCCCCGGGGGTTTTCTTTCAGCCCTTCTAATGGGTCAAGAATCGGCCAAAATACTTGGGGACTTTTTTTAAAAAACAAAAAAAAAAAGTTAATTATTTAAAAAAAATGGGGGGAATTGGGGGTGAAGAAGATTATGTTATTGTGATTTTTGGAGACGCCCACTTTGGAAAGAAGGACTCCCTTTTACCCCAGCATCGCTGACGTTCTCATTGCAGGATGAATTAGAGGGGGGGCCCAAAGGGGGTGGAAAAAACAGAAAAATAAAGGGCAGATATTTTTACCAAAATTTTTGGACCCAGAACCTCCCCAAAAAAAATTTAAAACCCCGATGATTTTTAAAATAAAAGATGACCATTTGTATGTAAAAAAAAAGCAAGGGCAACCTTTTTTAGGGTTACACATAAAAGAACTCATCAAAAATTTTTTAGGAAAGGGAAAAATTTAAAAAACACCTTCAGGGGAAGTTCAAATCCCTTGGGCCCTTTTTAAACAAATTTTGATAGGGGGGCAGTTGCTAAAATTCAAAACACAATACAAAACTCCCGACAGATAACCAAAGGGAAACCAAAAAACCCTTAAAAAAATTTTGATCAAACAGCAGTCAAAAATAATAAAAACAGTTGGACAGAAAAATTTACTGAAGAAGAAAAAACGCTTAAAAAATATTAAAGAACCACGGCTACCTGGAAAAAATTTAGTAGCCCTTATCTACTTTAAGAACCCCCAGAGGTGAATTTGAAAAACAATTTAGCAAAACTGGGTTTTTAAATAGTTTAGGATTTAAAAAGAGGGAAAAAAAAAAACTCCGTTGAGGCGGGGGACGCCCACTTAGGGGTGAGATTAAAAAAAAAGAAAAAAACAAAGAAATAAAAATTTTGAAAAGAAAAAAACAGCAAGACTAGAAGTGCTAAAATTCTAACCGGGCCAAATTTCGAAATAAAAGTGAAAAAGAATAAGAGAAAAATATCGAAAAAAATTTTTTTATGAAGACCGACACTAGCAGAAAGATTTGAACGCTTTTTTTTAAAGAGCATGGGTCCATTAGCAAGCGTTAAAACGGCCTTAGGATTTGCAATAAATTTCCTGGTGATGGCATTACAGGCGGTGGTGGAAAGGGAAAGTTTAGTGCCTTTAAAAACCCTCGCCTGAAAAAATTTTATGGGTAAAAAAACAGCTTTATCATCTTGCGAGTTTATTAAAAAAATTAGCTAGTAAAGCTATAACTCTTTAAACCCGGATTTAGGGAGGGTTATTAGTGGGGTTTTGTCTACTGCAAAACAAATAGTTGGGGTTTTTGGCCCAGCCCCTTTTTGGGGTTTTGTTCTCCTTTAAAAGTTGGGTTAAATATTTAATTTAAAATAAAGCCAAATAAAAACCCAGGCCAGTTAACCCCAAAAACAAACGCTGCTTTTAAAATTTTTATGGTCATTTGCGAACAAAGTCCAGTCTTAAAAAAGTCTTTGGGCTTTTAAAACCCCGGGGTTGGGGATTAATCCTTTGGGGGTTTTTTTTTTTGTTTGTAAATATTAAAATGGCCCAGAATTTTTGGGCCCTTTTTCCCAAAATTTTGTTCATTTTTGCCAAAAAATGATTTCATTGTTGTATTTATTAAATTTTTCCTTCCCGGAGTTAAGGTCAGGGGAAGGTTTCATTTTTATAAACCAGTGCCAACAGCAAAAATCTACTTTCGTTTTTGCTATTGTAAAAAATTTTTGGGACCTTTTTATACTTGGGAAACAAAATTTAAAAAGTTAGAATTAAAGGCGTCCTCTAAATTTTCTAAGGGAAAGGGTTTTTTTGGGATCAAAAACCGTAAAAGAAAAACGGTTTTGCTGGAAACCTTGTCCCGTGCTTTGCGAAAAACCCAGCAAACACCAAAAAGTAATACAACAGAGTCGTTTATTGAAATATTCCCCCCTTGTGGGTTTGGGCCCCCCGTATGTCTTTGATAAATGTTGTCCTTTTGTTTTTTTGCTCTTGCTCTATGGACCCGAGGTGAAAAACCTTGCCCGAAGGGGAAAGATGTGAAGGAGGATTCCAGTCATAGTTATACTTTTTGTGCACCCCCCCCCAAAAAGGGGGGCCCAAGCCCTGATTAAGATCCGACTTTTGTCCCAAAAATTTTGGGTTTTACGTTAATTTTTGAATTCGTTAAAGTTCCCTTTTAAAAACCTTCAAAGTTATTCTGGGTTTCTAAATGGGTTAAATGGGGTTTTTCATTTTTTAATGGCCTCGCAGTTCAGTCAAAAAAACGTCCGGAAAGGTTTTAATAAAAATGAAAACTGTACACGCCTCAACCCAAAAGGGTCAGGATGATTTAAGTGATCAGCATTCGCCCCTCCCCACCCAGTTTAGGGACAAAACACGAAAAATTTAAATGGGTTTTGATAAAACTGCCCCGGGTGACTAAACCCACTTTTGCGAGGGAGTTTTTTTAATAGGGGGGTTTTTATTTCTGCTTAAAGGGTACTCACCTTTTTAAAGAAAAGTGCAGTCTGGGGCACAGCAAAGTCAAGAGTATCAGTTGCATATTTTTTAAAATTGAAATGCGGCCCAAAAAAAAATATTTTGCATCTTTTGTTTTATTTGAAAGCACCCCTTTTTTTTTTGTTTAAAAAAAAAAAAGGGGTTTTTTAACAATAAACCCAAATCAAGGGGTCCCCCCGGGTTTTTGAACCCTTTCTATTGATAACGGGTTTCCGGGAAAACCCAAAAAGGTCGCGCTCCATGAAAAAATTTTACAAAAATTGGATGGTTTTAAAAATAACTGAAGCCAAGGGGAAAATTTAAGTTTTAAAAAAAAATAAAAGGGGGGGGAAAAGACGGTTTTAAAAAGTTAACAATTTCCGATGGTTATTTCGGGTTTTGCTCACAAAAAAAAGCAATGATAAATTTGACATTAATTTAAAAATTAAAAAATGCAAACTAAAAACAATATTAACATTTAAACCTGAAAGAAGCAAATTACTTTTTTTAAAAAAGAGTAGCAAAAAAAGTTAGGCCCTTTTAAAACTAAAAACTCAGGAGCTCAAAGATTTATTTTTACCCCCAGGCAAAACTATTTGAAGGGGGGAAAACCCCCCTCGATTTGCAGTAAATTCAATTTCTCTATGTTCATTTTGGTTTAGCTGAGCACTGATGAAAACTTAAAAGATGGGAAGGGGCCCTCAACCCGTTTTAAGAAACTTTTCCCCTCAGGGAAAAACTGCATAATTTCGATTATGAAATTATCCCAAATTCCCCAATTTAAAAGTTTAAAGATTTGTTTTTTTGGGGGGTTGGGGTCATTTAATTTAAAAATCAAAGACAAAAACAGGAAAAATCGTTTTAAAAAGTGATAAAACCGCACATTGTTTTGAAATAAAATAAAAGTTGTACTAAAAATTTTCCGTGGGGAAAATGAAAACGGGGGGTTACCTTTTTCGCCGTGGGTGTAAACTTTAGAATTTTTAAAAAACCTTCAGACGTTGGGACTTTGGGAAAAAAATGGTGAAAAAGGCACTTTGTTTTGGTTTTGATACACTAAAGATGGTGATTAAAACGCAAAAAGGTTGGCACGGGGGAAACGGGTTTCCTTTTAAATAGAATTGCTGCGCAATCTAAAGCAAAAAAATGTTGGCCCCGTATGAATATAAAATGTTTGAAAACCCCCCTCAAAAAGGCACTTGGAACCATATTTTGGGAAAGGGGAAAAAAAATTTGAAAATTTATTGCCCATTTACATTTTTTTGGGCCCTAAAAAAGTTTCAGGAAAAAACATTCAACTCTGGGCCCCTTTCATGTAAGTCTTAAAGCCCGGGCGACAATTTGTCCCGGGAAAAAAATTGAAAAAAGCCCGTATGGGAAAAAACAAATCTTTCCCCCACAAAGAGAAACGGTTTTTTAAAAAATGCTTCCCAAAAAAATTACAATTCTTCCACAATGAAAATTTTGGAGACACGTTTTACCAAAGATATTTGAAATTTCTGTCTTAAAAGGTTTTGAAGGGAATGGGGGTGTGGGGCGTCAGTGACTCCTTCTAAAAGGGAAATTTAATTTTGCTGGCAAAACTTTGACGTTTTTAAAAAATTTAAAATTACCGTCGTTTAATTAACAATGGTGAGGTTTTTAAGGTCATAACAACAAGCAACAAAAACAATATTTGTTTTTAAAAAAGAAACCAAACTTACAGAACTAAATTGGTTAATCTTACACATTTAGAACCCTTAAAAGGATTTTTTTTTCTGAACAAAATTTTGACAGAAGCATTTAAAAAAAACAATAATGGGTTAGATTTTTAAATTTTTATAAAAACTATGGGGGCAGTTAAAAATTTTTTGACAAAAAACCCCCCATTGTTCATTTTAAATTTTTGGACAAATGGGTTTTTGGGAAAAAAAAAAATTTTAAACCTCCCAAACCCTTTTTCAAAAAGTTTTAAACCCTTATAATTTTTAAACATATTGTGGTTTTTTTGGCCAAACAATTAAATGGAAAAAAAGCAAAACAGATAGAAGGTTTATATTTGGGCTGGGTTTAAAAACAAAAATTTTGTTAATCCCAGCAATAAATGAGTGAGGGGTCCCCAGAACGCTTTTTTTTATTGTTTGAAGGAACGCAAACAATAATTTTTTATAGATTTGGGCCCGTTCAGCGAAAAAGACATAGTTAAAAAAAGAAATACATTTGTCGAAACTTTTTGGGGGAAAGGGATGCTGGGATAAAATGGTGGATTTTATGCCCAAAAAATTTTCTTTGTTTTAAAAGACTTTTTGTGAACAATTAAAGAATTTTAGTTTTATTTACTTTAAAGGGGCAGAGATGCATTTTGATTAATTTTTGCGTGAAAATGATGTTTTTGAAAACGATCAAGAAAAAAATAGGATTAAGCAAAAACTGAAATCTGAAAAGTTTTGTAAATTAGTATTAAAACGGATAACCCTACACAGTATGTTTGTTTGTAGATAATCGTTATTTTTTGGTTATTGAAGTCTTACTTGTCAGAGAACAGGAAAACACGGATTCTAGGTCGCCCTAGCCCCGAACCTAGGTGAGGGCTAGGGTGAGTTAGAATCCGTGTTTTCCTGTTCTCTTGGATGCTAGATATTTAATGGCAGGTAATTCATGATGAGCGATGAAGATAGATGTGTGTCTTCATGTTTGTTCAGAATGATGCGTTCTTTTTTTTGTAAATATAATTTAAACCTTGAAGATTGACTGCAGAAGGATTTGCTTTTACTTACATCTATGGCTGTGGGTGTAGGTCTAACAAAGATAACCATAGTAATTTGGCTTGTAGGCTTAACCACGTGATACTGTTGAGAGGAGTCATGTCTTTTGAATTCATTACTGGTACTATAAGATACCAGATTTAGCACAAATCTTCCTCACCCACATACATGAAAGCAAAAGTAAGAGATGCAGTGATTGGGAGAGAAACATTTCTTGTGTTGTGGGGTTGGTTCCTGTCAGTCTAGCATTCTAGCATTTGACAGGCTAAGGCTTGGGCCATACTGCAAGTTGTGCTGTGAGCTGCATCATGAACTACATTAGCTTGGTCTCCGAAGCTCTTTTAGAAATGGAATGACATTTTCAAGTCTTTGAAAAATGACTGGGGTCTGTCAGAATCCTGATAGGATTTGTGAAGATGTCATGAATACTGAAAAATCATTTTAACTGTAACCAAAAATGACGATCATGTGTCTAACAAAATTTTGGGCCCCTGACTTCAGTTCAGATAGGGCAAGTTCAATGCAGCATTCTCATTTCGCAGAATGCAAGTCCTTGAGGAGTGGAGAGTTGCGTCACATGACAAAACAAGGTGCTTTGATCAGTCTGGCGGTTAGTGTGATAGTGGCTATTGTAACCCAGGTTCCTAAAGCGCACAGACCCAGACCACAAATAACCAAAACTCTGACTGTACGATTATACTCCGATTTTTATTAACAATTTAAATAGACAAAAATCCAAACCACAATATTAACCTAAAACATGGGCTGATTCAATTTTAAGGTGATAAATGACAAAAGAACTGAGGTTGTGACAGAGAGAAGAAACGAGTGGGCAACTCAAAAGGGGCACTGCAAAAGAATACAAAACATAAAAATCTGCACGGGACTATGTGCGAAAAACACAAATAATAACAATGGCCAAACCAAAAGTCATCAAAGGCCTTCAGCAAACATCTCACTAGGAAACACGCAATGAGGGACAACGCATCACTAATAAAAATAGTAGTGATCTTATCAAGTTCAAATCCACTTGACCCTGGTTATGGTAATGCCAAACACACTTTGATCTGATCCAATGTTAAACTGAATACAGTGAGTTGCATACCAATATACTGACAGCTATTCGCTATCAATTGGCCACCTGACCATGGCAGCAAATCTGCTTGCATCCTTTATCAGTCATCCAACTGAACCACTAGGCAGCAAGCCAGATCAATCATTCCTCTCCCACTAGTCCCTGGTTTCCAAACAGATGTCCCCATAAAATCAATTTCGTACAACCATAGCCATTTTGATTAAAATCAGTCTCTAAGTTGACACTAATAAAATAATTTTAAGGATAACAGTAATCCTTGAAAGCAAGTATTTTTCCTTTTCAACTGAGAAAGCAAAAATAAACATCCTCTGAAATTCAAGGAAAACTTCTCCAAACTTAACACATGTACCATGATTAAAACACAAAGAACCGTGTACCAAACTTAACACATGTGCAATGATTAAAACACAAAGAACCATGTACCAAACTTAGCACATGTGCAATATTAAAACACAAAGAACCATGTACCAAACTTAGCACATGTACCATGATTAAAACACAAGGAACCATGTACCAACTTAACACATGTGCCATGATTAATACACAAAGAACCATGTACCAATTTAACACATGTGCCATGATAAAACACAAAGAACCATGAGATGTAGACATTTCCTCTACTAAAACCATGTGATGTGACAAACACTATTTTACTGCAAGAACAAAGGAAAATGAGATTTACTCAGGACCATGTGGTCTAAAACACAATCTCTCAAAAAATGTTTCTGATGCAATGTGGTGTGAACCACATTCCAAAACAACAGTGAATAATAAGTAACCTGAAACTCACCTTCAAATAATACAACTAGGTTTAAACTTAATTCAACATGCGGGCCTAAAATTCTAACAACTGGAAATATAACAACTAACGCCAAGTGCAATTCTTATAAGGAAAATCCACCAAAAATTAATGCCATCCAGCTGACAGCATAAAAAATATATGGCAATTCTAAAGGAAAAGAATCAATTAGTATCTTTTAGAAGCATACTTTTAATACTTAGAGTAACTAACCTGGATTAGCACCCCAAAGTCACACACCGTTTCCCCAACCTGTTGACTCAACACATGTAATTGCAGGAAGTGATCAGTCAGCAGGAAGTGGACAAACAGGCAAAAATAAAGGTGTCTTAATACTAAAATCGGCTAAATAACAAGACATATAGAACAATAATACTAGTGGGAAGCAGTAGATGTCTTTACCTCAAAATATTACAATCACTAATGAAAATTTTTATTTATTATTTCTTTTAACATACTAAAATTGCCTAAAACCTTAGTAACCTGTGAATTCTGACAGGTTACATTCACCCTCCTAAGGAGAATTGTTTACCCTTGTTAACTAACAAGGACAGAGTAAACAATAAAGCTAGGTACTGAAAAAAAAAAATACCTTCCAACGACAAACAGGCAATTATGAACAAAATGGATATAACAATGAAACCAACAATGGATGCAGCCAAAGCTAGTAAGCAATGGATTTCAGAAAACTCATCCCTTATCTCATTCAAAATTATCAACATAACATTTGTCTTCATAGTCAAAAACCAAACCAATCAAAAAGAATGAGAACAACTTGTGTCTCATTTAGATAGGTGCTTTGTTATCTTTTACCACAACAATCCACCAGTATTCATCAGCTAACATAGCTAGCATATTTAATATAGCACATTACTAATTGTCATCTCCATCAGAACCCATTCTTAACTAGAAAACAATTTCAATTTTGGTCACATTTGAGCAATCCAAAATCAAGTCACACACATACAATAACCCAGTTAACAATCAAAATCAGCTTAACATAATGACACTGCTAGCATTAGTAATAATAACATGTATCATTCAATCCCGTCTCTCTTACTTCACATAAATCATGACTTAAAGTAAGCCTAAGAGGTCTCAAAACACCTCAACTTCATGTGACTAACCTCTCCCTCCGTATCAGACATCTTATCTAGGACATCCTCATCCTTATCGGCCTCAACAGATGCCGATCGTCTGATCGTGAACCCTCCCAAGGATTCCTTCTGAGCAGGAAGTTTTTTTCTCTGGTTTATCATCTGATGGTTCTGCACCCAGTACACCAATAGAATTTTGACAGGTTACATTCACCCCTCCTAGGGAGAATTCAAAACTCTTCCTGGGAATATTTCAAATTGGACATAGCTCAATATGTATCCAGCACTCACACCAAATTAAAAGAACAAAATATCAATACAACACAAGATTATATGAAGGTGACAACTGGAAGTCACAATCAACGCAAACAACATAATGATTAGGAAATACCCAGTTGGAAAAGAAAAAGAAAAAACTGGTCACTCCAAAGCACAAAACTTTAAACATACAGTAGAGCATGCTAAGAAAAAAAATCGTCCAATGACTGAACGCAGAAGTCAACTCCTGAGAACCTGAAAACATAGAAATGGTACCACTAGCTGTCATCAGTGTGCACTGAATGACTTCCCCATCCCAAGTTAAGGTTTCCACCTAGCCTCCCCAGCTTGGTGACTCTGGAACTGTGACATGGGTCAAACCCTGCGTCAGAGTGCCAATTGTGTATGTAGACTGTGCCACTGATCTCCATCAGAAGAGCCTTGACCAGAAAGCTGATGTCTCTTGAGTTTGGAGTTCTCCACAAAAGCCTTGCCACATTCGGCACAAACATGGACATGAGGGCCATGGGTATGTAGGTGTTTCCGCATGTCAGAGTTGCCACGGAACATTTTGTTGCAGTCCTTGTGGGGACATGGCACTGTTCTAGGTACATCGTCGGGAGGCTTCCGTGGCTTTTTCCTTGCAAACTCTGCTAGTTGCTTAGGATCACTAAGATCTAAACCAGGTATGCCACCCGGAGGTAATTTTCTGCCAGTCACATACTCTGTGAAGTCTGCATCTGAGTCTCCTGCCACAGAATCCTCATCTGCCTTGCTGTCATCTGCACCTGAGACCCACATTGTCACAGGAAATTCGCCTTCCAAAGTCTTGACCTGAACCGTTTTGTCCCATTTTTTGGGTGGGGTCGAATCCAGTCCATAGTCACTCAGTCCTTGTATGGCAGATGTACCGATCAGATTCCTTGACTTGCCACCTTTTTCCCTCCCTCCTTTTCCTTTTTAGTTGGGATAGTTTCTTCAGTGCAAATTTTGATTTTGGGAGCAGGCACGGGAATACTGTCCGCATACACAAGTGTGTCTCCAACAACCTCTTTGCGAGTCTGTAACACTATTTCCTCAACTGCAGGCTCAGGTAAAGGTTGCAGAGCTATCATAGGTTGAACTGAAATTTCTTCTGTTTTAACAACTGCTTCTACTGGCATTTCAACTGGAATTGCTTCAACCTGCACCTCTGCAATTCCCACTTCGGAGCCTATCACCGACGCCATCTTGTCTATCCTATCCATGATTCCCTATCTTGGTCGTCAGAAGCAGGCGTGTACCCACTCTCTGTTGATTCTTGCCCCGGGCAAGCGATGTTCTTCAGGGTCCCCAATGATGCCTCCAGTCGCTCCAGCCTACTCAGTAGATCAGCAAGCTGGTCTGCACTCAGAGCCACTGACCCCTGGAAACTCTCTGCTGTTGTCATCCCCAATGATGCCTCCAGTCGCTCCATTCTACTCAGCAGAGCAGAAAGCTGGTCTCCGCTCAGAGCGCTGTCCTCTCCACCTCTACCTCAACACCCCCCTCAGTCCTTGTCACATCATCAAGTTGATCAGCCATGTCTCAAAACTAATAATATTGCCTAACAAATTTTGCCTTTATGAGTATATCTAATAACATCCCGGACGAGCCCCACTTTTTGTAACCCAGGTTCCTAAAGCGCACAGACCCAGACCACAAATAACCAAAACTCTGACTGTACGATTATACTCCGATTTTTATTAACAATTTAAATAGACAAAAATCCAAACCACAATATTAACCTAAAAACATGGGCTGATTCAATTTTAAGGTGATAAATGACAAAAGAACTTGAGGTTGTGACAGAGAGAAGAAACGAGTGGGCAACTCAAAAGGGGCACTGCAAAAGAATACAAAACATAAAAATCTGCACGGGACTATGTGCGAAAAACACAAATAATAACAATGGCCAAACCAAAAGTCATCAAAGGCCTTCAGCAAACATCTCAACTAGGAAACACGCAATGAGGGACAACGCATCACTAATAAAATAGTAGTGATCTTATCAAGTTCAAATCCACTTGACCCTGGTTATGGTAATGCCAAACACACTTTGATCTGATCCAATGTTAAACTGAATACAGTGAGTTGCATACCAATATACTGACAGCTATTCGCTATCAATTGGCCACCTGACCATGGCAGCAAATCTGCTTGCATCCTTTATCAGTCATCCAACTGAACCACTAGGCAGCAAGCCAGATCAATCATTCCTCTCCCACTAGTCCCTGGTTTCCAACAGATGTCCCCATAAAATCAATTTCGTACAACCATAGCCATTTTGATTAAAATCAGTCTCTAAGTTGACACTAATAAAATAATTTTAAGGATAACAGTAATCCTTGAAAGCAAGTATTTTTCCTTTTCAACTGAGAAAGCAAAAATAAACATCCTCTGAAATTCAAGGAAAACTTCTCCAAACTTAACACATGTACCATGATTAAAACACAAAGAACCGTGTATCAAACTTAACACATGTGCAATGATTAAAACACAAAGAACCATGTACCAAACTTAGCACATGTGCAATGATTAAAACACAAAGAACCATGTACCAACTTAACACATGTGCCATGATTAATACACAAAGAACCATGTACCAATTTAACACATGTGCCATGATAAAACACAAAGAACCATGAGATGTAGACATTTCCTCTACTAAAACCATGTGATGTGACAAACACTATTTTACTGCAAGAACAAAGGAAAATGAGATTTACTCAGGACCATGTGGTCTAAAACACAATCTCTCAAAAAATGTTCTGATGCAATGTGGTGTGAACCACATTCCAAAACAACAGTGAATATAAGTAACCTGAACTCACCTTCAAATAATACAACTAGGTTTAAACTTAATTCAACATGCGGGCCTAAAATTCTAACAACTGGAAATATAACAACTAACGCCAAGTGCAATTCTTATAAGGAAAATCCACCAAAAATTAATGCCATCCAGCTGACAGCATAAAAAATATATGGCAATTCTAAAGGAAAAGAATCAATTAGTATCTTTTAGAAGCATACTTTTAATACTTAGAGTAACTAACCTGGATTAGCACCCCAAAGTCACACACCGTTTCCCCAACCTGTCTGACTCAACACATGTAATTGCAGGAAGTGATCAGTCAGCAGGAAGTGGACAAACAGGCAAAAATAAAGGTGTCTTAATACTAAAATCGGCTAAATAACAAGACATATAGAACAATAATACTAGTGGGAAGCAGTAGATGTCTTTACCTCAAAATATTACAATCACTAATGAAAATTTTTATTTATTATTTCTTTTAACATACTAAAATTGCCTAAAACCTTAGTAACCTGTGAATTCTGACAGGTTACACTATTTTGGAACAGATGAGCCTCCCCAAAGCCTGGTAATTGTTTCAGTGCTTGGCAAAGGCTGAACAGTGGACTGGTTTGTCAGCAGTCAGTAGTAGGGGAATGTGTGTAAAGGGGACTTTGACAATGAAATCAGTGGTCTTTGAGGTTTTTGGCTTGAACTTGAATGAAGCAAAACCAGCTGTGGGCAAGATTAAGCTGTGAGTGGTGCTGGTTACACCCATAGTGGTGACAACTGAACAAAGGAGGATGACACCAGTAACTGTACAGAAGACCACAGGAAGAGGAGGAGTTGTTGTCATACCCTGGCTAAAAGACTCCAGGGATCATCGAACAGCTGAAGTACTTGAACGCTATGGTACAAAAGCATCAGCTGGGGATGAGAACATTACGTGTGTGACGTTTTTGATTACCCCACCACATGGGCAGCCACACTCTGACTATAGGGGGATTTTGGAGACTGATAATGTTATGCTAGGAGCTTGTCACAACTGAAGACAATCCCTGCATTACTATGCAGAGCATAACATTTTGATGTAGCCTTGGTGTTCTAGCCTGTGTCAGTTAGCCTGACACAGCCTTAAGCAAGGCAACAGGAAGAGTGAGATCTGTGTGAGTAGTGCTAGCAGAGCTATGATGATATTGAAAATGTCACTGTTGCCACCAACACCTTCGCAGCTATCGCTCATGGCATGGCCAGGCCATCTCTGCATTGACTGATACTATCCTTTTCCATTGCTTGTGTGCAAACCTGTGACAGCGTATAATGTACCCACCCACAGCCTGAATTTAGTAGTGGTGATGTATACTAGGAAATGACAGGACTTTAATGGGGTGAGCCTAGGTTTATGGTAGGGATAATGGCACAAGAATTGCATCCCAAATGTGTCCTAACATAGGATATAAACAACTTTTGAATCAAACCAAAAAAAATAATCTGTCGGTTTGACCCAGCATATAAGTTAACAACTTAAGAACGTTACCAAAATGGTATTGCCCACATTGTTTGAAAGAAAAGAAATTATGTCAAAAAAGGGTTGAACTTAAAAGTAAAAGTGGGTCAG
The DNA here is from genome assembly GCA_018398815.1 of Conus ventricosus. NCBI lineage: Eukaryota > Metazoa > Mollusca > Gastropoda > Neogastropoda > Conidae > Conus > Conus ventricosus. Next base: position 8,336,455 of record CM031599.1, on the reverse strand, counting down.
TGTGTGGTTACAAGTGCAGTATAGAATTGCAACTTGCAGGACTGACAGAATGTCTCTCTGGACTTTCAGGACAGTGGTCCCCTTTGAATCCAGAAGGAAAGAAGCAGTACGACCGGGAGTTCTCTTGAAACTGCAGGCGAACCCAGAGTCCAGAAAAGCGCCGAACTTGCCTCATATGCCAGAGATCATTGTGGACGTGAGAGTGCTTATTTCCTATTTAAATTCATTGTTTGTTTTTTTAACTCTTTCTCGTCTTGCTATTTTTTTTTAATCAATTTGTAGCCGGGTGCTAACAGTGTATATATTTCTTGGTTACTCTTCATGGACGAAAAACATGTTTTGTTGGCCCTTGATTGATGAATCTCAATTTTTTTTTATGTGTAAATATTTTAACTTATGAATACTGTACCTCAGAACCTAGGTAGTTGTATATATGTGAACTCGCAAAAATTAGTGTATTCTGTCGTTACATCTGTGTTGGGCTGAGAAGCCCATATTTTCTCTAAACTGGTATTCTGCCAAAATTAAACTTTGCGCCATTTTCAACTGTCCAACAAACAGTCTTAGAATAATCCTTGATTTCACAAAAAGCATGAGAAAAACCGAAGAATATGAAAATGCACATTAGATGTAAAATCCATAAGCTCTCATTTTGTATATCGCATATCCAGGATCTTTTCCGTACAGGCTTGCGACTATACGAAATGACTGCGCCAGTTTGCTTGAGCAAGTCGCCTTCTTCGTTCATTGTCAGAGTTTGATCCAAATTATCATTCTACGAAATTCAGACTTCCCGATCGAAATCTTGCTATGACTGCATTTCTGTTATGAATATAACTGAAAATGTATAGAACTTGTTATCCAACAGTCCATTTCAACAGAGTATTTTTCAGTTAAAAAATCGTATCAAAAGCACACGCCAACAGCCCAGTGAAGCAAAAATTCAGCTGTGTTTTCTACTAATTTCAAAAACAAAGCTCTCCACTTAGATAACATCTTGGATAATGAAGTTTGTGTGTATGAAAAGAGCAAAATCCCAGCTGTTAATTCATTTTTAAAATTATTTCACGCTCTTTAGCATTTTTTATCGAAATAGCAGAAAATTCGTCGCAAACATGTCAAAAGTGGGTTCACTCTGGGACATTATTCAGCAATAATTCAGTACAGCAACAAAGTTGTCAAATGTAACTTATTGCATTTTATTCCTTGAGTTCTGAGGTTTTCATTGATAGTAAATATGTGTGAATAGTTTGAATGGATGGTGAGCCAGACAACACAGAAGCTGGGACAGATAGCATAAATTTCTGTCGGCTCCGGCCTCACAAGGCCCGTTTTGTTTTTGGCACCATTTTGCTTGTTTTGCGGTCCAGTTCGCCCTATATATTTAAAGGCGCTGTCTGAGAGTGAACAGTGTGTTCCCTGGACAACAGGCACTCAAGAGAAATAAAGGGAGAGAACTCTGCTTCATCCTCTGCGTCTCCTTGACTGGCTGCTGTCTGTTGGTTCCTACACATTGCCATCTGTCTGTTTTCACCTGTATACCCCAACCACTCTACACCATCACAGATTAGATTCACATTTACTCATGAATAATTTGAAATCATTTTGATGTTCATTTTTTGGGGGGTGGAAGTGGTAATGTATGCCCTGTGGGTTGGGCATAGAATAGACCCACTGCCCTGCCATGCATGTCGTAAGAGGCGACTAAGGCAGGATCACCTCGCCCTGAGGATAAAGGGGTTTGTGTAGGGCTAACAACCCTCCCTGTAATAAAGACAGTTACAGAAGCATCGACAACAACGAACCAAAACATTCACCTGGGCAAGGAGGGTCTCCATCCCGGAGACTTAACACGCAGTGCAGTGAAAGCCGAAAGGAAGCTGCAAGGCTGACTCCCTTCTAACACTCAGGACAACAACGAGAGTACCCCAATGAAACATCAGGACGATGTACGAAACAGGAAAAATCATCCAAGTTGCAGAGAGAGATGAAAAACTACAAGATTGGAGTGTTAGGACTGAGTGAGACAAGGTGGCTCATCAGGACAGCTGAGGACTTTCATTTGGAGAACAGCTGCTGTACTCAGGACACACAGAGGATGGAGCCCCCACACTGAGGGTTATGGCCCTGTTGCTGGCCCCGGGAAAGGCACAGGGGGCACTCATTGGATGGGAACCTGTCAACTCCCGCATCATCACAGCCAAGTTTACCACGAAGAAGAATGACAGGCTGAACATCATCCAGTGCTATGCCCCCACCAATGATGCAGAAGAAGAGAAGAAAGATGACTTCTATCAGCAACTATAAACAGTGATAGACAAAAGAGGAGCAAAGGACATAACTATACTGATGAGAGATTTAACGCCAAGATCAGAACGGACAAACCAGGCTACAAGGACATCATGGGGACACACAGACTGGGGCATGATGAACGAGAATGGTGAGCGCTTTGCAGACCTGTGCGCCCTGAACCAGCTGGTGATAGAAGGAAGCATCTTCCCACACAAGCGCATCCACAAGGCCACATGGAGATCCCCAAACCACGTCACAGAGAACCAGATTGACTACATCTGCATCAGCCGCAAATTCAGGAGATCATGGCGGATGTACGAGTGATGAGAGGTGCTGACGTGTCATCAGCCACCACCTTCTTTTAACAACAGTGAGACTTCGTCTCGAGAGATTCACCAACGCTAACAACACACAGACAAGGTACAATGTTGGACTGCTCAGAAACAGAGACACCCAAGCAGCATTCCAGATCAGCCTTTCCAACAGGTTCCAGCCGCTACAAGAGCTGATAGAAGACGATGAGACAAACATCGAGACACAGTGGGAACACTGCAAGAAGCTCTGGCATGACACATATGAAAAAGATCCTTGGCAAGAAGAAGACCCAGCACAAGGAATGGATCTCTGCCAACACCATACATAAGCTGGAAACAAGGAGAGAGAAGAAACTACGCTGAACACGAGCCGAACAAGAGCAGCGAAGGCAAAGGCACAGGAAGAGCACACAGCAGCAAACAGAGAAGTAAAGAGGAGCATCAAGAAGGACGAGGGACTACTTTGACGACCTGGCCAGTCAAGCAGAGGAAAGCAGCCGGACAGGGGAATTGAAGGACCTGTACCTGGTGACCAAGAAGCTGACGGGTAAGTTCCAGCAGACAGACAAGCCAGTGAAGGAACAAGAAACGGAAACCCTCTGACAACAACCAAGGAACAGCTGAACGATGGGCAGAACACTTCGGGGAACTGCTGAACCGCCCCCGCCCCTGACACACACCAGACATCCTACCCGCAGAGACAGAACTGCCCATCAGCTGTGACAAACCCTCAAGGCAGAGATCAAGAAGGCCATCATGACTCTGAAAAAATGGGGAAGGCTGCAGGGCCGGATGAGATACCAGCAGAAGCATCAAAGCAGACATAGAGACAGCTGTCAACATGCTATACAGCCTCTTCAGCAAGATGTGGGAGAAGGAGGAGGTACCAGCCCAGTGGAAAGAAGGAATCATTATCAAGCTGCCGAAGAAAGGAGACCTCAGGGACTGCAGCAACTACATAGGGATCATGCTCCTGTCAACACCAGGCAAGGTTCTCAACAGGGTTCTACTGGAGAGAATGAAAGAGGCTGTCGACCCCAAGCTCCGCGACCAGCAGACAGGCTTCAGGGGAAACAAATCATGCACTGACAGACTGCCATCCTTCACATCATCGTGGAGCAGTCGCTGGAGTGGGAACCCCCCCCTCTACATCAACTTCATAGATTATGAGAAGGCCTTCGACGTGTGGACAGAGAGATGCTGTGGAAGCTGCTGATGCATTATGGAGTCCCTGAGAAGATCATCTCCCTCATCTGGTGCACCTACCAGGACATGAACTGCAGGATTGCCCACGCCGGCCAGCTGTCTGAAGTTTCGAGGTGAGAGACCGGAGTTTGGCAGGGGTGTCTGCTGTCGCCGTTCCTCTTCCTCCTGGTCATTGACTGGATCATGAAGGACCATACACAGGCAGGAACAAACGGTATACAGTGGACACTCTGGACGCAGCTCGACAACCTCGACTTTGCTGACGACCTGACGCTTCTTTCACACAGCCTCAGCCAGATGCAGGACAAGACCACTTGCTTGGAGTCCACATCAGCCGGGACAGGGCTCAAGATTAACAGGAAGAAGACCGAGCTGATGAAAATCAACACCACTGCCAACACATCAGTCACAGTCAGTGGAGAGCCCGTCAGGGAGGTGGAGTCTTTCGTCTACCTGGGAAGCATGGTTGACCAACAGGGAGGCACGGACCGAGACGTCACAGCCAGAATCGCCAAGGCAAGAGCAGCTTTCATCATGCTCAAGAACATCTGGGCAGCTGGAGGATCGGCATAAAAACCCAAAACTCTGCGTCTTCAACTCCAGTGTGAAATCAGTTCTGCTCTACGGATGCGAGACATGGCGGACAACACAGACGAGGCAACAAAAGATTCAGACATTCTTTCAACACCTGTCTGAGGCGCATCTACAAAATCTGATGCCAGGACAAGATCTAAAACGAAGATCTGTGGGAGCGTGCAGGACAGGAACCAGTGGCCAAGCAGATACTGTGAAGGAAGTGGGGCTAGATCGGACACACCCTCAGGAAGGCAGCATCCAGCACCACACGCCAAGCCCTGACCTGGACCCCGCAGGGAAAGAGAAAGAGAGGCTGGCCTCACAACAGCTGGTGGCGAGACATTGAGGCGGAGTTGAAACAACAAGGACTAACGGGCCCTGAAATGACCAGAACAGCCCAGAACAGAGTGCGGTGGCGAAGGGTCGTCGATGGCCTATGCTCTACTGGGAGCGATGGGCTTAATGAATGAATGATGGAGTGGCAGTGTCCTCTATCCACCTTCTGCTTCTGCTTTGATGTCTGAAAGGTGTTCGTGAAAAGTTTGTCACAAAAGGTCTCCATAAGAAACAGGGGGGGGGGGGGGTGGGGGTTGGTAAAGACAGTGGGATGATCAGTACATATACTCGGACCTGTCTATCCATACCCCAATTGGCCTGTTGTGACGAGATGGATAAGTGGTAGGTGGGTCCTCCAGGGGAAGGACTTGGGAATAATTTCTCTATGAGAATTATCTTAACATTTCACCTCCACCCTCTCTCTTATTGTTGGTGGAAGGAGCAACTTTCCAGTACTAGTCATCAAAAGAATTTATATTTATTCCAGGTACTGTTAAAATACTTGATAGTGGCTCTGCGATAGGTTTCCTTAGGCCTGTATTCTTAAAAGTACTTGTAGCTCCAAGAGACAGAATTGAAGAGAGAGAAGTTCAAACATTCAACATTGATTGAACAACAGAGAACTGACACAAGTTAAGTGCAATTTCACACATCAACTTTACTTGCTTACACATAGGTAAGTATATACATGTCTGTTCTACAGGCTTATTTTAGTTCTCATTGAACCACAATTAAATGCCTTCCTCACTCCTACTTTACTTACTTACACTCGGTTATAGTAGCTTAAGTTGGTATGAGTGGGCATATCAACGTTACTCTGAATATATATTCTTATACATATCCACTTCACTTGCATACTCCCAGTGCAGTAGCCAAAGTGGTAATGATAGACATGTTCTCACTGTTTCATCAAAAAGTGAGGGTAAGGATCTGATGGATTTGAATCCAGTGGGATTACAGCCTTATCTTGTATCAGAGACGGTAGTTGATCTCTCCTGTGGCTGATGACTGATCCTCCTGTGTAGACCTGTTGATGTAGTACTGGGCTGAGGTGTGTCTTCACAACCGATCTTGCCCAGTGGTTGTAGTGTCTGGCGTCACCCTGGTTTCTGGGGTAGCCACGGTGTGTGGTTTGCCACAGGTTGTAGCGTGACCACGATCCCAGTTCTGCAATGAAGAAAACCTGGTCTGTAGGTAAGTCGCTGAGTGGCTGGTTTGTCGAGTCCACACATTTACCCCTTTATCTTTCACAAGAGGTGTGAGAACTCAGCCAGCAAAGGTTTTCTCTATTGTAAAGTTTCTACTAAAAACTATCAATCTCCACTTTTGCTTAAAGGCCGAGTTTAAGCTTACAAAAGGGTATGAGACAGTAATAACAAATACTACAGTTTCAGTCAAATAACTTCCATGTTTCTTATGAATTAAATCACATTAACTTGGGCTACACTTAGTCCAAGTACACATGTGGTGTAGATTTAAAGTCATACACTACAAATCATCAACAATCACCAGTATTTATAAATCAGTTTAGCAGTTTTCACCTGATACAGGCATACTATTTTTCTGATCTAAATTTATCACCCTAACAGATAGATTTGTATACTGGCATAAGTCATGTTGAACACAAAGAATGGTGGTTGGATTGTTAAAAAGGGAATCATAACCACATGGTGAGAGCTTTTGCCATGTGATGGCAAGCAAACTATACACAGAATAATCATTCATCAGTTTGATAAATGTCCCCAAGTATTTGTACAAAGTTACAATGTTAACCCACACGGCATACATAAAATCAATGCATAGATTCGAAATGTTAAAAACATAGTTTCAACTTGCTTTTCCTGGGATGAATCAGTGATTTAGACTTGGGATCAAGAAGTAGAAGGAGGTCACTAATTGATAATTTATGTACACGAATGCTAATGAGGCTTGCGCGGGCCAACACAAATGTCGTCATTGACAGGGGTCGGCAGCATGCGGACTGTGGATATGAAAGGGGGGGGGGGGGGGGGGGGGGAGGGGGGGTGGAGAAGGAGGGAGGTTTGCCAGTTACTCTTTGTGGGAAGTGAGGCCGCACATGGCTTGGGTGTGGGAGGGGGGTGGAGAGAGCGGCAACCAATACACTACACTCACATGCTAAGGGGACGGAGAAGGTCGTAGAGGAGGGGAGTGGTTTGTGGAACAATGAGCGGCGTGCTGACATAACTTTTGAGTCTTGAATCACGACATCAGGGTGAGAAAGGGGGGGGGGGGGGGGGGGGGGGGGGGGAGGTTGGCATAGATTTGAAATCTTTTCACTCTGCCTTTTGTACAAATCATAACAAAAATGGGACCGATCAGATGGGTTTGTCAAGCGTTTCGTTACACCTGTTTGCATTCAAGTGAAACTGTGAGTGGGGTACAGTTGTAAGCTCAGTTCAGAGAAATATGGAGGTTGGGTCTGTTGTTCCCTTCTTTTTTTTTGGGGGGGGGGGGGGGGGGGGGACAGATTTCAGTCTACAGAAGCAGGGATTCCATGAACATTTGGTGGTTATTTTCCATTGCATTTCAATGGCTCAAAGATGTTAAAAATATTTTCACATGTACACCATTTTGTCAGCAGTTCTTCAGATTTCTGTGATATGCTCTGCAGTAAATAAACTATTAGATCGATGATGAATAAGGATTGAGGCCAAAGGATGCCCCCAAAATGTTGATATTTTAAGAAAACAGCATTTATCGTGGCGTGCATGAGAAATGATGACTTTCAAAATGGATTAGCAGAGGCCTTACTTCTTTTGTGCTCTGTACATGGGGAAGGAGGAACTTTTGTATGTATTTGGCAGACACATTGATTTGGAACAAGACATGATAAAAAAATCACAGGGGTGATGAAAGTGCTAGCTTAGTATTTAAGTACAAAAAGAAAGTCTTGTAGGCATGCATGAATAACTGGAATGATAGTTAGGATTTTTTCCCCTTCCTCACCCCCCCTTCCCCCCCCTCCACCGTCTTCCTTTTTTTTCCCCTGCTTTATCTTACTCAGCACTACCCTTCTAATCTCTCTCTTTCTCATCTCCCGTCCTCACCAACTGAGGACTGTGATCCCACTGGGACCCTCTGCCGCGTGGTAGACAAAGAAGACATTTTCCCTAGGTTTGGTTTTGTAGCGCCAAGTGTTGTGTATTCCTCTAGGTAATTTTCTTTTGTCTGCTCATAAACCATGGTGGATTCTTTGGCTGTGACAATGAATGCTCCCATGCCTGCTATGCATTGTGCATTAATCAAACCTGTACTCGCAAGCATTTATGTTTGGGTTCAGATTTTTCTCTGAGCTAGACTGTTTGGCCACCTGAAAAAAAGTGCCTTTGATCACTCCTGATAACCCATGAAAAGGTGGAAGGATGGATCGGCTTGTTGAATGATTCAAACGTGGAAGAATGAGTTCGACATTTTTTTCCCTACTTTTGATTTACTGCAAACATGTTTGCATGTGTGAAAATCTGGTTTTATGCCTCAAAGTTCTGAAATTTACGCTGTTTGTACTGTACAGCAACTTTGAGGGAAGATATGTCTATGTGTTTTGAGTTTTATGTTTGGACCTTGATCATCATTGTATGCGTGGTGCTTTCCGTTTTCTTTAAATCAAAAGGAAAAACACACATTTGATGAAGCGTTGTACTCACTGTTAACCTGCAAGTGACTTGTTTTTAAGTTCATGTTTTTAAAGGTGTTAATTTAAAACTTATCTTGCTCCTGTTATCCTGATAGTAAGCGTGGTAAATTAAATAATCTGCAGCTTTCAATGTAAGCGAAGGCACTGTCCAGAGCAAAGATGTTTCCTAATGCCTCACTGCTCTGTTCTGGATGATTCTCTAATAGTAAACTGTCCATATGTAGGCTGAATGAGGAGATGCAAAATGAAAGGACTGGTTGAGGAAAATAATTCACCAAAGCACAGAAAGAAAATAAGAAGAATGGAGAGGTGTCGAGTTTCTGATGAAGGCGGGAGTGGTCACTGGTGTCTTGACAATGCCTGTTGCAGCCCAGACTGGTCAGAACGGAAGACTTCCAGAGAGCCCAGATGGCTGCAAGCCGCAGTGTCCCAGATTTTTACCCCAGGATTCTTCAAGAGCTATTTCACGGGTAACTATTGTGTGTGACTGCTGGAAAATCAACACTGTGGGAAGATATGTCTATGTGTTTTGAGTTTTATGTTTGGACCTTGATCATCATTGTATGCGTGGTGCTTTCTGTTTTCCTTAAATCAAAAAGGGAAAGTATGCATTTGATGGGAAACGTGTACTCGCTGATAAACCTGCAAGTGACTTGTTATTAAGTTCATGTTTTTAAGGTGTTCATTACTTGTCATGCTCCTGTTATCCTGATAGTAAGCGTGTAAATTAAATAATCTGCAGCTTTCAGTGTAAGCGAAGGCACTGTCCCCGAGCAATATGTTTCCCTAATGCCTCACTGCTCTGTTCTGGATTGAATTCCCTAATAGTAAACTGTCCATTGTAGGCCTGAATGAGGAGATGCAAAATGAAAGGACTGGTTTGAGGAAAATAATTCGCCAAAGCACAAAAAGAAAATAAGAAGAATGGAGAGGTGTCGAGTTTCTGATGAAGGCGGGAAGGTGGTCACTGGTGTCTTGACAATGCCTGTTGCAGCCCAGACTGGTCAGAACGGAAGACTTCCAGAGAGCCCCGATGGCTGCAAGCCGCCATGTGCAAGATGTTACCCCAGGATTCTTCAGGAGCTATATAGGGGTAACTATTGTGTGTGACTACTGGACTTCCAAGATGGAAAAATCAACACTGTGATCAGTTTTACGAATGGTTAGAAGCTTAATATCAGTGTGGATGTGATAGAAATGGTGCCTTTTTCAAGAATATCCACAGCCCAAAAGTTACAAAGGTGTTCTTTTGTGATTGTTTGATCCTGTTTTGTAAAAATGGTATTTTTTCTGTAACCCCCACCACCCGAAAAGTCAGTGCGTTTTGAGTTATCCCAAGTTCACCTGAACAAGGACGAACAATGTTCTCACTCAATATTCAACGTAAAAAGAGATTTTGAAGTTTTACTATTTTTTTTATTTCCTTTATTACTTCTTTCTTTTTAGCACAAGTAAACACGTCAATTACTAGTACACAATATTTTCAATTATGAACTGCTGGCTATACTTAAAAAGAAAATGCAGTTTGGATCATGAACAAACGTGAAAAGGCGCAGACACTGCAACCCACACCACCAGAGAACAATGTTTTACTAACCCACACCATCATAAAAATATTATAACATCAGAACAAACTTTTGTTTAACATAACACTTAGACATACAGTGAATAAGACAATGGCTCTTCAAAAAATACAACTACAACCTCAAAAATTGGAACAAAACAGAATTACTCCAAGTCAATACTCACAACATATGCACACCAATCATAACATTCATTTAACAATAAACGCACTGTTATATTCACACACTTTGCAGACATACTGTGCAGCTTTTGACAGTCACTATCTCAGTGACCAAGAGAGATAGGAATCAACACTTGCCCCCATACTTCTACAAAGACTAGATATGATTTCTCTTTTTTTTTTCTTTCTTCCAAAATGCAACTTATGTCCCATGGAATGGTACACCATAAAACATCAATGCACAATTTCAACGGAATGGGAAAAAGAGAATTCTTTTGTACGTTTTTCATTGTATTAATAAAAGAAAGAATCAAGTCATCCCATCAAGTCATTTTACCATGACTCAGCATATGGAGACACCTCCAATTTCATGTAATGACAGAGAAAAAAGCCCAGTCATTCCAACCGGATCAATGAATTAGACTTCAACTCTATAACAACAGTTACACCATCTCTCGTAATTTATAAAACGCTGCACCTACCAGACAATAAATAATTTTGCATCCCCAACCACACAATAATCGTTATGAAGCAACTCTAAAACTACAACAGAGTTCATCCATCACAACAAGTCAATTAACCGTTCAATCAGCAATGACAAAAACAAAACATTAAACCTCACACAATCCAAATTAGTTTTCCCGCTGCACCATTGCCAATGAACTAATTGCAAAAAAGAAAACTTAGTGAAACCGAACAAAAGGTCCAAGACCTACTGGTGCTAACCAATTTCAACTAATTCTAATCAGAACAAAGGGTCCGACAATGACCAGCGCTTAACCAACAGTTTCAGCTAATTTTAATCAAACAAGGAAACTATGATGTTTTGAATGTGTTAATCCCCAAACTTCATGTAATATTTGTTTCTTCAATTAAATTTGTTTCTTCAATCAACTATACTAATCTTTTATCAAAACCTAAAATAAACATAACATACCTGATTTAATCTCTGCAGGAGCCCTCCACGTTGGTCCAATTCTCCACGTGGTGTGCACTCCTGGCATGCGATTGTCATTAACGGAAGTTGTTCTTATTTCTGTTTTATCATCACTTCCGTTTACATTTGTTTCCTTCATTTCTTATTTACCCCCCATAATAAGAATAATAACAAAATATCCTAACTGCCTATAATGAATTATAAAAAATGATCATTAACAACCTGAATGATTTCGATCTACAATTTTGACTTTCTACCCAAAACAACCAAATAGACTAGCTTAACTTACCAAAATCAACTACGATATGGGAAGGTTACAGTTATGACACTCTCACCATGTGTGGAATGTTACGAGCTCTTTCAGTGTATACTGAATTCAGTGTTGGAGAACTACATCCTTAAAGAGTTTCTTTTTATTTGTCTTGCCTGTTTTCTTGCATTATATTTTTGTTCTCCAGGCTGTCTTTTTTTTCGTTCTTTTTTAAAAATTCTGTGGTCTTTCAACCGCCATGTGGAAAATCTTTAGTTTTGTTTTCCTCTGTATAACGTGCTTTATTAAATTTTTAAGTATTGGAATATGTGCAGGTTTTCTGTTTTGCTGATTTTTTAATCCAGTTTTTCTGTTAAAATACTTAAATGCACCACCCACTCACCCCCTTCTTTTCCTCCCAATTAGGTGTGAAAACAAAATACCTAACCCATGCTTGTTTTCAATGATTTAGTTTGGCTTTCAGTCAGTGCCTTCACTGACAAAACGTAACAGCCCGCAACGAGGTCGTGGAGGGCCTGGCTTAGAGAGCAACTTTCAACCCTTTCGAAGGAAAACCCCCTAAACGTACCATCAGACTCTGGAACCAAGCAGATTTACCAAAATTGCGCAGGGATACTCATGATTTCAGTCGTCTTTTTTGAGGTCCCATAGTGTTAAAGATAATGTCAATGACCTTTGGAAGTGTATAAAAACTAACTTGGAATTTATTATGGATGACAACATACCTACTAAAATATAACTTCAAGCAAGAACCACCAGCCATGGATTACTACAAAAACTAAACGTTTGTTGAGAAGGAAACATCGTTTCTTTTAAGAAATTGAAACTACATCCTAATTCAGAAAGATTACTGGTTAGGTATAAAAAATATTAAGAGAAAGTGTCAGAGAGAATGTAGGCTTGCTCACTCCAATTATGTTAATTCGATGATTTGAGAAGGTGATCATCAAAACAAGAATTATTGGTCTTACATAAGGAGTAAGAGACAGGACAAAAATTGGGATTCCAGACCTGAGAAACAACCAGAATAACCTAATACAGGACCCTGAAGGGAAAGCAAATTTACTAAACAAGCAGTTTTGTTCAGTTTTCTCAAATCCCAAACCTTTAATTAACGTTAGACTAAAGGATGATGATAAACTCCCTGAAATGCAAAACATCAAAGTAAACAAAGCAGGAGTATTTAAGTTACTGACCAACATCAATGAAAACAAAGCTACTGGTCCCGATGGCGTTCCTGGCAAGCTCTTAAAATTTATGTGCCAATGAATTGAGTGAGGTATACCAAATACTTTACCAAGCTTCACTGGACCAGGGAGTAATACTGATGAGTGGCGAGATGCGAGCATTGTTCCCTTATTCAAAAAAGGTGACAAAACAAAAGCAGAGAACTATAGACCCGTATCTCTTACATCCATATCAGCTAAACTACTTGAACACATAATATATAGTAGCATAATGGACCATCTTGACAAATATGACTTCTTAAATAACGCCCAGCATGGTTTTAGACAGCGAAGGAGTTGTTAGACTCAACTTATAACAACTCTCAATGATTTTAATAACTGTCTTAACAACAGACAGCAAATAGATGCAATTTATTAGACTTTTCTAAAGCCTTTGATAAGGTTGACCCTGAGGGCCTGCTGCTTAAATTAGAGCACATCGGCATTGGCGGTTCTTTGCTAAAATGGGCTAGATCATTCCTTGTTGGGAGAACGCAGAAAGTTGTTGTGGAAGGGTCGTCATCCATTGTAAACCCGTCTTGTCAGGTGTACCACAGGGAACTGTTCTGGGGCCCTTGTTTTTCTTAATTTATATGAATGACATAAGTAGAAATCTCTCTCCTGGAACTACTATAAGGCTTTTTGCAGATGACAGCTTAGTATATAGAACAATCAGAAGCAAGAATGATACACGCATTCTACAAGAAGATCTAAACGCTTTACAAGAGTGGGGGAAAAAAACTTGGAAAATGGAATTTCATCCCAAAAGTGCCAAGTGTTGCGTATATGTAACAAACGCTCACCAATTAGATCAGATTTTTTCTATCCATAATACTATTCTTAAACTAATGCTGCAAAATATTTAGGCGTGATTATAGATAGTCGTCTCAAATGGAAAGAACATTACAATTTAGTATGTAAGAAAGCAAAAACATCTTTGCTTTCTTATACAGGAATATCAATGACTGCCCCCAAAAGGTTAAAGACGACTGCTACAAAACACTGGTTAGACCAGTATGGAATATGGTTGCTCAGTTTGGGATCCTTACCATCTAAAGGACATTGATAACCTCGAAAAGATTCAGAAGAGAGCAGCACGGTTCGTAACAGGGAACCACATCAGAGAAAAAAGGAATACTAGGAAGAACATGAGGAAATTAGAATGGAAACCCTTAGAAGAGAGAAGAGCTTTTATCAAACTTAACATCTTCTTCAAAGGCAGAGCTAAAGTAATTGATATTCCAATGGAACAACTAGTATTGAATAAAAGTAGCACCAGGAGTGGCGGTCAATGTTATACCATACCTGCATCAAATATTGACAGCCACTTACATTCTTTTTATCCAGTTCTGTACGGCTGTGGAACTCACTGCCGGGTGCCATCAAGATTGCCACAAATGCAATCTCATTTAAAAACAAAAATTTATACGACAGTTTTGAGATCTGCATATTGACGATTTTCTATTTTTACTTCCCCAGATATTTTACTGTTACCTGGGCCTGAATTTGGCCATTGCTTTTAACTTCTTGAATATCGAGTGCGACCCCTTGTTGCCAAAATTTGCTCCAGGGGCCAACAGTCTGAGTCGCACTATTTTATGTTATTTTATTTTACTTTTTAACATGCGCGCTGGTGACCTACTCGTTTTTGAGTGAACCAGTATTTTAGGAAGAAGAAGAAGAAGAAGAAGACAGTCAGGAGAACAGCAGCAGCAGAGAATCATTCCATCCCCCGTCAAGAGGTACAGCTTCATGAGTCTGAGAACGCCTACAAACCACAGTTCCAGGCAGAGGCCAATTTGCCCGTGGATGAGAAAGAATTAAAGGTTAGATCTAGGCTCAAGAGTGTTGCCATAGGAAACCTTTCTTGTCCCAACTTTGGTCATTGTTTGTTCCAGTTGAAAGCATCTGTTTTGTCTTTCGCAAAGTTGAAAAGAAAAAAAATCATGGTGTCGATTTCTGCTGTTGCCCCTTTTGCAGTATCACATTTTTTTATGTTGTCGTGCTTGCAGGACCTGCAACGCAAGTTCCAGAGTATTCTGAACAAGCTCACGCCAGAAAAGTTTGCCAAGCTTGTGGTACAGGCCCTTGAAATGAAAATTGACACGGAGGAACGTCTGACAGCGATTACAAACTTGATATTTGAGAAGGTAATGTGTGATGTTCTGTATCAGTTGTTACCTTTTGCCCACACTTGGTGATGTGCATGTGCAGTCATGACAACACTTTTAGAATGTGTTACTTTTGGTGAAGACAATTTGCGATGTGCAAACAGAGTAAAGGGTTGTATTTTACTGCACTATTGTCTAGTTCCTTTTTAGTAAAGACAATTTGCAATGTGCAAACAGAGTAAAGGGTTGATTGTATTTTATTGCACTATTGTCTAGTTCCTTTTTTCTTCCTTTTTTCGTGTAAGCAGATGTAAGTTAATAACTTGGAAAGAACCAAGTATGATATCAATTGCCAAGACATTCCTACTGACCAGAATAGCTGCATTTGTGGCTGATGCTTCTTGTTAGGTCCCATGGCAATTGAGAATGTTCTCTTTCGTCCTCCCCATCTTCCTTCACCTGTCAGCATGCTTTCTCTTTCACATTCTTCCACATACATTGCACACAAAAGAGGCCATCTCTGCATTGACTGATACTACCTTTTCATGCTTGTGTGCAAACCTGTGACAGCGTATAATGACCCACCCACAGCCTGAATTTAGTAGTGGTGATGTATACTAGGAAATGACAGGACTTTAATGGGTGAGCCTGGGTTTATGGTAGGGATAATGGCACAAGAATTGCATCCCAAATGTGTCCTAACATAGGATATAAACAACTTTTGAATCAAACCAAAAAAAAATAATCTGTCGGTTTGACCCAGCATATAAGTTAACAACTTAAGAACGTTACCAAAATGGTATTGCCCAACATTGTTTGAAAGAAAAGAAATTATGTCAAAAAAAGGGTTGAACTTAAAAGTAAAAGTGGGTCAGTGTGTGGTTACAAGTGCAGTATAGAATTGCAACTTGCAGGACTGACAGAATGTCTCTCTGGACTTTCAGGACAGTGGTCCCCTTTGAATCCAGAAGGAAAGAAGCAGTACGACCGGGAGTTCCTCTTGAAACTGCAGGCGAACCCAGAGTCCAGAAAAGCGCCAGACTTGCCTCATATGCCAGAGATCATTGTGGACGTGAGTGCTTATTTCCTCTTACTTCATTGTTTGTTTTTTTAACTCTTTCTCGTCTTGCTATTTTTTTTTAATCAATTTGTAGCCGGGTGCTAACAGTGTATATATTTCTTGGTTACTCTTCATGGACGAAAACATGTTTTGTTGGCCCCTTGATTGATGAATCTCAATTTTTTTTTATGTGTAAATATTTTAACTTATGAATACTGTACCTCAGAACCTAGGTAGTTGTATATATGTGAACTCGCAAAAATTAGTGTATTCTAGTCGTTACATCTGTGTTGGGCTGAGAAGCCCATATTTTCTCTAAACTGGTATTCTGCAAAATTAAACTTTGCGCCATTTTCAACTGTCCAACAAACAGTCTTAGAATAATCCTTGATTTCACAAAAAGCATGAGAAAAACCGAAGAATATGAAAATGCACATTAGATGTAAAATCCATAAGCTCTCATTTTGTATATCGCATATCCAGGATCTTTTCCGTACAGGCTTGCGACTATACGAAATGACTGCGCCAGTTTGCTTGAGCAAGTCGCCTTCTTCGTTCATTGTCAGAGTTTTGATCCAAATTATCATTCTACGAAATTCAGACTTCCCGATCGAAATCTTGCTATGACTGCATTTCTGTTATGAATATAACTGAAAATGTATAGAACTTGTTATCCAACAGTCCATTTCAACAGAGTATTTTTCAGTTGAAAATCGTATCAAAAGCACACGCCAACAGCCCAGTGAAGCAAAAATTCAGCTGTGTTTTCTACTAATTTTCAAAAACAAAGCTCTCCACTTAGATAACATCTTGGATAATGAAGTTTGTGTGTATGAAAAGAGCAAAATGCCAGCTGTTAATTCATTGTAAAATTATTTCACGCTCTTTAGCATTTTTTATCGAAATAGCAGAAAATTCGTCGCAAACATGTCAAAAGTGGGTTCACTCTGGGACATTATTCAGCAATAATTCAGTACAGCAACAAAGTTGTCAAATGTAACTTATTGCATTTTATTCCTTGAGTTCTGAGGTTTTCATTGATAGTAAATATGTGTGAATAGTTTGAATGGATGGTGAGCCAGACAACACAGAAGCTGGGACAGATAGCATAAATTTCTGTCGGCTCCGGCCTCACAAGGCCCGTTTTGTTTTTGGCACCATGTTGCTTGTTTTGCGGTCCAGTTCGCACCTATATATTTAAAGGCGCTGTCTGAGAGTGAACAGTGTGTTCCCTGGACAACAGGCACTCAAGAGAAATAAAAGGGAGAGAACTCTGCTTCATCCTCTGCGTCTCCTTGACTGGCTGCTGTCTGTTGGTTCCTACACATTGCCATCTGTCTGTCTTCACCTGTATACCCCAACCACTCTACACCATCACAGATTAGATTCACATTTACTCATGAATAATTTGAAATCATTTTGATGTTCATTTTTTGGGGGGTGGAGTGGTAATGTATGCCCTGTGGGTTGGGCATAGAATAGACCCACTGCCCTGCCATGCATGTCGTAAGAGGCGACTAAGGCAGGATCACCTCGCCCTGAGGATAAAGGGGTTTGTGTAGGGCTAACAACCCTACCTGTAATAAAGACCAGTTACAGAAGCATCGACAACAACGAACCAAAACATTCACCTGGGCAAGGAAGGGTCTCCATCCCGGAGACTTAACACGCAGTGCAGTGAAAGCCGAAAGGAAGCTGCAAGGCTGACTCCCCTTCTAACACTCAGGACAACAACGAGAGTAGCCACATGAAACATCAGGACGATGTACGAAACAGGAAAAATCATCCAAGTTGCGAGAGAGATGAAAAACTACAAGATTGGAGTGTTAGGACTGAGTGAGACAAGGTGGCTACATCAGGACAGCTGAGACTTTCATTTGGAGAACAGCTGCTGTACTCAGGACACACAGAGGATGGAGCCCCCCACACTGAGGGTATGGCCCTGTTGCTGGCACCGGAGGCACAGGGGGCACTCATTGGATGGGAACCTGTCAACTCCCGCATCATCACAGCCAAGTTTACCACGAAGAAGAATGACAGGCTGAACATCATCCAGTGCTATGCTCCCACCAATGATGCAGAAGAAGAGAAGAAAGATGACTTCTATCAGCAACTATAAACAGTGATAGACAAAAGAGGAGCAAAGGACATAACTATACTGATGAGAGATTTAACGCCAAGATCAGAACGGACAACACAGGCTACAAGGACATCATGGGGACACACAGACTGGGGCAGATGAACGAGAATGGTGAGCGCTTTGCAGACCTGTGCGCCCTGAACCAGCTGGTGATAGAAGGAAGCATCTTCCCACACAAGCGCATCCACAAGGCCACATGGAGATCCCCAAACCACGTCACAGAGAACCAGATTGACTACATCTGCATCAGCCGCAAATTCAGGAGATCATGGCGGGATGTACGAGTGATGAGAGGTGCTGACGTGTCATCAGACCACCACCTTCTTTTAACAACAGTGAGACTTCGTCTCGAGAGATTCACCAACGCTAACAACACACAGACAAGGTACAATGTTGGACTGCTCAGAAACAGAGACACACAAGCAGCATTCCAGATCAGCCTTTCCAACAGGTTCCAGCCGCTACAAGAGCTGATAGAAGACGATGAGACAAACATCGAGACACAGTGGGAACACTGCAAGAAGCTCTGGCATGACACATATGAAAAGATCCTTGGCAAGAAGAAGACCCAGCACAAGGAATGGATCTCTGCCAACACCATACATAAGCTGGAAACAAGGAGAGAGAAGAAAACTACGCTGAACACGAGCCGAACAAGAGCAGCGAAGGCAAAGGCACAGGAAGAGCACACAGCAGCAAACAGAGAAGTAAAGAGGAGCATCAAGAAGGACGAGGGACTACTTTGACGACCTGGCCAGTCAAGCAGAGGCAGCAGCCGGACAGGGGAATCTGAAGGACCTGTACCTGGTGACCAAGAAGCTGACGGGTAAGTTCCAGCAGACAGACAAGCCAGTGAAGGACAAGAACGGAAACCCTCTGACAACAACCAAGGAACAGCTGAAACGATGGGCAGAACACTTCGGGGAACTGCTGAACCGCCCCGCCCCTGACACACCACCAGACATCCTACCCGCAGAGACAGAACTGCCATCAGCTGTGACAAACCCTCAAAGGCAGAGATCAAGAAGGCCATCATGACTCTGAAAAATGGGAAGGCTGCAGGCCGGATGAGATACCAGCAGAAGCCATCAAAGCAGACATAGAGACAGCTGTCAACATGCTATACAGCCTCTTCAGCAAGATGTGGGAGAAGGAGGAGGTACCAGCCCAGTGGAAAGAAGGAATCATTATCAAGCTGCCGAAGAAAGGAGACCTCAGGGACTGCAGCAACTACATAGGGATCATGCTCCTGTCAACACCAGGCAAGGTTCTCAACAGGGTTCTACTGGAGAGAATGAAAGAGGCTGTCGACCCCAAGCTCCGCGACCAGCAGACAGGCTTCAGGGGAAACAAATCATGCACTGACCAGACTGCCATCCTTCACATCATCGTGGAGCAGTCGCTGGAGTGGAACTCCCCCCTCTACATCAACTTCATAGATTATGAGAAGGCCTTCGACAGTGTGGACAGAGAGATGCTGTGGAAGCTGCTGATGCATTATGGAGTCCCTGAGAAGATCATCTCCCTCATCTGGTGCACCTACCAGGACATGAACTGCAGGATTGCCCACGCCGGCCAGCTGTCTGAAAGTTTCGAGGTGAAGACCGGAGTTTGGCAGGGGTGTCTGCTGTCGCCGTTCCTCTTCCTCCTGGTCATTGACTGGATCATGAAGACCACTACAACAGGCAGGAACAACGGTATACAGTGGACACTCTGGACGCAGCTCGACAACCTCGACTTTGCTGACGACCTGACGCTTCTTTCACACAGCCTCAGCCAGATGCAGGACAAGACCACTTGCTTGGAGTCCACATCAGCCGGGACAGGGCTCAAGATTAACAGGAAGAAGACCGAGCTGATGAAAATCAACACCACTGCCAACACATCAGTCACAGTCAGTGGAGAGCCCGTCAGGGAGGTGGAGTCTTTCGTCTACCTGGGAAGCATGGTTGACCAACAGGGAGGCACGGACCGAGACGTCACAGCCAGAATCGCCAAGGCAAGAGCAGCTTTCATCATGCTCAAGAACATCTGGGCAGCTGGAGGAATCGGCATAAGAACCAAACTCTGCGTCTTCAACTCCAGTGTGAAATCAGTTCTGCTCTACGGATGCGAGACATGGCGGACAACACAGACGAGGCAACAAAAGATTCAGACATTCTTCAACACCTGTCTGAGGCGCATCTACAAAATCTGATGCCAGGACAAGATCTAAAACGAAGATCTGTGGGAGCGTGCAGGACAGGAACCAGTGGCCAAGCAGATACTGTGAAGGAAGTGGGGCTAGATCGGACACACCCTCAGGAAGGCAGCATCCAGCACCACACGCCAAGCCCTGACCTGGACCCCGCAGGGAAAGAGAAAGAGAGGCTGGCCTCACAACAGCTGGTGGCGAGACATTGAGGCGGAGTTGAAACAACAAGGACTAACTGGCCTGAAATGACCAGAACAGCCCAGAACAGAGTGCGGTGGCGAAGGGTCGTCGATGGCCTATGCTCTACTGGAGCGATGGGCTTAATGAATGAATGATGGAGTGGCAGTGTCCCTCTATCCACCTTCTGCTTCTGCTTTGATGTCTGAAAGGTGTTCGTGAAAAGTTTGTCACAAAAGGTCTCCATAAGAAACAGGGGGGGGGGGGGGGGGGGGTGGGGGGTTGGTAAAGACAGTGGGATGATCAGTACATATACTCGGACCTGTCTATCCATACCCCAATTGGCCCTGTTGTGACGAGATGGATAAGTGGTAGGTGGGTCCTCCAGGGGAAGGACTTGGGAATAATTTCTCTATGAGAATTATCTTAACATTTCACCTCCACCCTCTCTCTTACTTGTGGTGGAAGGAGCAACTTTCCAGTACTAGTCATCAAAAGAAATTTATATTTATTCCAGGTACTGTTAAAATACTTGATAGTGGCTCTGCGATAGGTTTCCTTAGGCCTGTATTCTTAAAAGTACTTGTAGCTCCAAGAGACAGAATTGAAGAGAGAGAAGTTCAAACATTCAACATTGATTGAACAACAGAGAACTGACACAAGTTAAGTGCAATTTCACACATCAACTTTACTTGCTTACACATAGGTAAGTATATACATGTCTGTTCTACAGGCTTATTTTTAGTTCTCATTGAACCACAATTAAATGCCCTTCCTCACTCCTACTTTACTTACTTACACTCGGTATAGTAGCTTAAGTTGGTATGAGTGGGCATATCAACGTTACTCTGAATATATATTCTTATACATATCCACTTCACTTGCATACTCCCAGTGCAGTAGCCAAAGTGGTAATGATAGACATGTTCTCACTGTTTCATCAAAAAGTGAGGGTAAGGATCTGATGGATTTGAATCCAGTGGGATTAACAGCCTTATCTTGTATCAGAGACGGTAGTTGATCTCTCCTGTGGCTGATGACTGATCCTCCTGTGTAGACCTGTTGATGTAGTACTGGGCTGAGGTGTGTCTTCACAACCGATCTTGCCCAGTGGTTGTAGTGTCTGGCGTCACCCTGGTTTCTGGGGTAGCCACGGTGTGTGGTTTAGCCACAGGTTGTAGCGTGACCACGATCCCAGTTCTGCAATGAAGAAAACCTGGTCTGTAGGTAAGTCGCTGAGTGGCTGGTTTGTCGAGTCCACACATTTACCCTCTTATCTTTCACAAGAGGTGTGAGAACTCAGCCAGCAAAGGTTTTCTCTATTGTAAAGTTTCTACTATAACTATCAATCTCCACTTTTGCTTAAAGGCCGAGTTAAGCTTACAAAGGGTATGAGACAGTAATACAAATATACAGTTTCAGTCAAATAACTTCCATGTTTCTTATGAATTAAATCACATTAACTTGGGCTACACTTAGTCCAAGTACACATGTGGTGTAGATTTAAGTCATACACTACAAATCATTCCAACAATCACCAGTATTTATAAATCAGTTTAGCAGTTTTCACCTGATACAGGCATACTATTTTTCTGATCTAAATTTATCATCCTAACAGATAGAATTGTATACTGGCATAAGTCATGTTGAACACAAGAATGGTGGTTGGATTGTTAACAAGAATCATAACCACATGGTGAGAGCTTTTGCATGTGATGGCAAGCAAACTATACACGAATAATCATTCATCAGTTTGATAAATGTCACCAAGTATTTGTACAAAGTTACAATGTTAACCCACACGGCATACTAAAATCAATGCATAGATTCGAAATGTAAAACATAGTTTCAACTTGCTTTTCCTGGGATGAATCAGTGATTTAGACTTGGGATCAAGAAGTAGAAGGAGGTCACTAATTGATAATTTATGTACACGAATGCTAATGAGGCTTGCGCGGGCCAACACAAATGTCGTCATTGACCAGGGGTCGGCAGCATGCGGACTGTGGATATGAAAGGGGGGGGGGGGGGGGGGGGGGGAGGGGGGGGTGGAGGAAGGAGGGAGGTTTGCCAGTTACTCTTTGTGGGAAGTGAGGCCGCACATGGCTTGGGTGTGGAGGGGGGTGGAGAGAGCGGCAACCAATACACTACACTCACATGCTAAGGGGACGGAGAAGGTCGTAGAGGAGGGAGATGGTGTGAGAACAATGACGCGGCGTGCTGACATAACTTTTGAGTCTTGAATCACGACATCAGGGTGAGAAGGGGGGGGGGGGGGGGGGGGGGGGGGGGGGGAGTTGGCATAGATTTGAAATCTTTTCACTCTGCCTTTTGTACAAATCATAACAAAAATGGGACCGATCAGATGGGTTTGTCAAGCGTTTCGTTACACCTGTTTGCATTCAAGTGAAACTGTGAGTGAGTACAGTTGTAAGCTCAGGTTCAGAGAAATATGGAGGTTGTCTGTTGTTCCTTCTTTTTTTTGGGGGGGGGGGGGGGGGGGGGGGTGACAGATTTCAGTCTACAGAAGCAGGGATTCCATGAACATTTGGTGGTTATTTTCCATTGCATTTCAATGGCTCAAAGATGTTAAAAATATTTTCACATGTACACCATTTTGTCAGCAGTTCTTCAGATTTCTGTGATATGCTCTGCAGTAAACTAAACTATTAGATCGATGATGAATAAGGATTGAGGCCAAAGGATGCCCCAAATGTTGATATTTTAAGAAAACAGCATTTATCGTGGCGTGCATGAGAAATGATGACTTTCAAAATGGATTAGCAGAGGCCTTACTTCTTTTGTGCTCTGTACATGGTGGAAGGAGGAACTTTTGTATGTATTTGGCAGACACATTGATTTGGAACAAGACATGATAAAAAAAATCACAGGGGTGATGAAAGTGCTAGCTTAGTATTTAAGTACAAAAAGAAAGTCTTGTAGGCATGCATGAATTAACTGGAATGATAGTTTAGGATTTTTTCCCCTTCCTCCACCCCCCTTCCCCCCACCTCCACCGTCTTCCTTTTTTTTCCCCTGCTTTATCTTACTCAGCACTACCCTTCTAATCTCTCTCTTTCTCATCTCCCGTCCTCACCAACTGAGGACTGTGATCCCACTGGGACCCTCTGCCGCGTGGTAGACAAAGAAGACATTTTCCCTAGGTTTGGTTTTGTAGCGCCAAGTGTTGTGTATTCCTCTAGGTAATTTTCTTTTGTCTGCTCATAAACCATGGTGGATTCTTTGGCTGTGACAATGAATGCTCCACTGCCTGCTATGCATTGTGCATTAATCAAACCTGTACTCGCAAGCATTTATGTTTGGGTTCAGATTTTTCTCTGAGCTAGACTGTTTGGCCACCTGAAAAAAAGTGCCTTTGATCACTCCTGATAACCCATGAAAAGGTGGAAGGATGGATCGGCTTGTTGAATGATTCAAACGTGGAAGAATGAGTTCGACATTTTTTTCCCTACTTTTGATTTACTGCAAACATGTTTGCATGTGTGAAAATCTGGTTTTATGCCTCAAGTTCTGAAATTTACGCTGTTTGATACTGTACAGCAACTTTGAGGGAAGATATGTCTATGTGTTTTGAGTTTTATGTTTGGACCTTGATCATCATTGTATGCGTGGTGCTTTCCGTTTTCTTTAAATCAAAAAGGAAAAACACACATTTGATGAAGCGTTGTACTCACTGTTAACCTGCAAGTGACTTGTTTTTAAGTTCATGTTTTTAAAGGTGTTAATTTAAAACTTATCTTGCTCCTGTTATCCTGATAGTAAGCGTGTGTAAATTAAATAATCTGCAGCTTTCAATGTAAGCGAAGGCACTGTCCAGAGCAAAGATGTTTCCCTAATGCCTCACTGCTCTGTTCTGGATGAATTCTCTAATAGTAAACTGTCCATATGTAGGCCTGAATGAGGAGATGCAAAATGAAAGGACTGGTTTGAGGAAAATAATTCACCAAAGCACAGAAAGAAAATAAGAAGAATGGAGAGGTGTCGAGTTTCTGATGAAGGCGGGAGTGGTCACTGGTGTCTTGACAATGCCTGTTGCAGCCCAGACTGGTCAGAACGGAAGACTTCCAGAGAGCCCAGATGGCTGCAAGCCGCAGTGTCCCAGATTTTACCCCAGGATTCTTCAAGAGCTATACACGGGTAACTATTGTGTGTGACTGCTGGAAAATCAACACTGTGGGAAGATATGTCTATGTGTTTTGAGTTTTATGTTTGGACCTTGATCATCATTGTATGCGTGGTGCTTTCTGTTTTCCTTAAATCAAAAAGGGAAAGTATGCATTTGATGAAGCGTGTACTCGCTGATAAACCTGCAAGTGACTTGTTATTAAGTTCATGTTTTTTAAAGGTGTTCATTACTTGTCATGCTCCTGTTATCCTGATAGTAAGCGTGTAAATTAAATAATCTGCAGCTTTCAGTGTAAGCGAAGGCACTGTCCAGAGCAAATATGTTTCCCTAATGCCTCACTGCTCTGTTCTGGATGAATTCCCTAATAGTAAACTGTCCATATGTAGGCCTGAATGAGGAGATGCAAATGAAAGGACTGGTTTGAGGAAAATAATTCGCCAAAGCACAAAAAGAAAATAAGAAGAATGGAGAGGTGTCGAGTTTCTGATGAAGGCGGGAGTGGTCACTGGTGTCTTGACAATGCCTGTTGCAGCCCAGACTGGTCAGAACGGAAGACTTCCAGAGAGCCCGATGGCTGCAAGCCGCCATGTGCAAGATGTTACCCCAGGATTCTTCAGGAGCTATATAGGGGTAACTATTGTGTGTGACTACTGGACTTCCAAGATGGAAAAATCAACACTGTGATCAGTTTTACGAATGGTTAGAAGCTTAATATCAGTGTGGATGTGATAGAAATGGTGCCTTTTTCAAGAATATCCACAGCCCAAAAGTTACAAAGGTGTTCTTTTGTGATTGTTTGATCCTGTTTTGTAAAAATGGTATTTTTTTCTGTAACCCCCACCACCCGAAAAGTCAGTGCGTGTGAGTTATCCCAAGTTCACCTGAACAAGGACGAACAATGTTCTCACTCAATAATTCAACGTAAAAAGAGATTTTGAAGTTTTACTATTTTTTTTATTTCCTTTTATTACTTCTTTCTTTTTAGCACAAGTAAACACGTCAATTACTAGTACACAATATTTTCAATTATGAACTGCTGGCTATACTTAAAAAGAAAATGCAGTTTGGATCATGAACAAACGTGAAAAGGCGCAGACACTGCAACCCACACACACAGAGAACAATGTTTTACTAACCTACACCATCATAAAAAATATTATAACACTCAGAACAAACTTTTGTTTAACATAACACTTAGACATACAGTGAATAAGACAATGGCTCTTCAAAAAATACAACTACAACCTCAACATTGGAACAAACAGAATTACTCCAAGTCAATACTCACAACATATGCACACCAATCATAACATTCATTTTAACAATAAACGCACTGTTATATTCACACACTTTGCAGACATACTGTGCAGCTTTTGACAGTCACTATCTCAGTGACCAAGAGAGATAGGAATCAACACTTGCCCTCATACTTCTACAAAGACTAGATATGATTTCTCTTTTTTTTTTCTTTCTTCCAAAATGCAACTTATGTCCCATGGAATGGTACACCATAGACATCAATGCACAATTTCAACGGAATGGGAAAAAGAGAATTCTTTTGTACGTTTTTCATTGTATTAATAAAAGAAAGAATCAAGCTCATCCCATCAAGTCATTTTACCATGACTCAGCATATGGAGACACCTCCAATTTCATGTAATGACAGAGAAAAAGCCCAGTCATTCCAACCGGATCAATGAATTAGACTTCAACTCTACTAACAACAGTTACACCATCTCTCGTAATTTATAAAACGCTGCACCTACCAGACAATAAATAATTTTGCATCCCAACCACACAATAATCGTTATGAAGCAACTCTAAACTACAACAGAGTTCATCCATCACAACAAGTCAATTAACCGTTCAATCAGCAATGACAAAAACAAAACATTAAACCTCACACAATCCAAATTAGTTTTCCCGCTGCACCATTGCCAATGAACTAATTGCAAAAAAGAAACTTAGTGAAACCGAACAAAAGGTCCAAGACCTACTGGTGCTAAACCAATTTCAACTAATTCTAATCAGAACAAAGGGTCCGACAATGACCAGCGCTAAACCAGTTTCAGCTAATTTTAATCAAACAAGGAAACTATGATGTTTTGAATGTGTTAATCCCCAAACTTCATGTAATCATTTGTTTCTTCAATTAAATTTGTTTCTTCAATCAACTATACTAATCTTTTATCAAACACCTAAAATAAACATAACATACCTGATTTAATCTCTGCAGGAGCCCTCCACGTTGGTCCAATTCTCCACGTGGTGTGCCACTCCTGGCATGCGATTGTCATTAACGGAAGTTGTTCTTATTTCTGTTTTATCATCACTTCCGTTTACATTTGTTTTCCTTCATTTCTTATTTACCACCCATAATAAGAATAATAACAAAATATCCTAACTGCCTATAATGAATTATAAAAAATGATCATTAACAACCTGAATGATTTCGATCTACAATTTTGACTTTCTACCCAAAACAACCAAATAGACTAGCTTAACTTACCAAAATCAACTACGATATTGGGAAGGTTACAGTTATGACACTCTCACCATGTGTGGAATGTTACGAGCTCTTTCAGTGTATACTGAATCTCAGTGTTGGAGAACTACATCCTTATGAGTTTCTTTTTATTTGTCTTGCCTGTTTTCTTGCATTATATTTTTGTTCTCCAGGCTGTCTTTTTTTTCGTTTCTTTTTTAAACTTCTGTGGTCTTTCAACCGCCATGTGGAAAATCTTTAGTTTTGTTTTCCTCTGTATAACGTGCTTTATTAAATTTTTAAGTATTGGAATATGTGCAGGTTTTCTGTTTTGCTGATTTTTTAATCCAGTTTTTCTGTAAAAATACTTAAATGCACCACCCACTCACCCCTTCTTTTCCTCCCAATCTAGGTGTGAAAACAAAATACCTAACCCATGCTTGTTTTCAATGATTTAGTTTGGCTTTCAGTCAGTGCCTTCACTGACAAAACGTAACAGCCAGCAACGAGGTCGTGGAGGGCCTGGCTTAGAGAGCAACTTTCAACCCTTTCGAAGAAAACCCCTAAACGTACCATCAGACTCTGGAACCAAGCAGATTTACCAAAATTGCGCAGGGATACTCATGATTTCAGTCGTCTTTTTTTGAGGTCCCATAGTGTTAAAGATAATGTCAATGACCTTTGGAAGTGTATAAAAACTAACTTGGAATTTATTATGGATGACAACATACCTACTAAAATAACTTCAAGCAAGAACCACAGCCATGGATTACTACAAAAACTAAACGTTTGTTGAGAAGGAAACATCGTTTCTTTAAGAATTGAAACTACATCCTAATTCAGAAAGATTACTGGTTAGGTATAAACATATTAAGAGAAAGTGTCAGAGAGAATGTAGGCTTGCTCACTCCAATTATGTTAATTCGATGATTTGAGAAGGTGATCATCAAAACAAGAAATTATGGTCTTACATAAGGAGTAAGAGACAGGACAACATTGGGATTCCAGACCTGAGAAAAAAAACCAGAAAAAACCTAATACGGACCCTGAAGGGAAAGCAAATTTACTAACAAGCAGTTTTGTTCAGTTTTCTCAAATCCCAAACCTTTAATTAACGTTAGACTAAAGGATGATGATAAACCCCCTGAAATGCAAAACATCAAAGTAAACAAAGCAGGAGTATTTAAGTTACTGCCCAACATCAATGAAAACAAAGCTACTGGTCCCGATGGCGTTCCTGGGCAAGCTCTTAAAATTTATGTGCCAATGAATTGAGTGAGGTATACCAAATACTTACCAAGCTTCACTGGACCAGGGAGTAATACCTGAGGAGTGGCGAGATGCGAGCATTGTTCCCTTATTCAAAAAGGTGACAAAACAAAAAGCAGAGAACTATAGACCTGTATCTCTTACATCCATATCAGCTAAACTACTTGAAAAAACATAATATATAGTAGCATAATGGACCATCTTGACAAAAAAGACTTCTTAATAACGCCCAGCATGGTTTTAGACAGCGAAGGAGTTTTTTAGACTCAACTTATAACAACTCCTCAATGATTTTAATAACTGTCTTAACAACAGACGCAAATAGATGAAATTTTATTAAAACTTTTTAAGCCTTTGAAAAGGTTGACCATGAGGGCCTGCTGCTTAAATTAGGCACATCGGCATTGGCGGTTTTTTGCTAAATGGGCTAGATCATTCCTTGTTGGGAGAACGCAGAAAGTTGTTGTGGAAGGGTCGTCATCCATTGTAAACCGTCTTGTCAGGTGTACCACAGGGAACTGTTCTGGGGCCCTTGTTTTCTTAATTTATGAATGACATAAGTAGAAATCTCTCTCCTGGAACTACTATAAGGCTTTTTGCAGATGACAGCTTAGTTTATAGAACAATCAGAAGCAAGAATGTTTACACGCATTCTACAAGAAGATCTAACGCTTTACAAGGTGGGAAAAAAACTTGGAAAATGGAATTTCATCCCCAAAAGTGCCAAGTGTTGCGTATATGTAACAAACGCTCACCAATTAGATCAGATTATTCTATCCAAAAATACTATTCTTAAACTAATGCTGCAAAATATTTAGGCGTGATTATAGATAGTCGTCTCAAATGGAAAGAACATTACAATTTAGTATGTAAGAAAGCAAATAACATCTTTGCTTTCTTATACAGGATATCAATGACTGCCCCAAAAGGTTAAAGACGACTGCTACAAAAAAAATGGTTAGACCAGTACTGGAATATGGTTGCTCAGTTTGGGATCCTTACCATCTAAAGGACATTGATAACCCCGAAAAGATTCAGAAGAGAGCAGCACGGTTCGTAACAGGGAACCACATCAGAGAAAAAAGGAATACTAGGAAGAACATGAGGAAATTAGAATGGAAACCCTTAGAAGAGAGAAAGCTTTTATCAAACTTAACATTTCTTCAAAGGCAGAGCTAAAGTAATTGATATTCCAATGGAACAACTAGTATTGAAATAAAAGTAGCACCAGGAGTGGCGGTCAATGTTATACCATACCTGCATCAAATAAATTTACAGCCACCCTTTCATTCTTTTTATCCCAGTTCTGTAAAGGCTGTGGAACTCACTGCCGGGTGCCCTCAGATTGCCACAAATGCAATCTCATTTAAAAAACCCAAATTGATACGACGTTTTGAGATCTGCATATTGACGATTTTCTATTTTTACTTCCCCAGATATTTTACTGTTACCTGGGCCTGAATTTGGCCATTGCTTTTTTAAATTCTTGAATTCGAGTGGGGACCCCTTGTTGCCAAATTTGCTCCAGGGGCCAACAGTCTGAGTCGCACTATTTTATGTTATTTTATTTTACTTTTTAAACATGCGCGCTGGTGACCTACTCGTTTTGAGTGAACGTATTTTAGGAAGAAGAAGAAGAGAAGAAGACAGTCAGGAGAACAGCAGCAGCAGAGAATCATTCCATCCACCCGTCAAAAAGGGGACAGCTTCATGAGTCTGAGAACGCCTACAACCACAGTTCCAGGCAGAGGCCCAAATTTTCCCGTGGTTTGAAGAATTAAAGGGTTAGATTAGGTCAAGAGTGTTGCCATAGGAAACCTTTCTTGTCCCCAAATTTGGTCATGTTTGTTCCAGTTGAAAACATCTGTTTTGTCTTTCGCAAAGTTGAAAAGAAAAAAATCATGGTGTCGATTTCTGCTGTTGCCCCTTTTGCAGTATCACATTTTTTATGTGTCGTGCTTGCAGGACCTGCAACGCAAGTTCCAGAGTATTCTGAACAAGCTCACGCCAGAAAAGTTTGCCAAGCTTGTGGTACAGGCCCTTGAAATGAAAATTGACACGGAGGAACGTCTGACAGCGATTACAAACTTGATATTTGAGAAGGTAATGTGTGATGTTCTGAAATCAGTTGTTACCTTTGCCACACTTGGTGATGTGCATGTGCAGTCATGACAACACTTTTAGAATGTGTTTACTTTTGGTGAAGACAATTTGCGATGTGCAAACAGAGTAAAGGTTGTATTTTACTGCACTATTGTCTAGTTCCTTTTTAGTAAAGACATTTTGCAATGTGCCAAACAGAGTAAAGGGTTTGATTGTATTTTATTGCACTATTGTCTAGTTCCTTTTTTTTCCTTTTTTCGTGTAAAGCAGATGTAAGTTTAATAACTTGGAAAGAACCCAAAGTATGATATCAATTGCCAAGACATTCCTACTGACCCAGAATAGCTGCATTTGTGGCTGTGCTTCTTGTTAGGTCCCATGGCAATTGAGAACTGTTCTCTTTCGTCTCCCCAATCTTCCTTCACCCCTGATCAGCATGCTTTCTCTTTCACATTCTTCCCATATACATGCAAACACATGACACAAAAGATGTTATATTGCGCTTAGGTCCACTCCACGAGGAAGTGACAATATAATTTGTCAGTTCTGCATATAGAAGCATTATACCCAGTGGGTATCTGACAGGTACATAAATATTGAACCTGTAAACATCAGATTTCTTTTATCCAGTAATTTCTTGACTTTAAGTCCCGTTCTTGCAAGTGCTTTTCTCTGGTCCCTTTGTTAAGTTAGGATTAAACGCATAACTTCAACCTTAGCTTCACTTGGACCATACCTTTTGTTTGTAAGTTAACGGAATTCAAAGATCAAACTCACCACAGCTTCAAAGGAAATACATTTGTTTGCCAGGTAACTGGATTCACCTTTACGTCACTACAGATTCAAAAGGCAATTACCCTTTGTTTGCCAGGTAACGGCTAATAATCCAGTATTTCTTTCGCTTTCTGACCACGCTTTGCGCCGCTTTTTCCAACACTGCTGAAGGGGGTTTAAAAACATTAATTCCCCTGGGATCTGAACCTTGATTTGACTGAAGGGGGGAAAGCGCAGCCCGCGCCTTTGATAAAGGGGTGGGAGGGTGGGAATTTTTTTTCAGAGAGCAGGGAGTGTGTCTTCACTGCTAGCGTGATACCTCGAAAAGGAAGCACTTTTACGCATGCGCGACCTGCATTAAGGATTTTGTCTTACCGCGGAAATTACCGGAATAATCGCGCTCCGCCACAAATTCCCTTATGTCCCATAAGATTTTTTTGTGGCTGATGCTTCTTGTTAGGCCCCATGGCAATTGAGAACTGTTCTCTTTCGTCCTCCCCATCTTCCTTCACCCCTGATCAGCATGCTTTCTCTTTCACATTCTTCCACATACATGCAACCACATGACACAAAAGATGTTATATTGCGCTTAGGTCCACTCCACGAGGAGTGACAATATAATTTGTCAGTTCTGCATATAGAAGCATTAACCCAGTGGGTATCTGGACAGGTACATATAATATTGAACCTGTAAACATCAGATTTCTTTTATCCAGTAATGTCTTGACTTTAAGTCCCGTTCTTGCAAGTGCTTTTCTCTGGTCCCTTTGTTTAGTTAGGAATTAAACGCATAACTTCAACCTTAGCTTCACTTGGACCATACCTTTTGTTTGTAAGTTAACGGAATTCAAAAGATCAAACTCACCCACAGCTTCAAAGGAAATACATTTGTTTGCCAGGTAACTGGATTCAACCTTTACGTCACTACAGATTCAAAAGGGCAATACCCTTTGTTTGCCAGGTAACGGCTAATAATCCAGTATTTCTTTCGCTTTCTGACCAGCGCTTTGCGCCGCTTTCTTTCCAACACTGCTGAAGGGGGTTAAAAACATTAATTCCCCTGGGATCTGAACCTTGAGTTTGACTGAAGGGGGAAAGCGCCATGAGACACTTCCTGCTCATGTCGAGCATGAAGTGTTGACCCCCCAGTCATAACCGAACGGTAGTGGACCTAAGCGCATTGACCATCTAAATTAGAATTATGACATCATAACAAAAATAATAATAATGACAATTGCTATAGCACCCCCCTAACCACGTAGGATGGCGGTGCTTTTACACTTTGTAACATCCAACAGCTAAAATGGTAAGCCGAAACCCGCACGCATCAAATTGTGCGTGCCAGGTCATGAACATACGTACATCCACACGCACTTGCCCGCACACAGCATGCTCACGCGTGCACACATATCCACCGCGTGCATATCACCTGGAACATAATATTGCATGCCAACACATCCTATATGCCCAGTAAACAGCTCCTTCGTACGCGAGCAACTTGTACCCATACCCAATGTCTTCTGGGGGTTGTAGTGAACAGCTCCTTTGTACCCGACTTGTACACATACATAATGTCTTGAGGGGTTGTCCGTCTTTCTTGCTGCTGTTGGTGTGCCCTTGTCCGCCGGCATTGTCTGTTGCATCCACCCGGGGTCCGGGAGCCCCCAGGACCTGTACAGCATAGAAACCAAAAACGAGGAGGCAGTATCTCCCTCACTATGGAGTCATCCTGACTAAAACATGTTTGGGTAAGCGCAAGACTGTCCTAATATTTAGAGTGATGAAGAACGGCTACTGTTCCTAATGTATCTTTTGAATGCGTCCGACTTCCATCGCCCTAGTTGCCGTATCTGTGCATCTGACATGCCCAGAGCTGCCGCTGCTCTCTCCTAAAGCTATGTGAAGTGAATTGTGATGCTGGGTAGCGGCAAAATGCCAGTGTGAGGCGCAGCTGAGTGTTGAATACTGATCTGGTGACGGGGGCTCCGGGGGCCTTGAGGAATAGGGGTCCAGGAGCTCGGCCCCTGTCTGCTAAATAATCTGTCATGGCCTGTATAGGGCACTCCCCCTCTGTCCCCTTCTGTATGTCTAGAGAGAAAGTCTGACCTTTGCTGTGTTTGTAATGGTGAAATGTGACTGTCATGTGCGACTGCTGAATTGTGATTTGTTTGTACCCCAAGGAGGTTGGGGTTTTTGTCCGTAGCCGAGAGTACTGTTATTTCGCCAATGCGTAGGAAGGCATGAAAGGCTAGTAGGTACATAGCTTTGAATAAAATGCACTCTTTCCTGCTGATGCATGTATGACGTAGGGCGGAAACCAAGTTCTTCAGCATACCTTTATCAAGTGGTAGCCTTGTGTCGCAGGCTGGTTGCCGCTTGTGGTATGAAGCGAGCATCTTCTGTATGAAAAAGGCTGCGTTGGGTCTGGTAGGGATCTAATCTTGTGAAAGTAACTAATTGCCGAGATGTGTGCCGACACCGTTGCCGGCTTGAAAACTTTTTTGAACCAGGTCTGCAATGATAATGCAACTGTACCTGCTTCTAAGGGGAGACTAGCAGATAACCGGGCTTCTGTAGCGAAATCTATGAACCGGCCCCAGCTACGCCTGTATGCATTCTGGGTTGAAGGTGCGAGGGATGTTTGTAAGAGATCTTGAGCTGTCGCTATGAGTGTGGCAAATCGGGCAGTGGCGGCACTGGCGTGGGAAGCTTGTTGGCTGAAGGTGCCAGCCTTCTGAATTCCTGTACCTGCAACCGGGACAGTGAGTCTGCCAATATATTCTTGTTCCCGGGTACATGATATGCTTTAAACAGGTTTATTGAACCGCAGACATGTTAATACTAATCTACGTACTAGCACCATTATCTTCCCGTCCTTTGATGTTTGTTTGTTCACAATCTCTGTTACTGCACTTTTTGTCTGTGTGAAATTCTACGCAGGAATTGGCCATTGCGTGTGCCCAGGTTTCTCCCGCTAACACTATGGGGTAAAGCTCTAATAACGCTATTGACTGTGCTACCCATTGTCCTTCCCATGCACCGTAGAACCATTCCTTACCCATAATGGCGCCATAACCTACTGAACCCGCTGCATCTGTGAATAGGCGAAGATGTTGCGAAGATGACCACCTAGTTGGGAGCATGACTGACTTCCCATTGAACTCTTGTAGAAATAGCTCCCAAGTGTGGAGATCGTCTCTTGCAGTTTTTGTAATCCGTAGGTAATGAAACGGTTTTTGTATGCCAATTGTTAGGTTGATCAGCCTCCGTAAGAAAGGTCGGCCCGGAACAATGGCTCCACACGCAAAAGTTGAGAAAACCTATGACTGACTGTAAATATCGCAGCTGTACTTTGTTTTTTGTCAGGCATTCCGCTACTAGTGCCTTCCCTTTGGCCAGCTTATCTGTAGGAAGTCTGATCTCCATCTGTCGCGTGTCGAGCTCGTAACCCAAGAAAGTCAGTACTTGTGTTGGTTGCGTGGTTTTTTCTGGTGCTGTTGGGATTCCCAGATTCGAGCACAGTGCTAGGAACTTCCTAAGACTGTCTGGCATTCTGTTGTGTGTCCTCTACTATTAAGAAATCGTCTAATACATGTGCCATGTTTGGTATGTTCAGCTTTGCACTGGCCATCCATTGCAGGGCGTTGCTGAGCGTTTCGAATATCGACAGCTGGATCTACAACCCATGGGGAGGCATTTGTCGTAGTAATATTGCCCTTTCCAACACAAACCAAAGAGGGGGTACTGTGATGGGTGTAGTGGAACGATCCTGAAAGTGTCTGCAATATCCGTCTTTGCTAGGTAACCATGTTTTCCTATGCGTGTGATTGCTGCTACGGCTTCGTCTATAGATTGGTACTGAACCATAGCTTCTGTGTCTGGTATTCCGTCATTGATCGATTCCCCTTGGGGGTACGAGAGATGGTGTATAAGACGAAATTTCCCCGTCTCTTTCTTGGGCACCAGACCTATCGGCGAAATGCTAAGGTTTGTAAATGGTTTGTCCTTAAATGGTCCTGCTAAACGTCCTAATCTACATTCTTGTCTAGTTTTACTATCTACTATTTTAGGGTGGTCTTCTGTGGAGACTAAGTTAGGTGCCTCCGTGGGTTAAAGAGCCCTTGTAACCCACTCGGAAGCCCCATCTGAAACCTTCGCTAAGGAAAACTGCTGACTCCTGTCATAACCTATCAGGTAACGTGCTAGCACTTCATACTTGACTGGGCTTGGTAGGACTCTACTGTCGCCCTCCTCTAAGGGTGGTGGGATTGGGTTTGTTCCCCGCTGTGCTGGGTGTGACCCAGCGGTTATGTTCTGCTCTGGGACGAAAGGGCGCTGCATTGTAGCTATGTGTGAATCTAGTCATCACTCTAAAAGGTTTGTTGACCGGCAGTTGGCAGTCTGTGAAGGGATGGTGCCCCAAACAGTTGTAGCAGTTGTGCTGGAACTTGCACTCTGCTCCAGATGCGCAGTCGCCCGTGGTGTGGTATTTGAAACATACCCCTCTTGGTATGTCTTTTTGTGACATTGACTGTGGTGCGACTGTCCTGTCCTTCGAGTTTGCCTCCAGGTGTGCTTTGAGGTACAGTTCCAAGTGAGCTGCACCCCATTCTGCGTGGACCCGAGGCTATCATCTTGCGGAAATGTTCGTCGTAGAACCTCCAACTTGCCCTTTGTTGCAAGGTTCAGGACAGTCTCCAAGTGATGTGCTAAGACTGGCCCTAGGGTTGGTGTTTGTTCTGTGATGATGGCACAGAAACGGTTCCATGCTCTCACCCATTGAATGAGGGGTAGCGGGTGGCCCTTTTTTGTCTGGGGCACCAGCTGGAGTGCTGGGGACTTCCCTCCATTTTCAACCTGGAGCGTGTAACATTCTTCTGTCTGCTCCGTTTTATCGATCATAGCACTAAGCTCTATATATTCCCCAGCCCATATTTTTTCTTTTATTTTGCTGGTACCTGACTTGTTATCGACTGTGACAGCATATTTGCAGGTTTACCTTGTAGGACGTCGTGGACTGGGCCCCCGATGCTGGTCTGCCAGTCCGCAGCAGCCCCGCTGAGCTGGTGGTGCCCTGGAGGCCGTTGTGGGTGTGGTGGTCGCCCGTTGTGCCAAGTCAGCCATTGCCGATGTGCTGGGGGCCACTGCGGGTGTGGCGGTCGCCTGTTGTGCTGGCAGGGAAGGTGGCGTGATGGAAGGCGTGTGGGGGATGCGTTCCAAAGCCTGTTGAATTTTTGTGTCGATTTGGGCGGTGATGTTGCTCATGAATGTGTTGAGCCATGGGGGCGGCATGTCCGGGTTGTCATGGGCATGTGCAGTTTCCTCGCTGTTTGGCTGGGTGTGTGTGTCGCTGGGTCTGTCCGCTATGTCCTCACTGGCCTTCCATGTAGGCCTTCGTCGTCTCTGCGGTCTTGTTTTTGGCATCTGTAAAATACCAATTCTTCCGACACGAAAAGGGGGCTTACATGTAAGAGACCTGCGATACACAGTCGCAGCTAACGCATCCTGACGTAGCCACCTTGAGGCAAAATAGCTGAGAACCTGCAAAACCTCTTCGCGGTTAATTGACAGACACTGGTGATTCGGAGGAAAAATAGCCGAGAACCTGCAAAAACTCTTCACAGATAATTGACAGACACTGGTGATTCGGAGTTCCCAGCTGGTATAGCCATCTTGCTGGGGGAAACCTGCGCATCTGATGTGGCTGCATTGTGTAGGGAACATGGGTCACGCTGATGTAGTCGCCTTGCTGAAAATCATGCAAAGTTATAAATAAAAACATGCCAACACACCGCTGATGTAGCCACCTTGCAGAAAAACTTGTTGAGAACCTGCAAAACATGTTTGCGGTTAATTGACAGTCTCAGGTGATAAAGAGGCCACAGCTAATATAGCCGCATTGCCGAGAAACATGCAAGATCACAGCTGGTGTAGCTGCATTGAGGAGTGATGTAGGTAGAGGACTACGGCATGTGCCCATTGTGCAGCGGGCAATACACAGTACAGGTAGAGGACTACGGCGTGTGCCCATTGTGCAGCAGGCAACACACAGTACAGGTAGAGGACTACGGCATGTGCCCATTGTGCAGCAGGCAACACACAGTACAGGTAGAGGACTACGGCATGTGCCCATTGTGCGGCAGGCAACACACAGTACAGGTAGAGGACTACGGCATGTGCCCATTGTGCGGCAGGCAACACACAGTACAGGTAGAGGACTACGGCATGTGCCCATTGTGCGGCAGGCAACACACAGTACAGGTAGAGGACTTTCGGCATGTGCCCATTGTGCGGCAGGCAACACACAGTACAGGTAGAGGACTACGGCATGTGCCATTGTGCAGCAGGCAACACACAGTACAGGTAGAGGACTACGGCATGTGCCCATTGTGCAGCAGGCAACACACAGTACAGGTAGAGGACTACGGCATGTGCCCATTGTGCAGCAGGCAACACACAGTACAGGTAGTAGGACTACGGCATGTGCCCATTGTGCAGCAGGCAACACACAGTACAGGTAGAGGACTACGGCATGTGCCCATTGTGCAGCAGGCAACCACAGTACAGGTAGAGGACTACGCATGTGCCCATTGTGCAGCAGGCAACACACAGTACAGGTAGAGGACTACGGCATGTGCCCATTGTGCAGCAGGCAACACACAGTACAGGTAGAGGACTACGGCATGTGCCCATTGTGCAGCAGGCAACACACAGTACAGGTAGAGGACTACGGCATGTGCCCATTGGCAGCAGGCAACACACAGTACAGGTAGAGGACTACGGCATGTGCCCATTGTGCGGCAGGCAATACACAGTACAGGTAGAGGACTACGGCATGTGCCCATTGTGCAGCGGGCAATACACAGTACAGGTAGAGGACTACGGCATGTGCCCATTGTGCAGCAGGCAATACACAGTACAGGTAGAGGACTACGGCATGTGCCCATTGTGCAGCGGCAATCGACAGTACAGGTAGAGGACTACTGTAAAACAGTATGGGGCACAGCTAATATAGCTGCATTGCTGAGAAACATGCAAGAGCACAGCTGATGTCGCTTGCTTTGATTAGAAACATGCAAGATGTCAACCCCGGGTCACAGTTAATATAGCTGCATCGCTGAGAAACATGCAAGATCACCGCTGGTGTAGCTGCAATGAGTAGAAAACATGCTGCATTAAGTCGAAAAACATGTGTCCACGTCACGGCTAACCTAGCCGCATTGCTGCAAGACATGTCACGGATAATATCATGGCAATATCATGGCCACCTTGCTGAAAGACATGCGCTGATGAACAAACAAGAGGGACCTGAAATAGCTCTTCTTGTAATCTGTAGTTACTAGGTCATCCTGGTCAGACCCATGAAGCACCCTAACATGGGCAACCGAAAAAACCCAAATTCAGAGTCTGCCGTGACAGTTCTAAGTGCACCGAAAATGGTCTGCCGTGTGAACAGATGACGCATCCATCCTTCGCCCCCCCTTTTTTTTTTTTTTTTTTTTTTTTTTTTTTTTTTTTTTTTCATTTGGTTCCAATGTGTGCTGATTAAGCAACATGGTAAGTTCATTGACCGAAAAGGAGGCCAACCAGCAAGAACATCACATAAGTACCTGTGGTAAAGCTAGTGTGAACACGTCACTGCCCTGTGTAACAACTACTTTGTGTGCATTCAGTTTTGACCTTGTACTTTGTTGCATGCTACTATCAAGGCTCCTCTGATTGATTTGTAGAACTTGAACTGCCCTGATTTGACAGATGCACACCGTCACTCAGGAACAAGTGTCTTTTGGAGCATTGAGAGAAAAATATTCGTGGTGGTTCCATGATGTGACGTATGGGATTCCTTCAAATGCCGCGTGTTGCTGTTTGGAGTACTTGTTGCGCCCATGTGTTGGATTCTGTTGCTTCTCGCTGTGATAAAAAACCACCATTTCCCGGATCGTTCAGCTTTGAATCTTGGCAGCAACTGTCCGATACATGACGTGTTCCACCCCGAATCTACCTTTCAATAAAGAGGCCAAGGCCAACATATCCATAGCTAAGTCATCGTGTGTTGACCCAAGCTGAAATCGTTGCCTCCTATCTGAAGGAAAATGATGTTGGGTCGTTGTTTAAGCTTGTCCATTATGCCTGGGAGAGTTTCGTTATCGCGCAGAAGGCCGTGTACCGTCAGTCCGGCTCTGCCGACTATCTCCACAGAGCAAGTGTCTTGCAACTTAATATTTGCATTCAAACGCACATCCTCTGCATCACAAATATGCTGAGCAAAACGTTTGATGATGAATGACCAAGTAACAAGGCATGAGGGGATGTTAGACACCGTGTAGGCTTCGATGGATGAGGATCTTACCTTGCAATTTTTTCAGAGAGCAGGGAGTGTGTCTTCACTGCTAGCGTGATACCTCGAAAAGGAAGCACTTTTACGCATGCGCGACCTGCATTAAGGATTTTGTCTTACCGCGGAAATTACCGGAATAATCGCGCTCCGCCCCCAAATTCCCTTATGTCCCATAAGATCTTTTGTATAAGAAAAACATTTTAACAAATATGATGGCATCTCCTGATGTCCTTGGTCCTTGATCGCTTGTCCATGAAAGAACAAAACAGAACTGAAAACAAATGGCTGCTCCTTTTTCTTCTTTTTTGTTGACAAACGTTCAAACCTGATGGCAGTTGGAAAGTTGTACCCTGACAGCACATAGCGTAAGTCTTGAAGTAGCTGTGGAAGAGACCAAACTGTGTGAAGCTGAGAGAATACACTGAAAAGATAGTAAGCTCTTGCAGCAAATCAGAATATGTAAGGCGAATGAAAAAGATAGACAGCCAATAGGGCTGTGAAATAAAAAGCCCAAAGACATTGTTGACAGACCATCAGGAAATGAGACAATAAATGGTAGCCATGTTTACAAAAAGGATTAAATGTGGAAAACCATGTGTGTGCACGATCTGTCTTCTTGTTTACTCTTGTAGTGCATTCTTTTAAATTCTGTATTTTAATTTCTGATTTTCACATCATCTGTTCATGATGCATTTGATTCGAGGGTTGGTATGCCTTGTTGCAAAAGTAGGTTTTTTTTTGT
Source organism: Conus ventricosus (assembly GCA_018398815.1). Classification (NCBI taxonomy): domain Eukaryota; kingdom Metazoa; phylum Mollusca; class Gastropoda; order Neogastropoda; family Conidae; genus Conus; species Conus ventricosus. The sequence continues at coordinate 8,296,358 of CM031599.1, read as the reverse complement.
TTTAATCTTAGCATGGAAGAAGAATGAAGTGTGGGATAAGGGAAAGATGCTTTTGAAAGATTTCTTTTAATTGTGTTGTATAACAGTCATATTCTCAGTAAACTATTTGACATGTTTATGTAGCCGGGTGCTAACAGTGTATATTTCTTGATCACCCACCATAAACGAGATATTTTGTCAATGAGTTATCTTCCCCCTTACCTCCCTTGGTTGAATCTCATTTCTATTGTGTAAATTCTTTAAATCATGAATACCTCAGAACCTACGTAGTTGTGTATACGTCGCTTAATTCTTGATTTCACAAAAAGTATGAGAGAATCCAAAGAATCCATGAATGCACATTGAAAGTAAAGTCGATAAGCTCTCATTTCATATATCGCATGCCTATGATCTTTTCTGTACAAGCTTGCGACTATACGAAATGACTGACGGTGTCGGTCCCTTGAACAAGTCGCCTTCTTTGTTGATTGTCGGAGTTTTGATCTAAATTGTTGTTTTATGAAATTCGGACTTCCCAATCGATATCTTTTTAATTGCTCCATTTCTATGATGGAAGCAACCGAAAACACATAAAAATTATCATCTGATAAACCATTTTAACAGAATAACATTTTGTCGAAGATCGTGTTCGAAGCACATGGCGACGGCCATGTGACGATAAAGCAAGTTGTGTTTTCTATCAAATTTTAAACGCAAAGTTCTCTGCTTGGATGGCATCTTGGATAATGAAATTTATATGTATAAAAAGAGCGAGATCCCAGCTTTTTATTCATTACAAACATATTTCATGTTGTTCAGTATTTTTCTTTGAGATAAAGGGAAATATGACGTAAACTCGTTAAAAGTGGGTTCATTCTCAGATTTTAATCACCAATAACTTTACACAGCCAGAATAGTCAAATATGACTTATTGCATTTTATTCCTTGGGTTCTGAGGTTTTCATCGATATCAAATATGTTTGCATACTTTGAACGGACAGCGAGCTAGACAATGCAGAAGCTGTGACAGATAGCATAAATTTTGTCATTTGCTGTCTCGCGAGGCTCATTTTGCGTGCGGCGCTGCGTTGTCTTCTTTGCGGTCCGGGCAAGCTGTATATATTTGGGCCGCGGCGTGAGTGTTGCCGAGGGGTGTTGCCTAGAGTGTTCGCTAGAGAGAGAGAGAGAGAGGTGCTCAGTGCGCTGAGTGCTGGGGAGAGAGAGAGAGAGAGAGGAGAGAGACTTCCCAGGCAGTGTTCCTGGTTAGAGCTCCTTGCCATGGGAGAGAAATAAAAGAAGAAAAACTCTGCTTCATCCTGTGTGTCTTCTTGACTGGCTGCTGTCCCATGGTTCCTGCACATATCACCATCTGCCTGTCTTCACCTGCACACCCCTTACCCCTCCACACCATCACATTTAAATTTGTATATATCTTACAGTTATCTTAGGTACTGTAGCAGATCAGTGTGGAATTTGTCTTGTACTATTCTGGGTAGGCTAAGTACTGGCAAAACATCATTAACAGCTACCAGCTGCTGTGGCGAAGTGGTTAGTGTTGCGGACTCCCGGCTGGGAGGTTGTGGGTTCAAATCCCATCAGAGTCATGTGGGTTTTTCTGCCCTGACCGGCTCCTACCCAGAGTTGAGTTTGCTGCGGACTCAGTTGGGAAGACTGGGAGCACACAGTCGAGTTTCATCCACTTAATGGATGCGTTTCTGAGAGTGTTGCTCAAATTTCATGACCAACACTGCAGGTGCCTGTATCTCTCAGGCCTGGTTGACGCCGGGATATATTATGAAAGGAAGCATAGAGTACAGCCCTGTCATGTAGTCTCAGACCGAAATGGAAATCCGTAGCATCATCTTAATCATCCTCATTCTCATCGATCAGCATTAAAAAAAATGTCTCAAATACTGTGGCCCTTCAGGCCCTGCTGTCATGGTGACCTCAATTTCGATGTCCTCTCCACATCTGTGGCTTTGGTTTAGTTCTGTCGGGGTCACTGGTATCGGCTAGTCTATGGGGGCTGTCATTGGACGAATGTGGTGGCGCCCTCTGGAGGGAGAGCTCATTCACGCCAGCTCCGCGACTAAGCAATTATTGTCATCAGTAGGGGGCTTAATAGGTGGTGTCCTGCGTATGTTAGATCAGAACAGGTGCCACTGAACACCACCGAAGTGACTCGGCAGCAGTGCAATGTCTCCTCCGGTGGGTTGCCTCTTGACGACTTGACATTGACTGCTCCCTGTGGATTGCCGGTGCCGGGGCTGCGGTGGGGCCGACCGGGCTGTGTATGTGGATGGGGTGTCGGAATGAGCGGCGTGGGTACACTGCCTCTGAGGTGGCGCAGAAGTTGGGACAGCCAAAAAAAAAAAAAATTAACAGCTGCTCAGAGTGCAGTCCATTACCTGTTCCCAGTCCTCCCTAACCCCTTTTTCAGATCAAACCAAATGGGGATGTGCCAAGTACATATATTACACCCCCCTTTGTTTAAGACAGAACATTAAACAAACAACTTTCAAAGTCTGTGTCCTTATGACAGAATATTGTCTCTGGGTGGAAGTGTCTTACAACATATTGATGTAGGTAAAGTTTTATCAACAGGTTCTTCATTAGTCTAGTCTCGGTGGCTTCTTCACAATTCTACCACTTCTGGTACAAATCTGTCAAGGAGGATTAACAGCATCCTCAACATCAGGAACAGCGTCAGTTTGGGAATTGGGGACATCACTGATGAATCTCGGCAGAAGAGTGTTTTCCTTGGGACCGGGGCTACTAGACCTGCTGGGCTGCGGATCTCATGGTATCAGGTGTTGGCGACGCTGGAGGCCACCTGGTGTGCTGACCTCATAGGACCTGTTGGCCAGAGGTTTGATCACAGTTCCTGGAGTTCCTGCTGGCTTCACCCACACTAACTGTCCTGTTTGTAGCGGTGCAGCATATCGAGCATGGTGTGTTCTGTCAAAGTTTTGTTTTTGTTTGAGTTTCCCTGTTGCATCCTTCACCTTGAAGTGATCACTTTCTGCCCTCGGATGTACTTTGAAGGCCACCGGGAGTGTTGTCTGATTCGTCCTCTGAGTTGGCTATTCAGCTTTCGTAGTTTCTTCCTAACGTGCTTCACTGTTTGTACGCCTCTCTGCTTCCCATTAGGAGGTGTATCTGTTATGTAACCTGCTCATGCTTAGCCATTTGAGGGAATGTCGAATATTTGGGACCCTGACGTGTCAGATGGAAAATCAACCATAGCTACAAGCAAATGCTTGATTGTCACTTGTGAACTGGAGAATATTGTCAGAAATTGCAAATTTTGGATCCCATGACGTAATAACTTTAGTGGGTTGACAACAGTTCAACCGAAGTTGTCTTTCAGGTGAGCAAGTTCAATGTACTTGTGATAATAATCTATCACGAGCAAGTACTGTTCCTTGTTCAGATCAAAGATGTCCATGGCAACCTTCTGCCAAGGATAGTCAGGGGTGTGTGTCAGAATGAGGGGTTCTGGTGCTATCTTCCTCTCCTTACATATGTAACAGTGCTCTACCATGTTTTCAATCTCATGTTTTCAAATTTAGTGTGGCTACTGCAAAAGGTCTGCTGTCTTTCTCAGTTGAATCTTGTATTTTGAACTACGCAGCTTCCCTAGTCCCTGGAATATTGTTGACAGTTCTGGGTAGCTGACTTCACCTGCCACTTCAAGTATTCTCATGTCGATGATGGCTAGTCTGCCTAACAGTGGCTCCTCCAAGTCCTTGATGACATAGATTTCTGGCACAGACGTTTTCCTTTTGTATTCAGTGTTGGCGTTGCATTTTCCCACAACACTGATTTCTGAGTGTCCAGGACCAAACAGTTTCTTCTGGGTTTTCTGCAATGGACGCTTGGATTTCGGCACAAGTCTGTATGGCACTACTGTCACATCAGCGCCTGTATCTAGCTTGAATATTTGTCGCATGTCTTCCACTTTTACTGGGATTTTCCATGGGTTTGCAGACACAGTGTCTACACTAACAGTGATTGTTCCCATGTATGCACAGTCTTCTTTCTCATGTACCTCTCTTGAATTGCCGTCCTGTTCTTCCTCAGCTATGTGGACTGGCAATCTACATACAGCAGCAAAGTGTCCAATCTTGAAGCATTTCCTGCACTGTGCATTCTTTGTGAACAATTGTAGCGGCTGTATGGTGGACCTTCCCACAGTGAGCGTACTTGAATCAAGTTTTCTCATTTCTGGAAACTCTGGAATTATTCCTGGGTTTGACATGCGGATGGGAGTGGACCTGGTGTCTCTCTCTAGTCTTGCGTGTCTGTGTAAAGGTGTGATGGGGTTGCTTTATTCGGCATATATCAGCCGAGTCATCTCCACCTGTAGAGATGGACTTGGTCTGTGCCTTTGACCTTTCATATGCACGACAGATTTCCGCAGCTTCTTCCAGTGTTAACTCTCTCGTCACGAACAGACGCTATAGTGTTTTCCAAAGACACAACGCTTCAGTACGAACAAACGCTATCAAGGTTTCGGCCTTCAACAATTTTTCATACGATGGCAGCATGATCAGTACACGGCAACAAGATATAGATAGCATCGTCGGCGTTCCTTCGTTCGCCTGCACAGTGGTTTCGTGGCACCACCACCACCCACTTTGCCTCAGTGGCTGATTGACCAGACCAACCCACATGACTTACTAATCTGCATAGAAACATGGCGTCTCAAACAAGTTTTTCTGTGAATGTGTTGGAGCAAAGTCGAGCCCGTTGGCAACGTTTTAGCATTACTGAAGTTATTGAAATGCTACAAACGGAAGGTTCAGACATTGAAGAAGAGGATGACGAAGGTGATGAAAGTGATTCCAGTGAAGAATTTCGAGGAGAAGAGGAAATTGACACTGACTCGTCTGTGGAGCTCAGTGATGATGAAGGTGAGGGTGGGCCACTTCGCCACGCGAGCAGAGCGTTTGCGTGCCGTGAAAGACTGGGGTTTTGAGTGAACGAGTTCATTGGCTTTCGTTTACGCGACTGGTGCGAAGATTCGAGTTTTTTCCGACAGTGCCTCCTTTTTCTGGTACTTCTGGCCTTCGTGTCTCAGCAGAGTGCCACGCCGCCATTTTTGCATTATTCCAAGTTAGCTTGTGCATAGCAGGCATATGATTTATCTATCTTATTATGTTTCCTGGAGTGTATCTACCTTTTTTCAACTCATTTAGTGTATTTACTGACTTTTTCTGCTGAATGTGAAGCCATGGACCCACTGACTCTGCAAGAGTGTTGTGATGCACCTGAAAAAAACTGGACATTTTTTTTAGCCTCAAGCATAAGAAATTGTATGAAAGTGGGAAGTTTATTCTTTTGTATGCTACTAATACAGTTTATGAATAACACTTCCTGAAATGTTCGTTGAGTTATGTCTTGTTTTGTATTTTTGGTGATTTTTTTACTAACCATAACAAATGGCCCGTCCACAGGGAAAAACAAGGGACAGAACTGTCTGTCCTGAGTGAGTTAAAGTCGCCTTTTCTAGCAGCTTCTCCCTCACAATGTCACCATGTATACCAATGACAATGCGATCTCTACTCATTCTTTCTTCTTCAGCAAAGTTGCAGGTTTTTGCCGTTTTTTTGCAATGCAGCAACGTAAGTGTCAATATTTTCACTGTCAGCTTGGCTTCTCGCATGGAACTTACACGATTCATACACTTCATGTGTTTTTCCCAAACAGAACTTTTGGAACCTTTTCTCCACGACAGCAATGTCTTCTTTTTCTGCATCTGTATTGAAAGGCAATCTTTCAAAAATTTCTTGTCCATCTTTCCCGATACAGGCCAGAAGTACTGCACACTGATAGTCTGGATCTTCCTTATCCAGCCTAGTTGCTTTCGTGTAGTGGTTCCACTGTCTTGAGAATTTCTTCCAGTTTTGTTCTACATCTTGCTGATTACTGAGGTCAAGTTTTGATGGAGATGGCACATTTGCTCTAAACTGTCCTTCATTATTTGATAACATGGTTTCTTCTTTTTTTTTTTGTACTCCCAGTTCTTAAAGAACAGGGAGTACTTTAGAATGGGAACGAAGAAATGCTGTGTGTGTGTGTGTGTTGTCTGTCTGTCTGTCTGTGTATCCGTGGTCAAAATGTGTTCCACTCGCTCCAGACAAAACTACTGGGTCGATCTTTCTGAAAATTTGTAGGTATGTTCATTATGGGTCAAGGATGATGCCCGACGTTATAGTTTACCGTTACAGCCGTTACTAATGGCTGTAACGGCCTGTAATGCTTTTTCTTCTTTATGGAATATCTCATTCCCCGAAGATGGAGTATGGCTGCCTTAATGGCGGGATAAAAAAGGGTCATACACACAAAACTCCACTGCCTGGCTATACAGGGAGTGTCCGCAGGAGTTTCAGCCTGCGTACGCAGAGAGAGAGAGAGAGAGAGAGAATATCTCGGAAAGTACTTGGCCGATCTTTCTGAAAATTTGTAGGTATGTTCATTATGGGTCACGAATAATACCCGATGTATTAGTTTACCGTTATAACCGTTACTAATGGCTGTAACGGCCTGTAATGGTTTTTCTTCTTTATGGAATATCTCAGAAAGTACTTTGCTGACCTTTATGAAAAGTAGCAGGTATGTTCATTATGGGTCACGGATGATGCCTGATGTTTTAGTTTGCCCCGTTATAGCCGTTACTAACGGTTGTAACGGCCTGTAACGGTTTTTCTTCTTTATGGAATATCTCAGAAAGTACTTGGCCAATTTATAAGCGGTTTGGATGATCTTGTGACAAATCGGATCCTCTGTCCATATGTAAGTGATGTAATGCTGAAAATGGATTAAACAACCGTTAAAAACTGTTATTCTGCCGTTATTTCTTATATATAGGTGGATTTTAATGAAATTTGGTATGTAGAAAGGTTATCACACACAAATGGCACTTCTATATAGTGTTTCAAAATTTGACCGTTAAAAACCATTATTCTTGACATTTTGTCCAAATTGGATGAAATTTGATATGTACACAGGCTTTTAGCCCAGTGAGGACTAAAATACCGGTTTCAAAAGTGCATATCGGTTATATAACTGTTAAACCGTTATTTTGCCGTTATTTTTTATATATTGGTGGGTTTTAATGAAATTTTGTATGTAGAAAGGTCATCACACTCAAATGGCACTTCCATGTAGTGTTTCAAAATCTGACCATTAAAAACCGTTATTCTTGACATATTGTTCGATTTGGATGAAATTTGGTATGTACACAGGCTTTAGCCCCATGAGGACTGAAATACCAGTTTCAAAAGTGTACATCGGTTAAATAACCGTTAAAAACCGTAATTTTGCCTTTATTTCTTATCTCACAAAGCACTTGGCCGATTTATAACCGGTTTGGAAAACTGGGAGTACATTTATATGCTTCGCATCTTGTTTTATGTTGCTTTTGTGCCACTAATATTGATAACACAATCTACTAGGTTTGGAAAACTGGGAGTACATTTATATGCTTCGCATCTTGTTTTATGTTGCTTTTGTGCCACTAATATTAATAACACAATCTACTACTGTTGCTATTGTATGACGTTATCCAGCTTTTATCACTTGTGTGGCCAACACAGTTATGTCAGTTCAGCTCATCTGGCACTTCTGATCTGAGAAAGAAATATGACTTATGCTGAATTCCGACTGAATTTCCTCACAATTCACAAGTCATTTTAGTCCTACACTTCTGACACCATGTGGAATTTGACTTGTACTATTCTGCGTAGGCTAAGTACTGGCAAAACAATTAACAGCTGCTCAGAGTATCGTCCGTTACTGGTTCCCAGTCCTCGCTACCTAGCCCCTTTTTTGGATCAAACCAAATAGGGATGTGCCAGGTACGTATATTACAATCAGCAACCTGGATTGTACTGTAGTGCCCACTCAGATTTATTGAAGCGCTTGATTCAGGGAGCTTCATATCTGAATGTGGAAGAATCATTCCAGATTTAATTATTAAGATGGGCTGCAGTGTGTGGTGTGCTCAACTCGAACTTCTCATTTCAGTAGAGGAAAGTGTCATGTAAGGTTCATGCAAATCCTTGTATTTTGAAAACCCCTTCTCAAGAACTAAAAAAAAGTCCTTCAAATTTTGCCTTTGGGGCAGATCAATACCTCAAAATGCATGAAAGTGCATGAAGATGAACATATTGATGGAGTGACGAGTTATATATATACTCGTCGCTCCATATATATATATATATTGATTTTATATATATATATATATATATATATATATATATATATATATATATATATATAAGAGAGAGAGAGAGAGAGAGAGAGAGAGAGAGAGAGAGAGAGAGAGAGAGAGATAGATAGATAGAGATATGTGATGATGTGGAGTGGTAAGGGGTGTGCAGGTGAAGACAGGCAGATGGTGAGAAGTGCAAGAGCCAAGGGAAAGCAGCCAGTCAAGAAGACACTGATGACGAAGCAGAGTTTTTCTCCCTTTTATTCCCCTCCATAACAAGCTCAGACCAGGAACACTGCCCTTGGAGCACTCTCTCTATCACTGAGCACACTGCTCTCTCTCACACACAGCACCTCTAAATACATGGTGCAAGCTGGACCGTAAAGCCAGCGATACACTGCTGCAGTCAAAACAGCTTCGCGAGATAGAAACAGACAGAAATTTGTGCTATTTGTCACAACTTCAGTGTTGTCTGACTCACCGTCCGTTCAAAGTATTCAAACATATTTGATATCAATAAAAACCTTAGAGCCCAAGAAATGAAATGCATTAAGTCACATTCAACAATTTTGTTGCTGTGCTAAATTGTCGCTGATTAATGTCCCAGAGTGAACCCACTTTTAAACGTGTTTGTGTCATACGTTTCACTCTTTCGATGAGAAATGCTAAAGAGTGTGAAATCATTGTTGTAATGAATGAATAGCTGTCATTTTGCTCTTTCGTACAGATAAACTTCATTACCCAAGACGGTGTCTGAGCGGAGAACTTTGTTTTTGAAAATTGGTAGAAAACACAGCTGATTTTCCTTTCAGTAAAATATTGCTCTGTTGAAATGGTCCATCGGATGATAACTTTTATACATTTGTGGTTGCATTTATCATAGAAATGGAGTCATTAACAAGATTCCGATCGGGAAATCGTAGAATGATCATTTAAATCAAAACTCTGACACCGAACAAAGAAGGCAACTTGCTCAAGGAAACCAGCACCATCAGTCATTTCTTATAGTCACAAGCCTGTGAGGAAAAGATCCAGGCATGCGATATATGAAATGAGAGCTTATGGACTTTACTTTTAATGTGCATTTTCGGATTCTTCAGTTTTTCTCATACTTTTTGTGAAATCAAGAATCATTCAAGGTTTATTCGACGGACAATTCAAAATGACACCAAAAGTAATTGTGCAAAATGCCAGTTTAGAGAAAATATGGGCTTCTCAGCCCAGTACGGTTGTAACGAATAAAATACATGAATTTTGTGACAACTATTTAGGTTGTGAGGTATTCAAATTTTAAAGAATTTACACAAGAAAATTGAGATTCATCAATCAAGAGAGGTAAGGGGGAAGGTAACTCTTGAACAGAACATTTTGTCTACGACAGGTAACCAACAAATGTACCATTAGCACCTGGCTACATATATAGATATCTGAAAGTGCCAATTTCCCAATTATCTGTTACCAACTTGATTCTGACTGGTGAAGTATCTGACATATGCATAAAGGCTTATGTTTTGTATATCACAGATCTTGAATTTTACATAACAATCCTTGAAAAGTCATTAAAAGTTCTCTTCTTTTTGTGTGTTTGACCACATATATTATATCTTACCTTTTGTTGTCCTTTCATGTGATTGTGTATCCAATCTGATTATGGATTTGATTGGAAAGAGAGCAGATTAACTCTTCAGATGCGCAGGCTGATTTGCTGTCTAAAACTACTCGGTGAAAAATTTAAGACAAGCGTTGAGACGAGCCTTATTGGTAGTGATTTGTCTGTAAAGAAATGTATACTCCATCTGAATTTATCACAATAGGATGTCTTGGTTTTTGTTGTTTCCAGGCAATTGCGGAACAGAAATTTGCTGCAGTGTATGCAGACTTTTGCCGCGAGTTGTTGAAGTTGGTAGGTGTTTGTGACTTGTCCATCATTCCGTCTCAGTGCATCCCTGCTTTTCGTTGCCTTCTGTCAATGTTCTAGTTTTTGAAAGAGAGAAAGAATGAAAGTCTTTGCATGTATGTATGTATGCATCTTTTGGATAGGGAACCTTTGAATGTGATGGCATCCACAGAATAATCTCGAAATATATTTTAGGTAAATTCAGTACTCGAAATTTTTTTTTTTTTTTTTTTTTTTTGCTGTCCCAACCTCTGCGCCACCTCAGAGGCAGTGTACCCACGCCGCTCATTCCGACACCCCGTCCACAGCCACAGCCCTGTCGGCCCCGCCGCAGCCCCGGCACCAGCAATCCACAGGGAGCAGTCAATGTCAAGTCGTCACGAGGCAACCCACCGGAGGAGACACTGCACTACTGCCGAGTCACTTCGGTGGTGTTCAGTGGCGACTGTTCTGATCTAACATACGCAGGACACCACCTACTAAGCCCCCTACTGACGACAATAATTGCTTAGTCGTGGAGCCGGCATGAATGAGCTCTCCCTCCGGAGGGCGCCACCACGTCCGTCCAACAACAGCCCCCATGGACTTGCCGATACCAGTGACCCCGACGGAACCAAACCAAGGCCACAGACGTGGAGAGGACATCGAAATTGAGGTCACCATGAGAGCAGGGCATGAAGGGCCACAGAATTTGAGACTTTTTTTTATGCTGATCGATGAGAATGAGGATGATTAAGATGATGTTACGGATTTCCATTTCGGTCTGAGACTACATGACAGGGCTGTGCTCTACGCTTCCTTTCATAATATATCCTGGCGCCAACTAGGCCCGAGAGATACAGGCACCTGCAGTGTTGGTCAGGAAATTTGAGCAACACTCTCAGTAACGCATCCATTAAGTGGATGAAACTCGACTGTGTGGTCCCAGTCTTCCAACTGAGTCCGCAGCAAACTCAACTCTGGGTAGGAGCCGGTCGGGGCAGAAAAACCCACATGACTCTGATGGGATTCGAACCCACGACTTCCCATCCGGGAGTCCGCGACGCTAACCACTTTGCCACGGCGGCTGGTTGTACTCGAAAGGTTTGTACTGTAGACATTGTAGGATATATGCACCAACAGACACTCAATTTTTTTTCTTCTAGAATTTCCCTTGCTAAGAAATTATTCCAGAAATTCTGAATTCAGTGGGGAAAAAAATCCAGAGTTTTAAGACTTTGAAAATGGGGGTGGAGCTTGGGGTGTCTTTTTGAATAGGGATGATAGAGTATTGCAGACTGAAGTTCAACACAAATGTTTTGTAAATGTTGGCAGCTCTGTGTATGGAGTTTTCTTTTTAAACTCCTCATTACTCAAATACAAGGGAAGGGAGATGGGAAGATGGAGGTAGATATGTTGTCAGTCAAATGCAAAATCGCCCCCTCTAAAGTCAACCCCACTCCCCTCATCCCTATGTTCCTGCATTTAGACTCCAGAAGGTTGGCAGCTGTGCATACATTATCCCAAGTAACAATGTTAAGTGTTTATTAAAAGGAACACAGTGTCTATGTCAGGCTGGAAAAATCTACTCTGAAACAAAGATTTTGAGAAAACCAATGATTTTCTGAGGCAGGAAGAGTGAACATCAAAAGAGGAGGGGGGGGGGGGGGGGGGGGGGGGGGGGGGGGGGTTGAAAAAAGAAGAAGAAATAAATGCTTTAGTACCCAAGTTTCATTCCATATCCAGTTTTTCCAATCCAAGTTTCCCTGATGTTCAGCTATTTGCCATCCGCAGTTGATATGGTGTAATGTGACGCTTCTGCTTGCGTTAATTGGTGCATTTAGTTGGCGGGCAGATATATTGTTTGACATAATTTATTCATCCTTTTCTTCTGGTTGTGGCTCATGCAGAGGCTTGTTTTTTTGAAGAGAAAACAGTGTCTTGCGTTTCATGATCACAAATAAAGGCCAGGCATTTGAGAAAGACAAAATTGTCAGCCGTTTGAGATTTGATTGGATTGGAAAGACTACAGTAGTGAGAAGTTCTGATTGGCGGTTTTCAACTTAGCGGAAAGTAAACATTCAAGCCAGGAACAGCACATTTTTACTTTTTCACTTTGTTGAAAACTGAACTATGCCAGTCATGGATTTAACGATGTTCTTTGAACATGTACACTGCAAGAAGTATTTTCATGCTTCAAGGGCACTGGACTGCAATCAGAACAAACTGGATTTCTTGATTGGTTTTACCCCCCACCCCCTATTCCCCCATTACCCCCCCCCCCTTTTTTTTTTTTATATTTTAATTTCTCCAAAAGAAACGAACATCTGTGATGTTTTTATTGGTGTGACCACCCAGATCAGTAATAAGTCAAATGTACCGCTGTGATGGGTTTGGTTATGAACAGCAAGAAGTCAGGTGCACAAAGTGACGGTGATCATGTCCACAGTACAAAAGGATATTCATACTTATACCATGTTGAATATATGACTGTTGAGATGGACACCAGTGAAAATTTTTATTTTTTAATTTTTATTTTTTAGTTTATTGAATTAAATGTGTGTGTGTGTGTGTGTGTGTGTGTGTGTGTGTGTGTGTGTGTACCCTGTGTGTGTGTGTGTGTGTGTGTGTGTGTGTGTGTGTGTGTTATTTTCAAGTCAACTGTTCTCCAGCTTGTATGTTTTGTGACAGTATCTAAGTGTGTGTGTGTGTGTATGTGTGTGTGTGTGTGTGTGTGTGTAAATGATGATCACACTTGCTTTTACTGTTGCATGTAGCCCAAGGTGCTGAGTGCTGACAAGGAGAGGGAGGTGACCTTTAGAGGAGTGCTGCTGACCAAATGCCAGAAAGAATTTGAGAAGGACAAAGCGACAGAAAACGCACTAGAAAACAAGAAGAAAGAGCTGGAAAGCGCTCTTGCCAGCAATGCCCCTCAGGTAGGTGATGTGACTAGGTTGGGCATGGTGAATGACTGCTAACAACAGAATGGCTCATCTACAGAATCTTTAATCGGGGCTAAGAAATACTACATACACTGTAGATAAAGACTAAGACGACCTGTTTCCTCCCAACTTGATTATCTTCTGTACTTACATAATGCAGTAAACTGATGGGGGTACCAAAAACAAATGGATGTATTCTTGGCATGCATTTCTTAGAATGCGTATGGGTTCTAAGCTCAGAATTGTTTATTTGGTCTTCTGAAGCAACAATTGCAGTGAGCCATAATTACATATTTTGTGTAAGATGAAAAAGCAAAGGGTAAACTATTGTGTGTTATGGTTTGTACAGGAGCAGACAAATCGTCTGAAAGAGGAATTAGAAATGGAAACGAAAAAGGCTCGTTACCGTTCCATGGGCAACATACGCTTTATCGGAGAACTGTTCCGCTTGAAAATGCTGACTGAAAATATCATGCATGACTGCATCTTCAAACTGCTTAAAACCCGTGATGATGATAGTATGGAGTGCTTGACCAAGCTGTTGGACACCGTTGGTGCTGATCTTGATCACACCAAGGCAAGGTATTTAAGGTGGTTGCTTTTGCTTACTTTTTTTTTGCCTTCTTTTTTGTTTGTTCTGTTTTTGTCAGTATTTGTATTGGTGTTGTCTGTAGCAGTGGACTGGTTAATTCAGCACAATGGCGAGTGTTCAGATATATCAAGTTTCATGCTGTGACTTAGCCAAGAGGATTTGAGTGAACAGATGGGAATATGTTGTGTAAACTTGGTTTTCTCACTGCTATTTTGCACTTGGTTTTATTAGACATTTTGATTTTTGTAGGTCAAATGAAAATGTGCGATAACTAGTAAGGTTGCCACCGTCATTATGTCGTGTGTGAAGTGAAGTTAGATGGAAAGAGCTGCCGAGGCTGACTTGTCACATCCTACATAAAGCTTAGTTCACCTTCATGTCGAGTGTGAAGTGAAGTTAGACAGAAAGAGCTGCCGAGGCTGACTTGTCACAATCTACATAAAGCTTAGTTCACCTTCATGTCGTGTGTGAAGTGAAGTTAGAAAGAGCTGCTGAGGCTGACTTGTCACATCCTACACAAAGGTTATGCTAAAAATTGGGATTACTGGACATAAAAGGTCAAATGCTGTACTTCTTGCTTTTGAAGTTTGGGTAGCTGTGGTACCATTTTGTTTTTGTTTTTGCTTTTTTTACAGCTGTGGTTTCAGTTTCCCTTGATTTATTTCATCTGTTCAGTGGCTTGCATGCTTACATGTGTTTGCACGTGTGTGCATGTAATGTCAGTGTTTTTATTGGAGTGGTAACAAGTTCAGTGTTTGGTCATGATGTTGTGGCCTGAAAAAAAAATTCAGACCTTTAGGCAGGTAAAGATTTTAGGCCCCACTTTCACCCTTCACACACACACACACACACACACACACACACACACACACACACACACACAGACACACACAGACACACACACACACACACACGTACACATTCACTGACACTGTTGAATACACATCCATTTTGAGCACGTGCGCGTAACGGGAACAATGTTTGAAGCTATCCTTGGCGTACTGCAGGTACGGATGGACCAGTATTTTTGTTCAATTTGAGAAGATGACAGCGGACATGCAAGGACCACAGGGAGAGTTGAACAGGGATGCCAAATCCTCGCAAGCTGGTGGTGCTGGTTCACAGTCCTCCAAAAAAGATGGTGCTAAGCTGAGCAGTCGAGTGAAGTTCGCCATTCTTGACATCATTGACTTGAGGAAGGTAAATAACTTGTGCTTGGTTTCCTTTCTTTAACTTGTTAAAGTGCCCTTCTGTTTCCCCATTTCCACTGACTTCTCCATTCACCTTTCTTTTCCCCCCCTTTTTTCACAGTCTGTTTGAGGTTGGTTGGTTGTTTCTTGATAGAGGTTTTTCCGTAGTTTTGATCTTTCAGATTGCTGTATGCATTGCTTTTAGAACATATCTGATTTTAAAAAAAAATTAAAAAAAAAGAAATTTGGGGTGGGGTGTCTTTTTCCAGTAGAATTGATCAGTCAGGCAGAATAATAATGTTCATTTGGGAAAAAAAACTGACTTATAATATGTAATCAATTGCTCAGGTAGCAGAATAATCGTGATAATTATTTCCTAAAAATTAGGGGGTCAGACTCTGTACAAAAAACTCGCTTCCCAATTTTCAGGGGGTCACAATCAATAACTGCTAGAAAAATATAGTGAAAATACATTCACGCACACACACACACATGAGCGTGATCTTACTGGCTTGCACACATAAATGTTCAGAGAAAAAGATAGAAATACATGAGAAAAGAGGTGTTTATAATAGAGATAAAAATACGTTAGACAAGAGGTGTTAATAAAGTTATTAAAACATTCTAGACGGTGCTAAATATTATCTATTCTTATTCATGGTCCTATGTCTTTAAAGTGTTGTCAACGAACATGAGTAAATGTGAGCACCCACACAGTCAGGATTTTAACAGTGAAACTTCATTTGTGGAATGTCCTCTTGGATCATCATCACAGAATTTCTTCTACGTGAGCCATTTCTTTCAATGTTGAAATATTTTAATGTATTCTTATCATCATGCAATGATCATTGGAAGCCCAGTGGAACCTGTGATGAAGACTGGCCATTCTTGCTCTGCAAGCAGCATATTCGTATGTCCAGAACAGCCATTCTAATTATCCCAAATGGTCATGTTGCATAGATCGATCGGCTTTTACTCCGTGCACTGAGCCACAGCTGAACTGGCGGATTTTGAGTCTGAAAATCCAAAATTCCTACGGTTTTCCAGGCTTTTCCCCACTTAATTGGATCACATGATCTTGTGGTCCAATCATAGACTGATAGGCCTAGTCTATTTTGACGACTATGGTTGGTTTTCAGTAGAGAAGAGTTCTCAAGCAGAATCGATTCAGAACCTCTAAAATATCGAGGAAATTTACATTTTTAATTTAGATCGTGGGGGATAAGATGAAAGCCCTTTTGCGTGATGCACTGCTCAGAGTTGTAATGCGTTTAGGAGAAAATCAGTGCGTCGAGGTAAATTTTCATACGTTTTTTGTGACGCACTGGCATGAATTCCAGTGCGTCACATGGGAAGTGTATGCATCAAAGACGCACATTTGTGCGTAAGAATTATCACTGATGATACTGTTCATTAAGAAAAAATTGAAATGATACAGTTTATTAAAAGAAAAAAAAATCTGATTTAGAACAAGTTAAAGGCAAATAAAAGAACAAAAAGACATTTTAGACGGAACCATTCACTTCACACTGGAGCCTCATGGTAGTGTGATGTCCGCTAACTTGTTTCCAGAACAACTGGGTGAAGCGTCGCATCCATGACCAGAGCAGGCAACGACATTGGGGCCATCCACCAGAAGGCCAAAGAGAAGAGCAGGCTGCACAGTTCCTAAACTCTCAGCCCAGACAGGAGCCCAGCGCTGCCCGTGCGGAGCCAGGCCAAAAGGTCAGTCATGTGACGGTAACGTGTAGGAGAGTCTGGGATGTGGTTGTCAAGTTTTTTGCATTGAAATCTCTCTTTCTCTCTCTCACTCCCCCCATCTGTCTCTCACTCCCCCAGTCTGTCTGTCTGCCTGTCTCTCTCTGTGTCAAAAGCATGCGCATTGGAGATACCACAGATGAGGAAATGTTGACCAAAAGTGATAATTACAATTTGTTTTATTATTGGAAGCAGCATTGCACAGCTCAAAATAAAAATCTTAGGTAAACATAAGATGATTGGTGTTGATATGCTTTTTATTTCTATGTCTGAATAATAAGAGGCTAAGAACCACTTCCATATCCTTGAAGTTGGTGCAAGATGATGTGTGTTCATGACCTGTGGAAAATGGACCGTTACCAGGCGTGCGTGTGTGTGTTGGTGTGTAACATACAGGCCGTGGATCAGCCCAGGGTGACATAGTTAGATGGAACACTGTTCCACCTAGACAAGTCAAACAGCAAAATCGAGCCCACCCGCATGAAATTGACCAAGGTGAGTGTTGCTGCTTAACCAGTTCCATTTGAGGCAGGTTTTCTAAGTCCAGCCTCTCGGCTGGGAACCCTAGATGCTTTTCAGAGCTTGGATCTGTTAATGTCCCAAGAAATTGCCTTTATACAGTGTTTCCAAATAAATCTTTGTTGGACAGCAATTTAACACTTCACACTTGTCTGCAGAGTAGTATTTAGTTAGAAGGGAAATCGCCCCTGACCTCCTACCGTTCACAGAGGAGAGGCGAGAGGAAGCGGTAGAAACGGCAGTAGTTTGATTAAACAGCACACTGCAGCACATAATTGCCATCTGCCTCGCACTAACCATCCCTCCCTACTTGTGATATGATACTTGCCATCTGGCTGATAGTGTGTCGGAAATAGGGTGCTGTGTTTCTTCATTAACTCTTTGTGCCTGAATGCAGCGAACTGTGTGCAGTTGATGTCACTGGATTGTGGGGTCTTTGATTGACAGAACGATACCAAACATGAATGGGTCTTCTTTCATACGCATTGCTGGTAAGCAGCACAAAGGATCGCTGACAAAAAACGATGTGAAACAGACTGAGGAACATGCACAACATGAAATGAAAGTTCTATTCAGTGGAGAGCACCTGTCTTGATTTCAGTCATGCTCAGTCTCAGATGTATTGGACACGCATATCTGTCCTTTACAACTGACAGAGAATTATTTGCCTGACAGCTGGTAGAGGGCCCCAAAGAACAGTCACTGTCGGCACTGCTCAGCCTCACAGGGAACACGGCGGTGCTTTTCCCAGCACGGCCTAGGCATGTTTTGCGTGTTTATCTGTATGCTCTACGTGCTTTTGAAGCATGCTGATACGAATTCTATCACAGCCACACCATGCTTTCAGTAAAGCAAGATTTAGCATGCTACACATGCAGATGTCAGTCATAAACAGTTAAATGCTTCCTACCGGACCTTGTACTTCCCCCTTTCGAATCACTGAATATAATCCATTTGAAACTGATGTCGTTGTCGCACTTTCATCTTCATGGTCAACATACTGAACAACTGGGTCACACCATTTCATAACATCGGCAGGCAGAGAATATGACTGGTATTACGGCTCACTCTAAGCTCGCTCTCATGTATGCACAGAGAGAGAGAGAGAGAGAGTTAAAAAACAACACCAAAAAAACACTTGGTAGATGTAGAAAAAAACACACAAAATGATCTGTCTCAGCACCATGGTTCCCATGCTAAGACATGGCTCTCTCTCTGTTGCACTGGGGCGTTGACCGGTCAACTGATGAGAACGCAAAATACCCACTCTATAAAACTGAAGATGAACACATACGCGGAAAATAGGCGTTATATGAAATGGCACAATGAAGGAGCACGCTCACACAAATCACACAGAGAGTAAAATATTAAAATTATACCCACAGATTATATGTGTGTAGCACAAAAAGCATCAAACACCAGAGTAAACATCAGCACAAGAATGACGCATTTCTCGCAGTCTGCTAGTGCCAGAGTGCTGTTCCCATGCTACACGCTTCAGCTACACAGCGTTGAAGGTTGCAGCGTGGGGTCAGCAGCAGTGTGTGTGGGCTGTACACGAAAGAGGGCGATTTTCATCTACTAGGCTAGTGACTTGGATTGAGCTTCACAAACTTTCAGTAGACCAATTTTCAACCTGACCAGATTGGCTTCATCGAGACTGATCTCTGTAATATTGGCAAAACAGATCTTTTTTTTTGCACTCAAGTCATCATGGCACACATTTTTACCTTTGTAACTAGTTATTTTTCAGAATAATTTGCTCATGCTGGTACTACAGCTGTCCCTGCTCAAGACTGCCGTCTGCAATCACATACCTCTAATTTCTTGAAAGTCATCCAATCAGATTAATTTTTGCATGAAATGCAGAATCTTTTCCCTGTTGAAATATTGCAGAAT
Source organism: Conus ventricosus (assembly GCA_018398815.1). Taxonomy (NCBI): domain Eukaryota; kingdom Metazoa; phylum Mollusca; class Gastropoda; order Neogastropoda; family Conidae; genus Conus; species Conus ventricosus. The sequence goes on along the minus strand of CM031599.1, from coordinate 8,277,385 downwards.
CATCATTGGTTCCAGAGATGTAGGTCACTAAACTGTGCGATAAGTTCACAATTTGTGCTTCTCCTTGGAGTAAGGCTTTCCATGTGCTGCATGTACATGCGGTTCCCAAGTGTTGGATAGGGAGTACATTCCGGCATGTTTCCCAATGCCTAGGATAGACTACTCACCAGATGTTTCCAAATTCAGGAGTTAATTATTTCTTATAATTGTTTGAAGAAATCTGGGAGGAAAGTTTAGTTCTCTTTTTTGTTGTGGTGGTGTTTTCTTTGAACAGTTGAAACTGTCTGGCAAGTATTTCACAGCATAAGATTGAAAGTAACAGCTGTTATGTTGGTAACTATGATGGTTGCAGACTAATGTCAATGTCAACAATTTGACGCTGGGTGGCGGGAACAAGTTCCAGAACTGGTGGTGAGGAAGTCAGGGTGGAGGATCCCGCGCTCAGGAGCAGGAGAAAATGGCCAACCGGTGAGTGTTTGTGACTGTGAATGGTCTGTTGTAGATGTAAGTAGTTAACCATTTTTTCTTTTGCCTCCTCCTGTTCTTTGCACATGTCATCACAAGAGAAAGCAGTTTTTTCAGATTTTGAGTGTTGAGTTCAGTGACCTAGTTATAAATAAAGATCCACTGCTGACTGATTTTGAAGCCGGAATCGATAATGATTCGGGCGATTATAATGATGATGTCATACTGCCCATTGCTCCTGGGCCCAGCCCCCCAAAAAACGAAAATTCGAAAAACAACAGTTGCTAGAGATTCTTTAATTGTTGACTGGAGTGGTAGCTACAAGAAGTGAAGCCCCCCAAAAGTTTTGCTTTTTGACAGCCAGGAAACCGGGTCAGTCAGTGGGTGTGTCCCATGATTTGCCTGTGGGAGGCGTCACCTTTTGATTTCAGAGGAATTTTTGCAGACTTTGAGTGAGAAACAAATCTATTTGCTGCACAAAAGCAAGCAAAAAAGGATGAGCATAAACTCTGGCCTAATTTAAAAACTGTCTCGTTTATCAAGAAGCAAAGAGGAGACGGACAGGAGGTACATCATCACCACAGCATGTGTATTGGGGAGTGGGATGGGGGTTGATTGCTTAGTGCTGTCAGGGTCACTGACATTGCTACTTGAGCCCGTACATGTATGTACTATGTTACAGATAGATCTAGTGGAGGCGACTCATGTTTGAACTTGTGCATGTGCGGACTGATCATGTTCCATGTCAGTGTTTCTTGCTTGGTTCACATCAGAGTCAATATTTCCTCTATATGTGCTAGGGTGAGCCGGCGAACATTTCCGCTCACGTCGCATGCGTGTGTGTGCGTCAGTGGATATCTGTGTGACAGCACAGCTTGGGAGAGGGTAGGGAGGTATCTTGAATTTTTAGTGTTTTCCGTAGAAGTGGGGAAATTGGGTCATGCATCATCCTCACTGTGAGTTGCCCAATCATAGTTAACCTTACATTGAATTATCCAATCACAGCCAAGTTTACTGTAAAGCAGGCTGGGGGTTAGGTGAACTGTCGCTCAGTGTTTTTGCACTGTTTCAGAGTGGAAGTCCTGACGTTGTGTGTGTTGATTCTATGTTGGAAGTCCTGGTGAATCCTTTTAGGAACCTTGTGTTCAGGGTTCGGGCTTAAGGATTAGTGAGCTGCCTTGAGTCTGGAGGGACTGATTCTGTGTTCTGTGTAATTGTATTTCTCGTCTCGCTGTTGGAGGTACAGTAGAAGGACTGTCGTTAAGTTTTTTTTGTGAAGACGTGGTTGCTGCATTGTGTTGAACTGTAAGCGGTGTTTCCCGAGACCCTGGTGGGATGAAGACGTGGTTGCTGCAGTTCTTGTTGAACTGTAACCGGTGTTTCCCGAGACCCTGGTGGGGTGAAGACTGGTTGCTGCGTTCTTGTTGAACTGTAACCGGTGTTCCCGAGACCCTGGTGGGGTGAAGACTTGGTTGCTGCGTTCTTGTTGAACTGTAAACCGGTGTTTCCCGAGACCCTGGTGGGGTGAAGACTTGGTTGCTGCAATTCATTGTTGAACTGTAGCGTGTTCCCGAGACCCTGGTGGGATGAAGACTTGTTGCTGCTGCGTTCTTGTTGAACTGTAACCGGTGTTCCCGAGACCCTGTGGGGTGAAGACTTGGTTGCTGCGTTCTTGTTGAACTGTAACCTGTGTTCCTGAAACCTTGGTGGGTGAAAACTTGGTTGCTGTGTTGGGTGCTGTAGACGTGCCGGTCTGGGGATGGCCTTGGTGGCGCTGGACAACCCATCTAGGAGTTTGGGCCGGACACGTGTTGGTTCAAGGTACGTTTGGTATAATTCAGTGTAGGCATTTTAGTAACCTATCATCTGAACCTGGTTGTGGTTGGATTGAGCCAGGATACGGGGAAACTCGGAAGGAAATCCTTACCTTTATTGGTTGATTTGGGCAGCTGGAGGCCGGAAGCTGTCTGAGGTGCCAGGCAAGGGGCTGTGTTAGTGCCAGGAAGGGCTATGGGTTTTGTAATTAAACAGTGTAATTGGTTGCACCGAGTAGTTATATAGGATGTATGATATTTGGGCATGTAAGATCAATGTAGGGTGTTTTGTGCGTGTGTGAGTCCATTCATTCGTGTGATCTTTCAGTAATTTCAGCCACTGGAACCTGTCGGTGTCAGTATGATCTGTTAGTTATTGCAGGCCTTAATGCAGACCAGGAATTATGTATGTATTTGTGTGGTTGCTAGTACTGTTGGCACCTGTCTGGAAGTTAATCAGGGGAGACAGCCCATTGTTTGAAATTGTTGGTTTTAAGTTGTATATGATGATATGTTTTGTCAACCTTATGTGCATTGCTCAGTCAGTTGGAGTAAGCCAGCTGGATATTTTCAGCTAAAGGTCAACTTTAACAGAGATTGACAGCCCGGAAGTGTTTTGGGGTAGTGATGTGGTGTGTGTGTGGTTGCCCCATGGTTTCGGACATAGGCTGTATGTTGTCAGTGATGTTTACAGCAGTGACAGTGACCGACAGATTTATTTTGGCAGTAACTATCTGCATCTTTTATCTCTTGTTTTCCAAGTTACATATGTTTGGACCTTGTTCCTAACATTGGGAATTGTGTGTGGAAGCCATGCATGGTTTTTTTTAAAGGTTGTTCTGCTATCAAAGGAAAGTACTTAATAGTGGCCGTAGAGTCGGACCGGGCTGTGTGATTAATTTTGGACTGAAGTTTGAGTACTACTGTGTGGCACTGATGGTTTGTAAAGTAAGCTGTGTATAGTCTGTCTGGAAATCTCTTTCCTTTTATACAAATGGATAATAATTAGACTAAAGCTAAGTGCTAACGCTGGTTTTCATTTGGATAAGGTTACCATTGGGTGCATCTTGTGATTGGAGTAGGTTAGTTAGTTAAGAGACAGAATATTCACAGTATGACTTTGACTCCCACGGGTGGTGCTCATGATGAATATGAATTTAGTATGTGTAGGGTACTATGGATTCATGATAGATTCTTAGTGGGATGCGCCTGTATGTGTCCACAGATATCTCCCTGTAATCCTGCCTTAGCTGGTGCCTGTAATCCTGCCTTAGCTGGTGACGGGATCCCTGTGCGAGGAGTGACAGAGCGTGGGCTACTCTTTTCCTGTTGCCGTGACAGTCTGAGTGGTACATATGAATGTTGATGACAAACAGGGGCTGTTTTGAGGTAACAGCATTGAACATTATTTCCAGGATCAAGGAAATGAGCTGTCGTTCATCGGTCGTGGAGTGGACTACCCAGTGTGTGAAAGACACTAGCAGAAATCCTTAGTGACTTTAAATTTATTTAGTAATATTATCATTGCATAGCTGGTTTAGTTGTTGGCTAATTAGTCATTACTTGTGTGTGTCGCAGGCTGCACAGGTTTTCAAGACAAATTGTCTTTTGTGTGGTGGCAAGAAACATTTATATCAACAATTTTTACATTTTGGACAACTTGGTTGGGCCATTCTCTGCGAGTATTTCATAGCAACCCAGTTACTGGATTATAATTGGTCATGCGTGCTTTAAGTGCCCAGTTGTTGGAATGTGACCCGGTTTAATTAATCTTGAAAGTGTGTGAGCATTACAGAATTGTTGTAGTTTTGTGCATTCTAATCAGTGATTGGTCTGTCACTGTGTTACAAAATTGTAGTTCTGGGCATTCTATATTGGTGTTTGGTCTGTCATTGTGTCGGAGTTCATTCCCTGGTTGCTGGCTTGTGTATGAGCCGGTAAGTGAATTTGTTGAGTAAGTCTCGGATTCACAGTGTCCTGTTGGGCCAATAGCCAAGGTGTTATCGGCCGTGTGGGTTGTATTGCATGGTAGCGATGCATCGCACCAGGCTGGGCACATTGGGATTTGACCCGAATTAAGGTTAGTCGTTAATTAATTTCATGACCTTGTGTTAGTTTGGTTGTGCAGGGTGTGTATGTGACTAGAAATATGTGTGTGAATTGTGTTAAGTGGTTGAATGTTTGAGCTTGAGGAAAAGTGATGGTGTGGGCATATAGTGTATATTCAGTGTTATGGACCCCAGTGTCGTGGTTTGAATGAAATTATACATGTGTGAACTGTTCATCTGTTTCTGGACTGCTTATTTGAGTTGGGGCGTTAGGTATTGTAGGTCTGTAAGTCTGTCTGTCCCTCCCTAGTTAGTTTCAGGTCTTAGCGAGCCTGACATATGGTGGAGATGCGGGGTACAATTAGGGGTAAGTAGGATTTAATTAGTGAAGGGTTGGTTAGCAGGGAGGTTGTTAGAGGAACTTCAGGCAAGCATATACAGACTTACTCTGAGTGTAAACATTAGGAACTCAGAGTAGTCAGTGGGTGGTTGGAGGGTGCGTGCCTAGTAAGGGTGGAGGCATAGATAACGAGCACTCAGCGTGTAAGACCTGCTAATTGCCGTTGTTAGTGTGTGGAAGTGATGTGCTTTGTCTGTAATGTTTGTTTTGTCATGGGGTCACGATAGTGTAAGTAACTCTAATTATTTTATTTTCTGCTATTTGTTGTAGAAAACTATAGTTTATTTTGTTGTCTGCCATTTGTTGTGGGAAACTACAGCTATTTCATTTTATGCCAATTCGTTGTGGTTAATTGGTGTCGACCAGATGGTTGGTGGCTGGCCAGAGGGGGCTAGTTTGGTTGATCAGTTGTTTGGATTTGACATTGTTGTCAGCTGTTGGCAAGAGGGCCAGTCTTATGTTATTTTGACAGTCCAGCGTGGGTGCGGTTTGTTCTCGGTGTTGCGGATCTTGCGAGTTAGTTTCCTCTGGAAGGGAGGACTTTTGATGTATTGTAACTCCACATCATGTGATGGGTTATATGAGCGGCCGTGTGTGTGGTATCTTTGGCATGTTGATTGTATTGGTTTAGTTCAGTACCAGTTACTATAGGTTGCAGATCCTAAAAACCATATAGTGTATATCCAACTTTGTATGTCTGGTTCAAGCGCACAGGAACGGTTTAGCTAGTCTAAGACCCTTGGAACAAAGGAGGATGACTACTGGTGGGGATACTATGGAGGCCGAAAAGGAGTTGAAGGCTAGGCTTAAGGCTGAGGGGATGGAATTTGGATTTGCAGGGCAGGAGCTTATCCTGTACATCAACGACGGAGTCCGTATGGCTAAACAAGAGGCGAGGATGGAAAGAGACGAGCAAGAGCGTAGGGAGGAGAGGGAGTTGAAAACTGCAGTTGTTGAAGGACCGCAAAGCTAGAGAAGAGCAGGCAGAGCGTGATCATCTCGCTAAAAAGGAGCAGGACGAGATGGATCGAGAGGCCATGTTGAGAGAACGCCAAGCCGAGGAGGACAGAAGGGAAGAAGAGATGCAAATAAAGAGAGAGAGAAGGGCGGAGGAGAAGGAGGCGGCTAAGAGCAAGAAAGGGCCGATAGGAAGCACGTCAAACTGCAGCCAATGAGAGATGATGAGGATGTAGATGAATACCTACAGCATTTTGAGCAGGTAGCCAAGCTGTGTGGTTGGCATCCAACTGCATGGGCATGTCAGTTAGTGGCTCTGCTCCAAGGGAAGCCTAGGGATGCAGTCCTCAAGTTATCTGCAGATAAGTTGGAGGTCTACGCAGAAGTAAAAGCTGCCTTGCTCAGGTATTTTCGCCTCGACGCAGACGCCTACCGTCAAAAGTTCGGAAGGATGGAAAAGAAGGTGGCTGAGACATTTGAGCAGATGCTGGACAGGCTTAGGGCATGTTTCTCCCAGTGGTGTGTATCTGCTGACAAGGACCAAAGTAAGCCTAATGATGTCTTAGATTTATTCCTTCAGGAGCGCCTATACGACCAGCTCTCTGCTGATATTTATCAAAAGGTGAAGGAATCATCACCGAAGGATGCAGAAGAAGTGGCTGCATGTGCTACTCGCCTGGCAGAGGCCAAGAGAGTGATGAGGGGGTGCAGAGAGAACGAGCTCAGCGAGGTCAGCCTCTGGGCAATAGTAGGGGGCAAGCGCATGCCCAGAAGCAAACCAACATTGACAGCGCCCAAAGGGATAGTAGGCCTGTCCAGGAAGAGGGCGGTGTAACACCACAGTCATTGACTAAGTCAAGGGGGGATAAGACGTGTTGGGTGTGCGGCGACAAGGGGCACCTGAGTGCGTCGTGTCCACAAAGAAGGCTTTGGTGACAAAGGGAGCACAGGTGGGAAGGGCAACAAACCATCGGTGGCTAGAGTACTGGCAGGGGCCGAGTTAGAGAGCCTCGAGGCAGAGAGCCCACCGTCCCTCTGCATGACGTGTGCTGCGAAGCATTACACCCCACGGTGCACGGTTACCGTGAATGGCCGAAGTGTGAGAGGTCTAAGAGACACTGGAGCTACATATACTGTAGTGGCTGAAGCACTGGTTGACCCGGAAGACTACATTGGGAAGGTGGTGATGTGAAGATGGCTGAGAGTGGCACTTCGTACAAGGTACCTGTGGCCAAGGTGCATGTATCGTCACCGTTCGTGGAGGGCAAAATTGTTGTACTAGTGTTTAAGAAACCCTGTGAGCAAGTCCTGATAGGGAATTGGGCTGCTAATGAGTGGGAAGATGCACCGCAAAAGTACCAGTTTACGCAATCCTACAGCAGTGATGGCTGTCATGACACGAGCTCAGGCCAAGAGGCAGCGAGAACCAACCCAGGGATTGCCTGTCACAAAGCAAGTCATTGGGGTGGACTTCAAAGAGCTCAAGAAGATGCAGGAGGAAGACCCAACGTTGGATGCACCCCGGCGGGCCGCAGAGAATGGTGTACGAGCTCGGTCAGGTCATGGCTGGGTGACTTTTGCAGACCAGGATGGACTCTTGGTGAGGACGTACACCACGCCACATGAGACTACAACCCAAGTGTGTGTTCCCAAGCGTATGAGGCTTGAGGTCATGAAGATGGCTCATGATGTACCCATGGCAGGACACCCGACGAAGACCTAAGAGGTCGAAACGCGTTGTGTTTTGTCTTGTGACTCGTTTGTCCACGTTCTCTGGGCGGTTCGCTAACATTTATTTAAGATTTGTTTAGATTTCCGCCTGCAGTCGTCTCGCTTTGCACCTTGAAGAATAGTTATGTAGACTTGAAATGCATCTTGGAATCCTTGAAGAATCGTTTTTTAGACTTGAAATGCATCTTGGAATCCTTGAAGAATAGTTTTGTAGACTTGAAATGCATCTTGGAATCCTTGAAGAGAATTTAAGATTTTTCTCGAACATGTTTGTTGTGCAGGCACCTTTCAAGTGATAAATTTTTTTTATATCACAAAGCTTTTAAGCTTTTTGAGACTTTTTTCACCACACCCTCTCTCATATATTTATGCTTTTCATTCCGGTATTGTTTGTAATGTGATGGGACATAGCAGATATGAGGGCCACCCCATAAGTTCTTGGATGTGCAGGAACCACTAAGGTCATAATTTCAATTTTTATATCACCATCACAAGTGATGTCATAACAGCTATGACACAAAAAATGATAAAAATCGTCGGGGCCAAATTTGTTCTAGACAGCAAAATGGATGGCAAGGGGGATGGTTTTCAAAGTGTTGCAGAGAGCCTGTCTTGGAGAGATTTTCATGCCATGATTTATTATGACTATCTTCAAAGGAAGTCTTTCAAGGAAAGTTTTATGAGTTTAACAAACTGTTTTGGCGACAAGGCTCCATCATTATCCACAGTCCATAGGTGGTTCAAAGAATTTCAGTCTGGTACAATGTGGTTGGAAGATCATCACCATTGTGGACGTCCAGTTTCAGTTACTACCGATGGGAACGTGAGCACAGTGAAGGCCATGATTACAGAAAATCCTCGAATCACGGAGGATGAACTCAAGGATACTCTAAACCTTTCATCAGGAAGCTAAGACCGCATTCTTCGGCAAATCTCTCTGTACGGAAGCGTTGCGCCCGTTTGGTGCCCCACCAGCTGACTGGGAGCACATGAGGGCTAGGGTTGAATGGTGCCAGTTTATGCTGCAAAAATTTGACGGAGGAAGATCAGATAGGGTCTCCAATATCGTCACAGGTGACGAAACCTATGTTTACCAGTATGACCCCGAAACAAAGCAGCAGTCGTCACAGTGGCTGTTTCCAGGGGAAACCCCACCTGTGAAATTTAAGAGATCAAGAAGCTGCACAAAGCAAATGATTGCAGTTTTCTTCGCAAGATCGGCCATGTGACTACTGTACCGCTTTTAGAAAGAAAGACAGTGAACGCTGAATGGTACATCAACACCTGCCAGCCAAAAGTGTTCGAGGCTTGGAGTGCACGGCGACCACGGACCGGTGTCCGCCACCTACTCCTCCACCATGACAACGCCAGCGCCCACACGGCAGCTGCAATTTCAGACTACTTGCAAGAGAACAGCGTGCGTCGCTCATCCTCCGTATTCTCCTGACCTAGCCCCTTGTGACTTCTTTTTGTTCCCTCGTTTGAAAAAACAACTCAAAGGAAACCCATTTGAGAGCCCTGAAGATGCCCGAGCGTTTGCCAAGGGCTTGATTTCTGGTATACCTAAGTCAGAGTGGGCTGGGGTGATGGATTCGTGGTTTAGAAGGATGGGAAAGTGCATACACGGTGATGGAGGATACTTTGAAAAGATGGGCTAGGTAAGAAATGCCAGTGTACTTCCATCTTTTCCCATCCGAGAACTTATGGGGTGGCCCTCGTATTCATTCCAATTCTTTCGTATTCCTGTGATGTATTAATTTTTGAATTTGAAAAAGCAAGTTTCTTCTTATAATTGGAATCCTTGGAGAGAGAGGGAGAGTGAGTAAAATGTTGGCATCTGCTGTCCATTAATTAAATGTATGTTTTTTCTGGTGAACAGAAAAGAGTGAAGAGTGAATTTTAATTCTATCTTCTCTGACAGCTAGACAGGATTCCTTTGATCTCAGTGTACCATTCATTTGCTGTATGGTGGCAGCAGCGACCAGCTTTTTAAGTTTTAATAGTGTATAGATTTACACAAAATATCTGTCATGCACAACTTATTTCTGTGTTTCTCAAAACTTCATATTAAACAGTTCATATCATAAAAGAATTCAGAGAATAAAAGTATTGCTAGTAAAAGATGGATCAACAAAGCCAATAAAATATTGCAATTTTGTGTGTTTGTGTTGAAATGACCAAGTTTTTTTGTAGGAACAAATAACAAATAGATAATATTTGTATAAACTTAGTCACCTTTTTTATACAGAAAGTAGCGAAAAAAACAATTGCTTTTATCTGATACCATTTGATCATACCATTTGATCATACCTGTATGTTAAAATGTATATCTATGTTTAAAGGGTCAGAACCGCATTACAGCATTCTATTATGCAGTGATGTTCTTCCCGACTGCTGAGGGAAGTGGATGGATGAAATGTTTTTGAGAATGATAAAGAAAAACAAATTAAGATTTCCAGTTACAGAGTTGAAAGTTTCGTATAATCCTACACCGATGTCTGAGCACTAACACTGCACTGGAGGATAGAGGGGATTGATATTGATGCAGTTTTAGTAACATTTTGATGGACAGTAGTACACAAATGTCTGGAAACTGTACAATCATTCAGCCTTTTTGACAAACATGGATTGAAGACAAATGGATGAACCACTAGCTGTAATTAGTTGGCGTTTTTACAACCCAGCCAGCCATGAGAGGCAATATCAGGGCTGTCACCTTATCCAAGTCAAGTCCTTAGATGGTAGTAAAATAATGATGATATAAAAAACATCATGACTGATTAAACGAGATGATGTCAACACATGCAAAAATTGTTTAAAAATCTTTCGTCTATAAGATCTGTGTGTTTGATAAAACCATACATGGTGACCACATCTTACATTTCATGACTTAATTAATAATGGTTGGGTGAATCCAGACTGAGTAGAAATACCCTGATGCTATAAGGCTTCATAAGAAATTCTAAATGTCCTCCCTCCCCCCTTCCTGGTTCCCTTAGGATTTCACAGTCAGGATATTATTTACATCAAAAAGAGGAATGATCTGAGCATGCGCAAGACACCAGGCCCTTTTTGGGTTCTTGTCCGTACAGACTTTATTTGTGTACGAGGCAGGGAAAGCAAACCTCTGTCGCTCATTGCATTACCACGTTAAGTATGTTAGATTAAACGTAATTTTAGAAGGAAAATGTCCCTTTTCAAAGCTGTACAGAATGCAAGAGAGAAGGATTTTAAACGTGAAATTGTGTGTGAGTGATGGGTGGGGAAAGGATGTAGTGGGAGGAGGCTATTATAAGTGATAGATCTTTGATGCATGTTTTTATTTCTCCATCAATATTATATGGTCATTAATGCATTTGATTCTAAAACTTTAGTTCTTGCAGAAAAAATATCTCCTTTGTGGGTTGAAAGAACCTGGATCACAATACAGTATTCGTTTGCATTTCACTATAGTACTTTCTGTGTTTATCCGACTGTGTCTGTCTGTCTGTCAACTACCTTCATGTCTGTCTGTCTGTCTGTCTGTCAACTACCTTCATGTCTGTCTGTCTGTCTGTCTGTCAACTACCTTCATGTCTGTCTGTCTGTCTGTCTGTCAACTACCTTCATGTCTGTCTGTCTGTCTGTCTGTCAACTACCTTCATGTCTGTCTGTCTGTCAACTACCTTCATGTCTGTCTGTCTGTCAACTACCTTCATGTCTGCATAGCTGTCTGTCCGCCCATCTTCCTTCTCCTCATCTTTTTTTTGTTGTTGTTACCTTTTCTCATTTTTGTTACATTTTTGATTACTGTTTGCCTTTCTTGAATATTTATAGCTCTGTTGTCACATTCCCGGTGATATATTGGGACCAGCATTTGGATGGGATGCAGTTGATCATAATGTGATATGCAAATGATAAAATGTTATGCTTTCATATGTGATGTGACATATCTATTGTATGTATGCAGTAGCATATTTCTGTATCTACTCTACGAGTGGACAAGAAACATTCTTCATTGTGTCTGTTTCTTCGTCTTCTTTTTGTATGTCCTAAACATTAGATTAAATAAATAAAACAACAAGCAATGTTTGAACACAAGCACCCACAAACCTTACCACCAAGGGTAGCCCATGTTCTTTAGATAATGAACACCTCCGCTTATTAAAAAATCAAGCTTAGTAGATGTAAATGAACTTAGCAATTTTATCATTTTCCCCCCCCTGGGTAAGGTGGATCTAGAAGCAGCACACCCGTTGATCAGTAGAGCTCAGCTGCATCAACAAATTGGATACACATCCCATCTCATTCCTTAGTTTCCTTGGAACAAGCAGTGATCACAAAATAATATGTTTTACCTATGAATCTGAGGTGGTACTGTCGCCACACACGCCCAGATGCACACACACACAACACGTACAAGCACATGCATGCACACACACACACACACACACACACACGCACGCACACACAGCATACACAGCATGCGTGCACAGAGGGGTACACAATCATGTAAATTTGCATCCACAAATAGCACGCTAACATGGTTACACTGGCATGCAAGCTTGTACTCGCATGCACACGCGCACACACATACACGGAGGCATGCATATCAGGATCAGGACTTTTACGTTGCTGGAACCTTCCAAGGTTATAAATAGCATGCACACTCGGCCAAAGACACACACATGCTAAGTCACACTCTTATTCAAAGAGAGTGAAAAACATTATGGATGCGACTTGGTGTTTAATAATGGAATCACACATTGTTGGCATGTAGTTTCATCAAGAATTGAACTAAAAAGACAGTCTATTTCAACGATTGCAGTCATTGTGCAAGTGAGCTGTGATTTGTTGCTACAATGTTATTAACGATTAAAAATGATGATGATTAAAATGACGGTGACACTAAAAATTGTGTTATGTGTGTGTATGTATGTGTGTAATTTTGTCTGTACAATGTTATCTGATATTGCGTGTGCACGTATGTGTGTCTTGTCAATACGGCCTGATTTAATCAAAGTGTCAGTCAGTGCGTGTGTGTGTGTGAGTGAGTGTGTATGTTAGTGTGTGTGTGCGTGCATTGGTGAATGTCAAGCGTAGGTGCTTGTGTGCATATGCATGTGTGTGCGTGCATAAAACGTGCATATCATCAGAGCTGCATTAAGAAAAAAGAAAAAAAAACCCGCATCAGATCAGTTTTGAGGTTGCTGAGTATCAGAAACATGGGCAGTAGCAGATTTAAAAACTGTCCCTTATTGAAAGGCAACGTAACGTCATACGCTACACTGTGCAACGTCATTGATGACAGAAACACACATTTCAATGAAACGCATTGCTAAATGATGCAAACTTGACACAGGAACAGTCATCAACAGGAAAGTGACGGCAGAATGCATTGCAACACATGATGATGCCACACACCTGCATTGCAACACATGATGATGCCACACACCTGCATTGCAACATATGATGATGCCACACACCTGCAATGCAATACATGAAGATGCCACACACCTGCATTGCAATACATGATGCCACACACCTGCATTGCAATACATGATGATGCCACACACCTGCATTGCAATACATGATGCCACACACCTGCATTGCAATACATGATGATGCCACACACCAGCAGTACAACACATGATGATGCCACACACCTGCATTGCAACACAGGATGATGCCACACACCTGCATTGCAACACAGGATGATGCCACACACCTGCAGTGCAATACAGGATGATGCCATACCTGCATTGTAATACATGATGATGCCACAAACCTGCAGTGCAACACATGATGATGCCACACACCTGCATTGCAACACATGATGATGCCACAAACCTGCATTGCAACACATGATGATGCCACACACCTGCATTGCAACACATGATGATGCCACACACCTGCATTGCAACACATGATGATGCCACACACCTGCAGTTGCAACACATGATGATGCCCAACACACCTGCATTGCAACACATGATAATGCCACACACCTCCATTGCAACACATGATGATGCCACACCTGCAATGCAATACA
>CM031599.1:8256439-8258939 GCA_018398815.1 Conus ventricosus | reverse complement strand
TGTGACTCTACCTTCTACAATGAAAAATGACTGGTGGGAGTCGTGTGTATGCTTCTCTGCAAATTCAAACCAAATTCTGACGAAATTCTTATTTTGGGTGGTAATTACTCATTTTTGAAACACGATGAAAACTACAAATGAGGAGTTACCTGAAGCGTGTCTGCCTGGACAAGCGGCTCTACACAGATCGACTGAGGCTGGCTATTGTTGAGTACACTGGCATGGTTCCCGGAGGACAGCCACATAGAAGTTGGGTGGAAGGGCATGGCACATAGAAGTTGGGTGGAAGGGCATGACACATGCTTTTGGACACCACGGGAACTTTTTTGCACAGATCCGCGGTAATCATCACCTGCAGCCAGCAGCTATATACACTGGGGATATTCAACAAAAACTGCAGAGCTATACAGCCTACCTGTTCCAAAATGTCCGGATGATAAGAAACCAGCAAACATAGCAGAGGAAGAAAGAACACGTTGTAGAGGAGGTATCATGTGAAAATAACCTTCAGACCTTGTGATGGACGTGAATGCGTCGGTGACACACAAAATACGACTTCATCCGGACTACCAACATGCAGATGTCAGGTACCACGACATCACCATCTGTCATTCTGTACACGGATGAAACAGGTGGATATTTGCTGGGTTCGCTGTGGAGGAAACAACCGTTTAAGACATTGAACAGATATTAATCTCGGCAGGGGACACACGACCCGTGAGAAACGTCTAACAAACTGCCGTCATTCAACTTCACACAGAGACCTGTCCTATCTTCATACACCTATTGTTACTACATGAAACTTCTACAGTTGATACCTGTCATCCATTTCTGGCACAACTGGTCGGAAAACTGTCAAACGTATCTGCAACGCGAATGGTCTTTTTCTCTACGGATGAGATAGCACTGATCAAAGCAATTCGGATCGCGATTCCTGCTGGCCACCGCATCTTGTGCACTTGTCATCTGAAGCGAACTCTTGAGCATCACCTGAGAAACAAGACCGGGATCAACATCATGCAGGAGATGACATTTGCGAAAGCAGTATTTTGGTCAAGGGACAGTCCTAGCGAGCGATGACACGCTTGTATAAGGAGAGAGAGAAGCTGTACTTCACGGGAGCGTGGTCAGAGAACGGCGGAGCCTACCTCATCAAGACGACATACCAGATTCAACAGGCCATGGCATGAACTGGAGAGGCTCCACCGCAGAACACTGAACAAACAACATAGTGAAGTCTGCCAGTCACATAGCTGTTGGTTGGATGGAAAGCACAACCTCTCTGTCTTCCGTGGTCAAGAGGCCGCCGGTTCTCATCTAAATGCTGTACGAGGACAAGGAACGGGCTGTCATCGGTTAGAAGTAGTTCTTGCTGATGCCTAATCATACACATTTAGTGAAACAATCCAAGACATGGCTTGTTAGAGAGCTTATAACAGACACAAGAAACAAACTTCAGAATTGAAGAACCAGGGCAGCTATGAAGGGACAACGATGTGCGGGGAAGCTCGACTGGCAAAGAGTGCACCACAGAGCGTAGACTGTCACCGGGACGACGCACAGGAAGAGAGCGGCTGGAACGGGTAAGATTCAATTTTTGTCATCTCTTAATAACTGTATTATGAACTTACGGTCTCATAACGAGCGGTTCTATTGCCTTAATAACAGTTTTAATCTCCAACCCGCTCCTGACCATACTGCAAAAACTCACACGAACCCTTCGAGAGCATGGTAGTGAAGAGTGAATTTGTCCTACATAGGTTTCAGTGTCTACAGGGGTCAGGTTGTGTCTAATGAGGTCAGATTTTAGGCGATGAGGTCAGGATGTGTCCGATGAGTTATCGCTATGGGCTCGGTTGGGAAGACTGGAACCACACAGTCGAGTTTCAGGCATTCAATGGATGTGTGTCGGACAGTGTGGCTTGAAATTTCCTGACCAACACTGCAGGTGTCCGTATCTCTCGGATCTAGTTAACCCCAGTATATATTACGAGAGCAAGTGTACAGTACAGCCCTGTCATGCATTCTCAAATCAAAATTGAACTCCATAGTATCACCCTCATCCTCACCGATCAGCGTGAAGAGAATCTTATATTCTATGGCCTCTCATGCTCTGCTTCTCAGTTTCGTTTTCCTCTCCACGTTTGTTCCCTTGGCGAGGTTCTGTTGGGGTCACCGATGCAGGCAAATTCATGGGGACCGTCGTTGGACGAACTTTGTAGCTCCCTCCGGAGAGGGGTGGGGAGGAAAACCACCCCACACTGGCTCCATCACCTCGCAGTTACTGTCCTCAGAAGCGGGCGTTGCGGTGGGTGCCCTGCGTATGTTGGATCAGAACAAGCCCCACTGAACACCACTCACTGAACACCACTGAACACCACTGAACACCACTCACTGAACACCACTCACTGAACACCACTGAAGGATTTGCCGGCAGTGCGGTGTCTGCTCCGGCGGGTTGCTTCTTGGCAACTTGATATTGACAGCTCCCTGTGAATTG
>CM031599.1:8248939-8253939 GCA_018398815.1 Conus ventricosus | reverse complement strand
ACGGCAATGACTGCGGAAACTAACCTGAACCAGCCTGTCCTGCAGCTCTTCTCCTTGTCATTCTTACTACCGCCGCCAAATAGGTAATACCTTTCACCTTCGTTCACGGGTTTGTTCGTCTGCCAGCAAGGCACGCAATAACTACCGATCCGTTTTGTACGATTAAATTTTTATTTATTGATTGATTTATTTATTTTTTAGTGGCAAGGTGGAACATGATCCTGGGGCGAAGCCGGGCATGTCGGTCCAAGTCCGGATCCCAAAAAAAGCGAATCCAGGATCTGTTCTACTTCGACAGGGATCTGCGCTCTCCTGAGCGTCCGTGTGGTTGGATTACAGTATCCTCAGTTCGGCGCCTCCTTGCTTGCCCCCTGCCCCGCCCGGAAACAAGGGAGAGGCAGGTAAAGGTTTGTTGATGGGCGCCACGTTCCAGCAGCCGGCCCGGAAACAATAGCGCCTGCAGCACTTGCAGCGCGAGATTTCCTGCACGATGTTGTCCAGGCTGAGCAGGACGGCAGCCAGCAGGAAGCCGAACGCCCCGCCCCACCCCAGGGCGTAGCCTAGACCGTAGACGTACTTGTCCTGAGGGGGAGGGGAGTGGCGGGGGTGGTGTTGCTGCCGGTAGGTCTGGAGGTCCGTTCTCACCGCCATGGTGAACAGGGTCAAGGCCACGCCGATGCAGACAGCTGGACAAACAGAGAGAGAGAGAGAGAGAGAGAGAGAGAGAGAGAGAGAGAGAGAGAGAGAGAGAGAGAGAGAGAGAGCGAATGGAAACGCTTAATGCATATAGGCTATAGGCATCTTTACACAATGGTAATGGAAAAATGGTGGGGACGTGGTCGGGGAAGGGGGTGGGTGGGGGAACAACAGCATGTACATACACAATCACACCTACTGCTATACACATATGCTTTCAAAGTAAATAACCTCGGCTCTGATATTGAGGTCGCTCATTCAACGGTAACTATCCTGATCAACAAGCTCATCAAAAGTCCGACTATAAGCGTTCTGATTTAGAAAGAAGAAAACATACCACACTGAGAGAGAGAGAGAGAGAGAGAGAGGAGAGAGAGAGGAGAGAGAGGAGAGAGAGGAGAGAGGGAGAGAGAGAGAGAGAGAGAGAGAGAGACAGACAGACAGACAGACAGACAGACAGACAGAGACAGAGAGTATACGAATACCAACACTTGGTCCATTCACGAACTAAAACCCTTCACTGAACGGGGTGTCACACAACACAATGGACAGCAAGTCCTACAACAATTAATCGAACCCAAGAACAAATCATTGTGCATACGAAAACAAAATACACACAAGAGCAACCTTCCGAACTGTAAACATGCTAAAATGTTACAGCGCGTAACTGTTTTGATTTTTACAGAGTGGTTTACAGATACAGTCTCGTTTCTGGACGACATTTAGAGACTTTTTCGACGTATGATTTTATTAAAATCAGAATTATTTATTATTAAAAAAAACAAAAAACAACCAACAACGCCAACTAACCAGACATTTAACTATAAGTGGACGCGGGCAACATACAGTAACAGCACTATCTGTGTAGCTAAATTTCACACACGCATCGCATTTTATTTGATGTACAAGTTCGTGTCTCAGGCGGCTAGGGCCACCTAGGTTCTGGTAGATTCAGCCTTGTCCAAGCTGGACTAGCTAGAACCTAGGTGGACCTAGTCCCTTGCTGTCAGGGTGACGACTTGATGTTGAGAACAAGTTAAAACTAAACTCAGTATGGTTTTCTGTATACGTTCACTTGGATACCGACAGTGGTTCTATGGAACATAAGTTTTTAAACAGTCTTACCGAGGACAATGGTACTGCTATGCTTGACATGACATGCAAAGTGCTGCCATGTCAACCGTTGCGGGGAAGTATTTTACACTGCGGGAGCGAGAGGAGAGGCGAGTTAGGCAGCTTGAACGATAAAACAAAACAAATAAAAAACAAACAAAAGAAACACCACTGCAGTCTTCAATTTTTGTTAGAAAGGGGGTCATGGGGGGAAAGGGCAGGAGGGTGTGTGTGTGGGGGGGCTGAGGGGGGAACTCACTTTCCAAATTTTCACAAAAAGAGAGGAGGGGGATAGGGGGTCCATATTTTTGCTAAAAAGTGTGTGTGTGTGTGTGTGTGTGTGTGTGTGTGTGTGTGTGTGTGTGCCATACAAAAGCCACTCCGTAGGAATTTATATACTGACGAACATTCTTTGTCGGGCAATTTTATTTGATTAAAAAAAAATATCTGTATTTTCTTCCACGTTCAGGAAAATATATTTCATATCATGCTCCTATGGCTTTGAAATAACTTCAGACAGAAGAATGTTGGATGTAAAGGAGATCCGTCACTTATTCTTGATGCCGGCACTGGCTGGGCCTACATGGATCCCACATATTACAGCCACTCAATGTGCCAGCTGAAGACAGAGTTCAACGCTCTGGATCATGTGGCCGTGTGGCAAAAAAAACAACAAACCAACAAACCACGTGTTTCTCCTTGCAAATGCT
The DNA here is from genome assembly GCA_018398815.1 of Conus ventricosus. Classification (NCBI taxonomy): domain Eukaryota; kingdom Metazoa; phylum Mollusca; class Gastropoda; order Neogastropoda; family Conidae; genus Conus; species Conus ventricosus. The sequence goes on along the minus strand of CM031599.1, from coordinate 8,251,420 downwards.
GAAGACCTTCGGGAGTGCCTGATAAGGGTTTCCTCCTTGAAATGCTGAATAGACCTTCGGGAGTGCCCTGAAAGGGTTTCCTCCTTGAAAATGCTGAATAGACCTTCGGAAGTGCCCTGAAAGTGTTTCCTCCTTGAAAATGCTGAATAGACCTTCGGAAGTGCCCTGAAAGTGTTTCCTCCTTGAAAATGCTGAAAAGACCTTCAAGACAGCCCTGAAAGTGCTTCCTCCTTGAAAATGCTGAACAGACCTTCAAGAGAGCCCTGAAAGTGCTTTCCTCATTGAAATGCTGAATAGACCTTCAAGAGAGCCCTGAAAGTGTTTCCTCCTTGAAAATGCTGAATAGACCTTCAAGAGAGCCCTGAAAGTGCTTCCTCCTTGAAAATGCTGAATAGACCTTCAAGAGAGCCCTGAAAGCGTTTCCTCTTTTCATTTGCTGAATAGACCTTCAAGAGAGCCCTGAAAGCGTTTCCTCTTTTCATTTGCTGAATAGACCTTCAAGAGAGCCCTGAAAGCGTTTCCTCTTTTCATTTGCTGAATAGACCTTCAAGAGAGCCCTGAAAGCGTTTCCTCTTTTCATTTGCTGAATAGACCTTCAAGAGAGCCCTGAAAGCGTTTCCTCTTTTCATTTGCTGAATAGACCTTCAAGACAGCCCTGAACATGGTTTCCTCCTTTCAAATGCTGAATAGACATTAAAGAGAGCTCTGAAAGAAACTAAAGGGTCCCACTGGACTGTGAACAAAGCCCATTTACAGAACAGGCCTATTGAGTAGACATCAGTGAGTGGCTTTGTACGTTTGATCGGCTTTGTTCGTTTATGGCTTTGATTACTTTCTGAGAAGGCAGCCATTCATTGCCGCTATACTGCCATCCCCGAATTACAGAAGGCTTGCTATTCCGCTTCAGCGTTTGGATTCACTTGTAACTGATAGCTTAACAAACTTTATTTTACGTGCCACTCTTGGAAGATACAAGTCAAATACTGCTTGCTAATATTGGATGATTCAGAATAACATAAACCCGCTTGGTTGAGCGAATAACGTTTTTATAAGAGAAGTAGTAGGTACGAAAAATTATACATCATGCGTTCTCTATAATTTACGAATCCAGTGGCGGCCATCTTGGATATTAGGCAATAACCGAAATGCCGAAAGTTACTACTTGGCCTCCAACAGATCTGGCGACAGTACCTCCAAATCATGTAAAATCAGCAACACGAAAAAGAGGAAGAAGAAGAAGAAGAAGGAGAAGAAGAAGAAAGAAGAAGAAGAAGGAGAAGAAAAGAAGAAGAAGAAGAAGAGAAGAAGAACAACACAACAACAACAACAACAACAAACCAATAACAATGCAGTAGCAGCAGCAGGAGCAGCAGTATCAGCAGCAGCAGCAGCAGCAGCAGCAGCAGCAGCAGCAGCAGCAACAACAACAGCAACAACAACGATAACAGCAGCAACGAAAACCCTGGTATATGACGCACAGGAAGGTATCTTGCTTATCGCTCTGACTGTAAGAATGGACTTACTTTATACTCTTACACCCCCTCGCCCTGCGAGCCATACACGCCACCCACTCTGGCTCTTCCTGACACAGCCTCATCCAGCCTCATCCCACTCGGCCCCCAGCACCGGCCGTCCACAGGGAGCACTCAATAACTGGCTGTGATAAGGCAGCCCACTAGCCTCTCTGCTGAGTCACCGTGGTGGTGTCCAGCCCTGTTCGGTCTGATGGAAGATAGCAGGGAACCGTCCACGAAGCCCCCTACCCACCTCAACCATTGCCTAGTCGTGGGGGCCAGCATGAGCAAGTACTGCGTTCTTCTCTTCTCTCTCTCTCTCTCTCTCTCTCTCTCTCTCTCTCTCTCTCTCTCTCTCTCTCTCTCTCTCTCTCTCCCTCCCTCCCCCCCTCTCTCTCTCTCTCTCCTCTCTCTCTCTCTCTCTCTCTCTCCTCTCTCTCTCTCTCTCCACACCCCTTTCCTTCTCATGTTCATTTAGTCACTTAGTCTGTATAGGCAGAAGGTCATTTGATGTATCCAGCAGGCTATGCTTGAAGACCTTAGTTTAGAACTGACCAGTCTTTCATAGACTGTAGAGAATTTCAGATGCAAAGTAGGCTTGTCACAAAGACGCTTCAGTTTAGTCACGTTTCTAAAGACCAAGAATTGATTCCCTTCTCTGGTTTTCCTCTACCGTGCAGTACTCTAATTTATCTAACCAGACAACCAACCAACCAACCAACCAACCAACCAACCAACCAACCAACCAACCAACCAACCCACCAACCCACCAACCAACCCACACCAACCCACCAATTAACCCACCAACCTACCAACCCACCAACCCACCAACCAACCCACCAACCGAATAGAAACCCTCCTTTTCGCGTACCACAGACACAGAAGATTTCCCCAGCGGAGTGGAGGTAGTAGACTCTCTGGCAGCACAGCAGCGCACACCCCGCTCCCGCTGAGCGCATCCCACCAG
>CM031599.1:8161356-8248839 GCA_018398815.1 Conus ventricosus | reverse complement strand
GAAGTTTCCTACACCGTCACACCACACACCACACTCTCTCTCTCTCTCTCACACACACACGGTGGGTGGGGTGGGGGGGGGGGGGGGGGGAGTCGAGCGAAAGAGCCAGCTTCTCAGTGGCTTGCTGAACTGAACTTGTTCACTGGAAATTTCTTTGGTAGCTTACAAAGTTCGAAGCGAGTAAACCTATTTCGATCCCCATAAAAGAGAGTGGAGGTGCTGGAGAGAGAGGAGGTAGAAGGATGAGATTGGTATACTGGTATTCAGTACACCTGTTGGTGCGTCGTATGAGAGAGAGAAGTGGGGTGGGGGTGGTGGGTTGAGGAGGATGGGGAGTAGTAATTTAGGATGGATGTTTTCACACCGATAGTGTTTTTTTTTATATGAAGGCTTGCGCGCGTTCGCAGGCACGCTTACCCCCCCCCCCCCCCCCCCCCCCCCCCCATTCGCGCGCACGAACGCGCGCGCGCGCACACACACACACAGTCGTACAGACGAGCCGAACTCCTGGATAAAAACTTGCCGGTGACAAATATCTGTTAAGCATTTTTGTGACTTTAACATGTTTTGTGAACCATACTTACTCTACCGGAGATCGGCGACCTGCGCTGCAAAAGTCAACAATTTGTGCCAAAAAAAAAAAACAAAGTATACAACGGGAGCTTTTTTTTTGCACTTCATAAACCCATTTCCCCCCCCCCCTTCCACCACTCCTTACCCCCCTCACCCCACCTCGGCTTTTTTTTTTTTTTTTAAAACAAGTGGAAGCAGGGAGCAACGTTTTTTTGGGGGTGAAGCTGAACCAACATTTCAGCCTAAGTTCAAAGCTGCCAATTGTAAATCTGTGTGACTTGCGGATTAGCTCGTTAAAAGGAAAGTTTGCGAAAAACCCAAAAGGGTTGTAAGCGGAAATCCCCAAAAATAAATAAATTACCACTGGTAAGCCTCAAGGTCACGCGCAGGGTTTGCAGCGACGGGCAATTCCTGCCTGGGATAGAAGTTGCCGAAGAGACCCTTCGCGTCATGAGTGGGGAAATCGCCGACGAAAAAATAATTAAAAATTAATTACAACTTTATTTGAGCAGCTAAAACTTATAACTTTCAGAATAGTTCGGGCAAAATTTCTTTTTTCCTAAAAAATATTTTCTGTTGAATTTAGTCAGGGGTGTTTTCACCCAGACTGTAGACTAAAAGCGATAGACCCCCCCCCGCCAAGACGATAAAGCGTTGAAAATGAGGCGACGGCATGACTATGCACATCTTCCCCAACCCCCCCTCCTCTCTCTTCTCTTTTTCCCTCCCTCCCCCTCTCTCTTTCCCCCTCCCTCCCCCCCCTTTGGACGGGGAACTTTCGTGTAGCACTTGCGAGGGAAGAGGGAGGGAAAACGCGAGGTGGGGCGAAAAATTTTTGCCGAACTAACTACAAAGATCAAGCCCGGGGAAGGGGAAGGGGGGGGGGGATGAGACCATGTGTGGGGGTGGGCGGGGATAGTGTATAACCGAGGCGCTCCTTTTTGAAGTCTTTTCCCGCTGGGGGCCATTTCAAGCCTGCTCAACAACGCTTTTTGAAGTTTTTCCAGCGGGGGCCTTCAAGCCGCCCGCAACAACGACCCTGACCACCGACCCCTGACCCACTTTTCGGAGACTGGTGGGACAACGGGCTTCAATTTCTTGCCGCCATAAGAACGAAAAACTAGACCTTAAACTCGGAAAAACCCTGTCCCTTTAAGGGGCCCCCGCCAGTAAGTGAATTCACCCTTCAGGTCGAAAAGTTCCTTTGTCCTTTCTGCCCCTGATAATAAATACATTAATACGTGTATTGAAAAATTTTTTATAAATCAAACACATATTCTAACTACAGACGGCCCAATTTTTATCTAAAATCAGTCGTAATGAATTTGCAAATTTTGCAATCATTTGAATCCCCCCCCCCCCCCCCCCCCCTTCGTTAAATAACGTTAAAGCTGTTATACTATCGTCACAACAGTAGATTTTTAGTACATTTTTTCTTTGGGCCAAAACAATGGGAACGATTTTTTGATTTTAAAAACGTACCCGTTGACGGGCGGCAACAGCAACGTGTTCGGCGGCAGCCAAATCTACCGGTTTGTCTCAAAACAGAAGCGTTTTCTATCTCCCGCATTAAAAGATATTTTTTTTTGTTAATCGGACTCAGTCAGTTTCATGAAAATAACATTTTTTCAGATAAAAATCTGTGTAACCTCTAGAGCCGTGCGTATCATATATATCATAGATACGCTACAAACTTAGACTTCTGGAGAGGAAAGTGAAAGTTGCATCTGCAAGGGAAACAATTCGAGCCCATTATATGAAGCGAAACTTTACCAGGTTTAAGGTTCCTGCTTGTCAAGCCAGTTTCCGGATGTTGACATCTGTTCCTTTTTGACGGTTCATGTGATTCCCAGAGTACTGAAACTGCTGCCAATAAAAGCCACCCTGGTCCAACTGAAAATAAGCCCATCCATCTGTGTAGTGTGTAATTTCAGTATTAGATTATGCTAAATAAAACAAACAATGCACAAAAAGTAGAATACATATTTAAAGTCATGTAAGTTTGAAAGGCTGAAAATAGGTGTATCATATATGATACAGTGGCCATGATGACTTTGCCATGTATCATATATGATACAGCAGGCTTAGGTGGCAGCATGATTTGAATATACCCAATTTCCTATAGTGATCTTTAACATTTCATACATTAAATTTGTGCAATATAGCAATCGGACATCATGCATACATTATCTAGATGCAAGAAATGGTCTTTTGGTGGCCCTTTTAGACTCAAAAGTCATGTGTGTCTATACACATGTCAACTGCTGCTTCTGTAGACGACATACTGGATGCTGTTGGTTGGATGACAGTGAATATGACGCATCTGGTTATGAGTAATTCCTAGCGGAGAGGAACTGAGAGAGCCGTAGCGGAGAAAAATGGACGAGACTCCCAGCTCGTCGAGGCAAGAGATCATAAAGCGAGAAAGGAAAATAGACTGGGATGATGAGGATGACATTCCTTAACAGCTGTGCGCCAAGAACAGGGCGGCAATGGTGACTGTCAAGATGAGGATGACATTCCTTTAACTGCTGTGCGCCAAGAACAGGGCGGCAATGGTGACTGTAAAGATGAGTATGAGATTCCTTTAACTGCTGTGCGCCAAGAACAGGCAGCAATGGTGACTGAGATGATGAGGATGACATTCCTTTAACTGCTGTGCGCCAAGAACAGGGCAGCAATGGTGACTGATATGATGAGGATGACATTCCTTTAACTGCTGTGCGCCAAGAACAGGGCGGCAATGGTGACTGTAAAGATGAGGATGACATTCCTTAGTGACTGTAAGATGAGGATGACATTCCTTTAACTGCTGTGCGCCAAGAACAGGGCGGCAATGGTGACTGTAAAGATGAGGATGACATTCCTTTAACTGCTGTGCACCAAGAACAGGGCAGCAATGGTGACTGGGATGATGAGGATGACATTCCTTTAACTGCTGTGCGCCAAGAACAGGGCAGCAATGGTGACTGGGATGATGAGGATGACATTCCTTTAACTGCTGTGCGCCAAGAACAGGGCAGCAATGGTGACTGTAAAGATGAGGATGACATTCCTTTAACTGCTGTGCGCCAAGAACAGAGCGCAATGGTGACGGATATGATGAGGATGACATTCCTTCAACTGCTGTGCGCCAAGAACAGGGCGGCAATGGTGACTGTCAAGATGAGGATGACATTCCTTTAACTGCTGTGCGCCAAGAACAGGGCGGCAATGGTGACTGTAAAGAATGAGTATGAGATTCCTTTAACTGCTGTGCGCCAAGAACAGGGCAGCAATGGTGACTGAGATGATGAGGATGACATTCCTTTAACTGCTGTGCGCCAAGAACAGGGCAGCAATGGTGACTGATATGATGAGGATGACATTCCTTTAACTGCTGTGCGCCAAGAACAGGGCGGCAATGGTGACTGTAAAGATGAGGATGACATTCCTTAGTGACTGTAAAGATGAGGATGACATTCCTTTAACTGCTGTGCGCCAAGAACAGGGCGGCAATGGTGACAGTAAAGATGAGATGACATTCCTTTAACTGCTGTGCACCAAGAACAGGGCTGCAATGGTGACTGGATGATGAGGATGACATTCCTTAACTGCTGTGCGCCAAGAACAGGCAGCAATGGTGACTGTAAAGATGAGGATGACATTCCTTTAACTGCTGTGCGCCAAGAACAGAGCGGCAATGGTGACGGATATGATGAGGATGACATTCCTTCAACTGCTGTGCGCCAAGAACAGGGCAGCAATGGTGACTGTAAAGATGAGGATGACATTCCTTTAACTGCTGTGCGCCAAGAACAGGGCAGCAAATGGTGACTGGGTGATGAGGATGAGATTCCTTTAACTGCTGTGCGCCAAGAACATGGTGGCAATGGTGACTGGGATGATGAGGATGACATTCCTTTAACTGCTGTGTGCAAGAACAGGGCAGCAATGGTGTGACGGGTGATGAGGATGACATTCCCTTAACTGCTGTGCGCCAAGAACAGGGCGCAAGGTGACTGATATGATGAGGATGACATTCCTTTAACTGCTGTGCGCCAAGAACAGGGCATCAATGGTGACTGGGATGAGGATGACATTCCTTTAACTGCTGTGCGCCAAGAACAGGGCAGCAATGGTGACTGGGTGATGAGGATAGATTGCTTTAACTGCTGTGCGCCAAACAGGGCGGCAATGGTGACTGTAAAGATGAGGATGACATTCCTTTAACTGCTGTGTGCCAAGAACAGGGCGGCAATGGGACTGTAAAGATGAGGATGTGATTCCTTCAACTGCTGTGCGCCAAGAACAGTAGGGAGGAGTGTCCCTTGAAGGCAGCCATAACTCGTCCCACGGAATGTGCTCCTCTGGTGGGTATTTTGCTGAATCCTTTCTGCAGGCCGTCCATCCATGGACGAATTTTCCAGAGCTTGTTGGCATGTTTTGGTCCTCTGTTACTGGCAGTTGCCGGTAAAGTGAAGACTGCTTGTCAGTTTCTGACATTTTTCTCTGGTCATGGCATCCCACAACTGGGGTCATATGATGTTGTGGTCTCCCAGTATGCCCGAACACAGTGGGCCACCCAGGTGGAGATACAGGCCTATGAAATTTTCCATTTCTTTCTTGGTTGCCTTCAAGCTGACACCTTCTTTCTGGATAGAGTAGATGTTTTTCAAGGTCTCTGCATTCTCCAGCATGTCATCAGTAATATCTTGAGTTTTCCATGTTCAAGAGGTTCTTCCAGGGTGCCAGTAAACATGGCAGCTGGTGGCTGAAAAGGGATGTCAGTCCAGATAGGTTCCTCTAAATCCAGGTCTACGCTCTCAGCCACTTCTAGTAGAAAAGAAGCCAGTGGCATGTCATCCTCATCCTCCCAGCCGTGCTGTGACTGACTGTATTTAGTAGTATCAAATATGATACATGGCTATATCCAGTGCCTTGAAAGCCCCATGTATCGTAATTATATGATACATGATCAGATTACATAACAAATTGACAAATGGACTTTTCCCATGTGTGTCTTAATTTGTCATTTATTGATTAAATTTTAAAGCGGCAGAATTTTCCTTGACGTATTTTGTACGTGCAGGCTCTAGAGGGTTTAAGCTGCCCTTTAAAAGGCACTTCGAACATATTTACTGATCATCTGTCTTGAGATCTTTAAACAAAGGTAGAATTTTTTCTTTTTTTTTTTTAGGCTGGCATTGAGCTCTTTTGATTCGTGACATTTGAAGTTTGATCCGTGATGGAATCGAGGAGAAATCGAGTGCTAATCAACGGGCAGTTGGCACAAATCCGCCAAAATTTGTTTCCCCATGACTAGTTCGCGGCCGTGGCTTTGGGGTTCGCAGCAGACAATTCAAAGTGTTGACATTTTTATTTGATCACCGCCCAAAAGGGGGAGAAGCGATTCACTTGGCTTTGATTGCGCTGTTTGACTGCACTGATGTCGTTGCTATCCATCAAGAGTCGTCACTTTTTTTCTTGTGACGTAAAATCAAAAAGTTATATGATCGGAAAGTCATTAGTTAAGACTAAGACTGTTCCTGCAGCGTCTCCTACGCAGTGTGTGCGTGATTTTTCGGGTAAAATCCGCGAAGAGCAGACAGTAGTTTCTTCGGCCATGTTTTTTTGGGGTTTCATTCCCCCCCCCCCCCCCCCCCCCCCCCCCCCCAACCCCTCTTTAACCCGATTGATCCCAACATTCACATACACCTACGTACTCCTAGCACATACACATGCATGCGCATGTACACAGACCCCCCCCCCCCCCCCCCACCCCCACACACACACACACAAAATACGTGCGCGCGCACACGCTCTCCTCCTCGCTCGCCCTCCCGCCCGCTCGCTTATCTCTGTTGTCCCTCTCCTTCCCCACAATAACTCGCCAAAAAACACGTCAGATAAAGTACACACACACACACCCCGCGCGCGCCCCCACAAGTAATATTCACACAGGGAGAACAGCCTGTGCAGGGGGGGGGGGGGGGGGGGGGGGGGGGGGGGGGGGGGGGGGGGGGGGGTGACTGGAAGGAACCATGTTCGTGTCGTGCGGTCGAAGCTTTGTTGGACAGCTGATTGCCCCACCCCACGCCCCAAGCGTTGTCCAGCTGTTACTGAATGAAAAGGTTTGGGGTGCGAATGCACCCCCGCGCCCTCCACTCCAAGGTTAATCGTCTAGAACAAACAACAGTTACTTGAGACCAGCTGGGCTTGTGCAAGGGTAGGGTGGTGATGGTGGTGGTATTCCTTGGTTATCGCAGTGGTTGAGACCTGCAAGTGAGCAGTAGTGGCCCCTTTCGGGTATGTCTTGTCGGTTGATAGGGAGCGGCCCTCCCCGTCCTTCCCCCTTTCTCTCAACTCCACCCTTTCCCCCTTTTCCTGGTCACCCCGGGCCATGTGTGCTGTACAGACGAAAGGACCGAATGTCGAGAATGAGCAAGGCGCATGCAGCGTGTGTCGGTCCGACCAGCCGTTATGGAGTACCTTTCACCCTCACTCTTCGGCGTCCCCTTACGAAGATAATCCCCCTCCTCTCCCCCCCTCCCCCGGCACGGTACTGGAAATAATGGCACATTTTCTTGGTGTTTTTTTCTTCTTTAAATTGTGGAAAGCTCGCCGATCGTTAGAGCTGTCTACTTTCTATCTGAAACTGAAAGTCGAATTTTTAATCAAAAGATACTTTTCAGGGTTGCATGATTTTTGTTTGATTGTCGATCTTACGACCTATTGTCGGCTTACGATCTATTTGTTTTTGCTTGGTTTGTTTTAAAAAGAAACGAAGGAATCCGATTTTCAGTTGCATTTAATTAATTGTGGACACTTTTACATCATACTTTTAGTGGGTGTATTTTGCAAGTGATACAGAGGATCAAGTAAGATCAACTCAAGACCCCATCTTAACATGATCAACGAGGAGGCGATGGGGGGGGGGGGGGGGGGGGGGGGGGGTGTTATCTCAGGAGATCCATGATCATGACAATAAAAGGCCTAAACAGAGCCACTTGAAGGGGAAGTGGGTAGTAAACCACAGCATTAACGATTACCACAATCACGTCTTCCCTTCGGTACGCCCAGGCTTCAAATAGAGTCGGTGATCCAAGGCTTGATAAAGTAACTCGTATCAGCTGTGGTCAGAGTGGATGCAGTGCGTCCCAGGTCAATAAACCCTGACATGTGCCCATGTCGGATAGGATTTTCCCGCCCTCGGCCCCCCGCCCCCTCCCGCGAACAGTACAAGTGAATCCTTTTTTTTGTTTTTTTTTGGTCTTCTTTTTTTCCTTCCGGTTTCCTTTGTTCGAATTGAAATGGCTCACACTCGACACTGGGATAAGATAATAAGTTTAATTCTTACGGTTATTATATGAGTTGATTTATTTGAGAGGAAAGGTATACGAACGGATAGGCCGTCAGACCACACACACACACACACGCACATACACACATATATACACACCTTACCTCTTATAAACAAAGATGGATGATTCTTGTTCGTCTGTTGGTAGATTAAAACAGTACAGATTTAGTCAGGCAGTGTAGCATACAGTATGATGCAGAGCAAAAAAAAGGGGATGAAGATCCTTGCCTTTATTTATCTGAAACTTGTTTCCAAAGGATGAAGTTGCGTTACTAGACTAAAAAACGAATGGAACAAATTTGAAGATCCTTGCCTTTATTTATCTGAAACTTGTTTCCAAAGGATGAAGTTGCGTTACTAGACTAAAAAACGAATGGAACAAATTTCAATACCGTAGCAACGCCATTCAACCTTTTTTGTTTTTTCTTTTAAGGGCAGCCCGGCAAGGCAAACGGTTGTTAACACACACACACACACACACACCACCCCCACACACACAAACGCACGCGCTCCCCCCCCCCCCCCCCCCACCCCCCACACACACACACCAAACGCACGCGCGCGCGCCACACCACAACACACACACACACACACACACCACACACACCACACCACCACACACCACACACACACACACACACACACACACACACACACACTGACACACAACCCAAGGAGATAGATAATTACGTCTTTCAAACGGCCCGCCTTTCAGCAGTTGAAGAGGATTGACGATTTTTTTCTAAGACGATTGCAGAAACTACAATTTCTGTCAGTTAACCTAACCTGCCAGATTGAGTCGCAGCATTTTTGCAGTGTAGGAGAAACGTACATGTTATTTCCGGATACAGGCCTTTTTTTGTTTTAGTTTTTTGTGCAGTCCGTGACGGGTTTCCCTTTTCTGAGCAAAAGATTAATTTTGATCGATTTGGCTTTTCTGAGTTGTGAGGTAAAAGAACTAGTTCCAAAGCTATTGTAAATGTATCCAACCTTGAAGACGTATCAGAAAGAAAACACGAGTTCACGAAACAAACAGAATTCCAAGCCTGTTTTATGCTACTTTGAACCCAAAATCTTGAACGTAACTGCGTTACAGACAACTTTTCACAGAAGCGCAATGGCGGAAGAACGACACACATTACCAGAATCTCGGAAGCTCTTGCAGCACCAGCTGTTGACATGCTGAGTCAAGAATTTAATCTTTGTTTGAGCTTGGAAACCACACCTACGCACGCACACACTCGCACACGCACGCACACACACGGAGGTGCATTTAGAAACTTGAAATTTTTTTTATTCAAAGCAAAGTTGAAAAAAAAACAGAAGAAATTACCATGAAACAAAAGTCAAATAATTGTACAGCTCAGTATCTAGAGTACAGTTGCAGAGCTGTTCGAATGAGTCAGTGGTCTGCATGAGCACAGTGTGATGGTCATTTCCTTCTTTTCTTTTTCTTTTCTTTTTTCTTTTCTTCTGTTTTCTGTTTTCTTCTTTGTCTTCTTTAGCCCTAGATAATTTCGTTGCTGTCCTATGATGGGCGATTTCATTAGAAACCAGATGCAGATAGTTTTCAGGAGTTAGTTATTTTCACATTTTATAATGTGAACGCATGCTTGTGCGTGATGGCAGTGAAAGTGGCTGGGTAGTGTGTATAAGTACGTATGTTAAGGGCTTTCTTTCTTTTTCTTTCTCCTCCATCTTAACTTCAACGCTTCTCCGTTTGTCGTTTGAAGAGTAGTCTCGTCCCCAAAACAAGCAATTTCCTTTTAGCCCGCTATCGATCCAGGCACGGAGAGGGCTCACAGGAGTTCTGTGCACGGTCGGTCAGCCGTGGAACGTCTGTGCGTGGGATTGACTCCCCCCCACCCCCCCCCCCCCCCTCCTCCTCCAAGTCAAGATTGGTGCCGCCGGGAAACAACGCGAGTTGTCACGGTTTGTCCGCGCCGTGGTTTAAAAATAAAGCGTACTTTCTTCCTTCATCTCTCCCCCCCCCACCCCCCCCCCTCCCCTCCTCCTCTTCACGGAGCCTTGTGAACGCGACGGCGGGCCCACCTTCCCCGTTTGCCATCCACCCAACCACAACCCCCCCCCCTCCACCCTCCACTACCCGTAATCAGCTGCAGGATGCTCGTGAGAGCGTCGCTTGCATCATCAGGGGACTGGAAGGGGTTTGACAGGTGTGCAGGCCTGCGTCTCGATCGCAAGAAAGTTGAACAAAGTCGGGGGGGGGGGGGGGGGGGGGGACACCTCGAAGTCCGACATTATAGGAAGATTATTAGTGGGGGGGGGGGGGGGGGGGGAGAATCTAGTTTCGAATTCAGGTTCTTTTCGTTTGACACAAGATGAAAGAGGGCAAAGGTCAAAGACGAACAGTTTCGAATTATGCTCAGCAAGTACGGTTGCCGTTGACGCTCCCAAATAGTAAACACACACACACACACACACACACACACACACAGGTAGCGTTATCTGATTGGTCAGAGAATCGCAGCATATCCCTGATTGGTAAAGGAGTCACAGGTATAACCACAGAGACTGTAGAATCTGCTTCGAAGTACTTTCGAGAGAAAGGTGACCCCTACTTTGCATGTTACGTGCAAAAGGTGACGGGACGTGTCTGGCCTGTGGCAGGTCTTTGTGAGGGGCCCGGCGGTTTGTTGTTCGAGAGGCCGGGCTTCAGCGCTGCCTGTCATTGTGTACATGGGCTCGTGTGCTAGAGTCAGACGCCCCAACCCTCTCTCTCTTTGCTGTCAGTACAACCTAAGAATAAACTGGTGGAGAGAGAGAGAGAGAGAAGAGAGAGGGTGGTGGGATGGGGTAGGGTGGAGTGTTTCGGCGATAGAATTAACACCAATTGACAATTAAGACATATTTGACAGTGATCAGGCTTCAGGTGTGTGTTGTGTGTGTGTGTGTGTGTGTGTGTGTGTGTCTTTTATTTTATTTTTGGAATGTTTTAACATTTCATACTTAAAAGATCAAGGTTTTGTGGTCCTTTTTGCATCCGAAGCAGCAGGCGATTTGGGTTCCTTGTTGCTATCATGATTCTCATCTTTGTCCTGCACACTGGCCGTTATAGGAAAAAAACATTAAACTGATAGGTGTTGTGTAAACTTTTTTTTATTTTTTAAGATGAGTTAAGCTGCGATGATAGTTTTTGTTCATACTTTAGCACATCAGCAACAGCTTATATTGTTGGGCAGTCTCCCGCTCGGGTCGATGAGAAAGGGGCTGGATAGAATCATTGTGGGATGTTAATGAATTCCAGTCCTAAGTTTTTCTTTGCACGTGTTTGATGGAATGCACTCAGTAATCAAGGAAATGATAAGCGTAATCGGTATCGACCGTGCGAGGGGTGCTGGTTGTCTGTGGACACACTTTATCAGACGTGCCGCAATAGGATTGACGGGCTTTCGTTCAGGACTCCCGACAGCCTCTCGACTCTTTTGACTTAGTATAGCAAGGTGCTAACTAAAAGTCTGCACCAGAAAAGGCTTCGACTCGTTATGGAAAAAAAATAACGGGTGACGATAGAGAGGAGAAAGAGTGGTTGAACCCAAACCAGCCGCATCCCAGTCCCATCCCAGCCTCATCCGAACAAAGAACAAGAAAGAAAGAATGAATAGGTGTCTCATTTGGTCACATATGCAGTACACGTTACAATTTTGCCGAAAAATACCGTGGAAAACACTTGGGTAAACAACTCCGACATACTGGGTCACGCGAATGAGCAAGATTGAACGTATCCTGTGGGCATTGTAAACCCCCCCCCCCCCCCCCTTCCTTTTTCCGTTTCCCATTGATAGGAAACAGTAGTCACGTGACACGTCTAAGGGTATCTACCGAAAAAGTGAAGCGCACCTTGATTGGCATAGCGGATTATCTGCCTTGCGGTTGGTCAAGAAGGGCGCGTCCAGTGCCCAATGAAAGCGGGTGGATCCGTCGGCGGGGTCGGCGGGGTTTACGTACGTCCAGTTTGGCTGGAGTCAGTTGAGGAGACAACAACTGCATGGGTTGTTAACCCGGAACCCGTCTTCTTTTGAGAGTGCCTTCTTGTTGGAGTACAGTGTACCAGAAAACCAGCTTCAGTACCTAAAGAAAAGTAGATCGTGGGATACCACTGTCTAATTTGATCGGGACAGTTTGTTGTATCGTCCACAAGCCGGCGATTATTCTCCGTCCCTTCTTAATTGAACTCCGTGAAGAAGCTAACCAAACTCAGATTCAGTACCAGGAAAGAAAAGAAGAAGAAGAAGAAGAAAAAGAAAAAGAAAAAAAGGCTGATTGTGAAGCAAGACGGCGCGTGTCGATTGCTCGTGACAGTTGTGTCGGTTGATCAGGTGTGAAAGTGAACCGCAAGAAACAGTTTGCGTCCAGTGTAGGTCGTGACAGTTGGGACGACTAGACGATCAGCAAAATGCCGAAGAGGAGTCATCTTTGCAAAGAGAAAAACCCAGGAACGCCTGGCTCGCGAGCAATGCCCAAAAGGTATTGCTTTTTATTTTATTTTTTAAATACGCTTGTACAGTGTTGTGAGCATGTTGTGGTGACGGCGAAGGTTGTGTGTATGCACGTGTGTGCGTGCACACGCGCATGCGTGTGTGTGTGTGTGTGTGTGTGTGTGTGTGTGTGAGAGAGAGAGAGAGAGAGAGAGAGAGAGAGAGAGAGAGAGAGAGAGAGAGAGGAGAGAGACACGTGTGACGCTGAATAACCTTTGTTCCCATCCAGCTGAACCACATGTTTTCCCCTTTCTTTCATTCTTTCATATGAACACATGTTTTTCCCTTTCTTTCATTCTTTCATATTTTATTTCTTCAAATTCAGTTTTATGTATGTGTTTATTTATTTATCTTTTTTCGGTTGGTGTAAGCTAGTGGTATTTAAAAAAAAAAGTTTCTATCGGGAGTGCGGTGTGTGATGCTGGGTACGGCAAGATCATTGGCCAGGCTAAGCGCACGTCGCTCCGACAGACTGAAACAAGACCGCCTGTCACAGTGGAAATTGCGAAGTTTCTCTCTTGCAGCTGTGTTGATCTGTCAAACTCTTCGGATAATACCTTAGATTTGGTGAAAAAGCCCAGATTTTGTTCAGAAAGTCCCATCTTTCGTGATCAGCATGGGACCATTGACCAAAAGAGCTCGTCTTGAAACGGAAGCTTGGAATAATAGCCCAAGCCGTTTGGGAAGTGATGGGCACACAATGTTAGTGTAAGCTGATTAAGATTGCGTGGGCAGTCGCCAGAAGTGATCGGTCTATAATCTGATACAAGTTGAGCGCCTGCCAGATAAGACGAGATAAAACGCGACAGTCGGTGTACATTGACAATCCGATGGGATGGTCGCACTGACCCGTGCGGAGAGGGAGGGAGGGAGGGGGAGGTAACTTTCAACTGAGAGGAGAAAACTGCCCGATCTTCTTTGGTGTCTCCCCATCATTTTCTTTCTTTTCTTCTTTTTCTTTCTTTCAGGAAAAAAATGTTGACAACTTCTTCATTTGGGGCGACGAAGTGTCTGAATCGGTCGATTTTTACAAGTTTTGCCATAGAAATTTTAGATACCGCCCCAAGGATGCAAGGCAACGTTGCGCTGCTTGGCAGAACTTTAGACTGTAACCAAAAATACTACGCCCAACGGAGGGCGTGCTATTTTTGCTGTGACTATGGTGGTGTCACGGACACGTGCCGGGAATCGTCCTCTTTTCTTAAGAGAGAATTCAGATTCAGTCGGGGTTGATCCATGTGCTCAAAATAATTTGAAGCGGGTGGGGTATGAGAGGTGAAAGTTCATGCGGTAATTGAACCAAGACAGTTGGGAGTTTTTCCGGACTGCACTGTGAACTGGGTCAGTAAGTTAGCAGTGCGTACCCGCACATCTCCATTGTGGCAGTTTGCTGTTCGTGTTCTGGATCAGAATGTAGCAGTGCGCGTCCCCACCTCCCCCGCCCTCCCTCTTTGTCTCAGAGAATCTACCATGCTTACCCATGTGGCAGTTTGTTCATCGTGTACAGGGACAGTACGTAGCAATGCGCGTCTCACCCCCCCCCCCCCCCCCCCCCCCCCCCCCCCCTCTTTGTGTCATATAGAGAGACTCTGCCATTGGTCACCCCTGTGGCAGTTTGCTGTTCGTGTACTGGGTCACTCAACACATCCTCACCCTTCTCCCTCTTTGAGAAAGAGAGACTGCCACGGTCACCCCTGTGGCAGTTCGTGT
The DNA here is from genome assembly GCA_018398815.1 of Conus ventricosus. Classification (NCBI taxonomy): domain Eukaryota; kingdom Metazoa; phylum Mollusca; class Gastropoda; order Neogastropoda; family Conidae; genus Conus; species Conus ventricosus. Next base: position 8,234,715 of record CM031599.1, on the reverse strand, counting down.
ACTGGGTCACTACGTAACAATGCGCCACACACACATCCTCACTCTCCTCCCTCTTTGAGAAAGAGAGACTGCCACGGTCACCCCTGTGGCAGTTTGCTGTTAGCGCACTGGCCCAGTCGCCCGCACATTCCCTTCCCCTTCTTTGTGTTAAACAAAGGGGGACTCTGCCGTTGGTCATCCCTGTGGCAGTTCGCTGTTCGCGCGCTGGGCCAGTCCTTCGCACAGTCCCTGCCCCTTCTTTGTGTTAAAAAAAAGGGAGACTCTGCCGTTGGTCATCCCCTGCGGCAGTTCGCTGTTAGCGCACTGGGCCAGTTGCTCGCACATTCCCTTCCCCTTCTTTGTGGCAAACAGGGGGACTCTGCCCTTGTCTCAGAAAGAGAGAATCTACATTGGTCACGAAGAGGGATTGGGGTTGTAAACGTGCGCGAAATTCGTCTCCATTCCTGTCCAGCAAATGGTTGACCAATCTTTCTTACTTATAGACCACACCACGGTCTCATCTTTCTTAGCTCTGTGTGTGTGCGTGCGCGTGCGTGCCTGTGTGACCGTATGGTGGAGGGGGAGAGGGACCTGTGCTAATCACAATCGTGCTACAGTTTTGTTAGCTTGCCACTCAAATGTGTGTGTGTGTGTGTGTGTGTGTCTGTGGGGGGGGGGGGGGGGGGGGGGGGGAAATTACACGCGGTTCGGGCTGAGCCCTGGCAGAACTGACCGTATTGGGAGTCAGTCAGACTTTGACTTGACATTATTTGAATCGAAGTGGCTCTGACTTGCTCTGTCTGTCTGTCTGTCTGTGGCTGTTTGTATGATGTGTTTGCATGTGTTTTTGTTTGTTTAGTTCTTTCCTCCCTTACCTCCCCCCCCCCCCCCCGGTCTGGCTGTTATTATTTATTATGAATTATTATCCTCGGCTAGAGACCAAGGTCTAAGCGCTTTACAATCCACACTGGTTTACACAACCGGGTGCCTACCTGGGTAATGCCGACTGAAGAGCTGCCAGCTGGCGCTTCATTTAGTCGTTTCCCGTGTCATCCAGTCAATATCGTTCACTCAGTTTCTTTTCTTCTTCTTCTTCCTAAAATACTGGTTCACTCAAAAACGAGTAGGTCACCAGCGCGCTTTTCTTCCTTCATTCTTTCATTTCTCTCTCACTCAGGGTGCATGCTATGTGTAACGTGTCATCCATACCAACGGCCAAACTGGCCTTCTCTTCCGAAAGTTGGTGATGGGATTTTGCGTGTGTGCGAGATGTTAAGCGTGCGTTCACACACGGAACCTCGGTTTATAGTCCCATTCGAAGGACTGTATTGGTAATGGAGTCAGAACCAATGTTAACTCCGAGGGAAAAATCCCCTGTACCGAAACGCCCCGGCGGATAATCGAACCTGCAACCCCAGGATCACCAGGATTACGAGTCCAGCGCTCTACCACTGAGCTATCCGGCCCCGACTTGTTTGTGCGATGTCTTTGCATGTCTTTGTTTAGTCCTCCCCCCCCCCCCCCCCCTCCCTCTCATCTCTCACTCTCTCTGGTTGTTTGTGTGGTGTGTTGGTATGTGTCTTTTAGTCCCCCCTCCCCCTCTCTGTGATGATGTGTTTATATCTTTGTTTAGTTCCCCCCCCCCCCCCTCTCTCTCTTCTCTCTCTCTCTCTCTCTCACTTTCTGGCTGTTGGTATGATGTGTTTGCATGTCTTTGTTAAGTCCTCTCTTTGTCAAGTCGTCTGTCTGTCTCTCCTCTCTCTCTCTCTTCCTCTCTCTCTCTCTCTCTCTCTCTCTCTCTCTCTGGCTGTTTGCATGGGTCTTTGGTTAATTCCCCCCCCCCCTCATCCCCCTCGTGTTGCCAAATTTGCTCCAGAGGCCAACAGACTGAGTCGCACTATTTTATGTCATTTTATTTTACTTTTTAACATGCGCGCTGGTGACCACCTCGTTTTTGAGTGAACCAGTATTTTAGGAAGAAGAAGAAGTCTACCTTCACAGTCCATCAGTTTAACGTTGTTGTCACCTGGATTGATGGCGTAACTTGATGATTCAGTGCTGGAGTCTTCGACGAGCCCGAGTGTCGTGTCAGCGAAATCTGAATAAATTGTAAACCGTGTAATGAATTCCAATCTGAATAAATTGTAACCGTGTAATGAATTCCAGCTGAATAAAGGCGCGCGATCTGCGTGCGAGTCCTCAGGTCAGCCAGCGAAGTAGGACGCGAAGGCGTTCTTCGACGGGTCTCCCATGACATAATTATAGGCTGGTCATGAGGGAAGAGGGGGGGGGGGGGGGGGGGGAGGGGGAGGGCGGAGAGGAAAGTAGGTGGGGGGGGGGGGGGGGGGGTGGAGCGCATGTATGCAACAGTGTTTGATGGGCCGCTGCCTTGCATTTATCTGCTCAAGCGCCGAGGTGAGTGCGTCTCCGGCTGGAATGTGTTTAGTCGAGGGGAGCACACTCCGACTTTCACCGTCATCTTGGCGTGGTTTGCGCAGTCGCATATATTCGCGTGAATGTTAGTCACTTGGGCCTGGCCTTCTTTAGTCCTTTCTAATTCAGTCCCAAACTGGTTGCTCGGTTGAGATCGTTTCGAGGGTTTGGATGAGTGTGGGGAAAGGAGCAGTTGTGGAGAAAGGGGGGTGGGGTGGATAGTGAGATGGTTAGAGGAAGAAGAGGAGGAGCGCGCCAACCTGTTATGTAGGGAGTGGTTCAGGAGCGCGCATCACTGCGCTGTACACCGCTTCTACCCGCAGGCTCCATGGTTCTTCAGGGACAGATATGTGTGTGTTGCGGGGTGGGATGTTAAAGGTAAACTACTGTTACTTCCCCCGCCCTCTTCTCCTCAAGTCTGTGCCGTCCACCTCCCCCACCCCGCCCCCACCCTCCTCAACGGTGCGCCTTTTGGGGAATGTGCCTCGTCGTTGGACACGTTGTGCTTGAGGCCAGATGGCACGGTTGTATACTTTCACTTTGTGTCGCACCTCACCGAGGTATTGCCAGACTATTGGCACTGTCAGTGCTGTCCCTTACTTTCATTTGTTCGCTCGGTCATTGTAGAGGCGATTTCAACGGGTCTTCAGCGACATGAAGGGGTTGGCGATGTCGGGGGTTCGTCCGCAGGACTTCCACACTCGTATACTACGCAGTCGATCTTGTCTCAAAACAGGGTTACGCTTTCATTTTTGAGGATCACAACTGTTTTGAATCGGATGATTATGATTTCCTGTTTTCCCTCATGGTCACCGGTGTTTTTCCGATATTGTTACGCTTTAGGCATCACAGCTGTTTTCCCGATTTCTGTGCGCGAAAGTGGCTGTTATCATAAAGAAAAAACGACGATGACTGGAACACAGTGTGATCCTTAACTGTTTTGCTTACGCTTGTTTTAAAGGCGAACGGTGATTACAGCCGTTCTCCCTTTTTAGCGATACTACCGTACCGGTCATCTTCAGGAAGCCAGAGCAAACAGTTGGTGGCCTATGGAAAGTGTTAGAACATGATAATGATTCGACCCTTAGAAAAAAACTAGTCGTTATTCTCATGAAAACAGGGAAAAACAGTGGTGACCCCAAGGAAAACAGTTGTGATCCTTTATGTTATTTTCCGCAAGGATAACTCATTTCTTTCATAGGAAAACAGATATGATCGCCATACCTACACTGTCATTCACCTTCTCGGCGAAGCCTTGTAGTGTAGTGGTACTGTCATCAGTGTCTGCTGCCTTTGTCAGCGCTATATTTCGGTCTGTAGTTCAGGCGATTTCAAAGGAGGGAGGTGTTTGGTTCTTGTAGTTTGTGTGTGTGTGTGTGTGTGTGTGTGTGTGTGTGTGTGTGTGTGTGTGTGTGTGTGTGTTGAGGAAGGGAGGTGGGGGAGTTGGAGGCGCTAAGACATGTCAGGTGGTCCAAGAAGATGAATGGGTCATTCTATCAGGTCTGTGATATTGTTGGTGAAATTCCAACCTTTAAAGAGCACATGCACATGTAATACGTGTAATTGATAGACATGTCTAGTTTACATGTTTCTTAGCACGACACGAAACTCTAAATTTGAATCGTAGCCTTGCCATTCATAAAGATGCTCGATCGCAGTTATCAAAAGACAGTTGGTACTATTTTTCTGTGTGAAGCACTAAGTAGTTTGTGTTTCTGATGTGTACGTGACATTTTAAAAAGATCTGAATTTCTACTCTTACTTTTACAAATGCTTGTGCATTAACACTACAGTCTTATTCTGCATTTTTATTAGCAACATCAGGGAGATGATTTTGAATGACGCCGTCAGTGAAAAAGCGAAAACATTTATTATTTCAGTGTTTCAGAATTCGGTTCTAAAAATAGGTCAGCTTGAACATAGTCGGAGTTCGTATGTATTAGCTATTCCCGTTATCGATTCTACAGTTAAGGCACACCAAACCACTTTCGGGGGGGGGGGGGGGGGGGGGGAGGGGGGGGGGGACATATCATCACAAAGTTGTTTTCAGTTTGTTTTAAATCCACAACAGAGTTGAACCACAACTCGATGACCAGTTTTCGGAAGAATGACCCAGAGACACAGAATGTAGTTTAGGCGGTCTCACTACTGAGCCGTGCATCGCCACCCCAGCCTCGGTGACACATAGCTTTAGCACAGCAACAGAATTGATGTGGAAAAACTGGGCTGTTTGAATTGTGACAGCCTTACGATGATCACAGGAAGCCGCATGCAGTGAGAGCAGCCATGATGGCAGTTCTTTCCGGCCATGGTCTGTGGGCCCTCCTTGTGTCGTTTACACTGCAGTGTTGTGGTGCACATGCTCGAGCCGTTTATACTATTATACTATTCTTGACTGTCCTCATGGTTTCGGACCTAACGGCTCAAAACCAGGCTGAAAAAAAACGAAGCGGCTGTAACGTAGAAGGGCCTTTGGGAGGGCGCAGACCTCCACCAAACCAACATCGACAGGATGCTGGATAGTCCTTTGATGCGGATCGAGATCTGAGGTCTATACCAAGCTGGAATGGGTTAGTCCTTGGGCCTCTTTCCATCTTCCCACCCGGGTCCTGGATGTGCTGTTTCAACCAGTTCCGCCGCGTAAATCTTCTCCAAGATTCGTGCTTTGGCCATCTTCGGTAAACTTTTCGTTGAAATCGGTTCAGTAAATGAGCAGTCTTGAAGGCAAACTGAAGGGTAACCTTCTTGGTTGAGGTAATACTGATTATGTAGCAACGATGGCACCAACTCCATGTGAAACTGATGTTGGCTCTTGTTGAAAGAAGAGTGAGTGTGTTGACGAAGAATGGATAGGGACAAGTGTACTGACAGGTTTGCAATAATATTCGGGTCTCTTTCGAGCCTACTGTTTTGCAGAACAAGAGACGAGGGCACATACGAAGACTAGTCCGAATTATTCACTACAATGTGTGTGTGTGTGTGTGTGTGTGTGTGTGTTGTGTGTGTGTGTGAATTAGAAAATGTTTCGACGTATTGAAACATCAGGCTCAACACGTTGCTAGACACATTTTCCTCAGACCTTGTCCTTTCCCGGCCCTCGTTATTGTGGACTTTCTGTTATTGCGATCTTTAATCTGCTGCATGTTGTCCACGGGTTTATTTTTAATCAGTATTCCTCACCCCAGACCGCCCCGAAGGTTACAGTTTGGCAGGACTCTTTGTCATGGATTGGGCCCATGTGGCAGAGGCAAAAATCAGAGGAGCAAGACCTGTTACGAGAGGCTTGTTGCCACGGAAATAGAAGGGACCACATACATTTCTCAGCTTGTTGCAGTCTTGGGACGGCCGTCGACTCCGGATCGGCGGCGCGATGACGTATACTTAGTGCATGCAAGCAGCTTGCGAAGTAAGCTTTCGCAAGCGGCAGGTCGGGCGGGCAAAGCAGTTGCCGCGGAACAAACCATGTGGTGTTTTCAGGGCAGGGATGACGGAACAAACGGCCTCGATGCGAACTCCAGCATCAGAACGAAACTTTTGTTTCGTTTGTTTGTTTGTGTTGTGTTGTCTTGTGTTGTTTGCTTGTTTGTACGTAAATCCCGCAAGCGAGTGTTTGTTCTTACGTAAGTCCTAGCGAGTGTTTAGGAACGCTTTCTGGCTGGATTAAATAATGAAACGGGGGTGGACCTGAAATTCAGGGCTTCAGATGGGGGTTGTGTGTGTGGGATGGGGTGGGGCATAAACGTATGTGAACACTAGTGGGAAGGCAAAAAGACAAATCATACACACAAACGCACGCACGCACACACTAATAGAATCAGCTAGTTCACGTGATTATGCAGACCACGAGTGTATGTAACACAGATTTGCAGGGGGAGGGGGTGGGGGGGGGGGGGGGGGTGTTGACACTTGATATACTGAAAAGTGTAAGCCAACTTAATAACATCATCGCATGAAATGGGAAACTCACTCACTCTCTTTCTTGCTTGTTTTCTGCATCTCTCTCTCTCTCTCTCTCTCTCTCTCTCTCTCCAGCGTGTTTTCTGCATGTCGGCTAATGATTTGACTGCTCAGACGGTAGTGTACAGTACTGTGAACAAAAGATGGCTTATGAGGGGACACATGTGTGCGCGCGCGCACGCTTGCACACAGGGCGCCGCACGCACGCACGCACGCACGCACCACACACACACACACACAACACACACACACACACACACACACAGAGAAAAAGTTTGGGTTTACATCCAAATACAGCATTGATACAGCATCGAATACTGTGCGGCGTTCACACACACACACACACACACACACACACACACACACACAGAGGAAAGAGAGAGAGAGAGAGAGAGAGAGAGAGAGAGAGAGAGAGAGAGAGAGGGGGGGTGGGTGGGGGAGGGGGGATAGGTCCCAATCCGCGCCGAGCAGTGTTCTTATTATATAGCTAATCATCCGGATAGTGTGTGTGCCGGAGCAATAAAAAGTTCAAACATTTTTGCCGTGATAACTGCTCATTCATAGGTCATTGTCTCGTGCTTTGGCAAACGGTAAAATAGCCATATTTTCTGTTGCGTTTCACCGACTTGTAAGAGCCTTGGCAGGAACTGAAGTGTCAAAGTGTACAGTGCTATTGAATCCTATTTAAATGAAGATAACTTACTTTGTAACGATCACATTAAAAAAAAATTTTTTTTTTTACGTGCGAGTTCTTGATGGTCTTTCAAAACATCAAAACCTGTGTCTGCCTTGGTTTTTGAAAAGACCGGTGGTGTGATCATTTACGGCGATAATAATGCAAGGGGTGGCCGGCCGATACAGACAGCAAAACGGTTAATTAAACGGTGATTTTGGATATTCAAGCAGGGAAACGCACCGCGCTGGTTTTCACGACTGAACGAATTCCCGACTGTTAGACGGCAGGTAATTATGTGCATAATTATTTGCATTGTACTTTGTTGGCCAGTGTGTTAAGGCGTTCGGGGAACACTATTAATTTAGACTTGAACGAATCAATGTATCTGGCGCGCGAATACGCAGTTCAAGAAGTATTGTTATTATGTAGCGTCTTGCTCGTGCTCCGGCCCCTTGCGCTTAAAGAATTTGAAGACGAATAAATCAAGTTGTGGCGTTAAGAAAAGATTATTAAAAGGGAGGAAAAAAATCCGTATTTGAGGGGGAAGGGAGGGAGGGAGTAGGCCTCTGCGTGAGTTTTGCCTCTTCTTTTTTCTTCGTTTAGGGGGCTATTTATCGGAAACATTTGATCGGATTGTCGATCAAACAATGTTTATTCAGTAGGCTAGATGACTCGGTGGATGGGGAGAAAGAGAGAGAGAGAGAGAGAGAGAGGGGGGGGGGGGGATGACGTCAACTTTTGTTTTTGTTACGTAAAGCAGCGATAGTGTTGTGTTGGTTGCGGTGGGTGACTAAGCCGCGGGGCATTTGCGGACATTCCTTGTACCCCGTATCTCGCCCTTTTATGTAAGCGCAAGTGTCGGATGAAAACGGGTTCCCTTGGAGAAGATGCGGGAAGCTGTTGAGCATAACAGTCATGCCACCGATTTTGCACCGAATTTCTGTCAACCAAGCCCCACCTAAAACACACAGCATGTAACTCGTCAAACCCGTGCGTGGCCTTGACCTTGGTGGCGCGTGCTGTTTGCCAGTTGGAGGAGGGCCCATTGCTGGCCTGCCGAGGCATGCGCTGTGTGCGTGTGTGCGAGTCCGACGGACACGAGAGGGGAGAGAAGAGAACACTGGGAGGAGTAGAAAGGAGGAAAAAGTTTTTTGCGTCTTTTCCATTACCCTTGCCGTGTCAAAAGACCGTTACGACGATTGGCTCATGTACCTGGTTTGTGAAGTTGTAGGTCTCGTCTGCTTGTCCGCCATATGTTGTAAGACAAAAAAGCGGGACCGTAAAAGTTCGTTCGCCGGTCGTCCCATGATCATGCCAGCAGGCAAGTTCGAGTGAGGGAGTGTGAACAAGGAGTGTGTGCGCAAGTGTTGTGTAAGTGAAAGTACACGGTCGTTTGCGTCAACACGTTGTGGGCCGCCGGCTTTTTTTTTTGTCTTTTGTCTTTCCGTTCTACAGCTAGATCCTACCTACGTGGCTGTGCTTGATGATTGCCACAGTTTTGTGAAATGCGGTTAGACTACTCCATGTTCTTCGTGTCGGGTCTGGCCCCATTTCCTTCTCGTTGGCAGGAATCTGGCTCTACGTGTGATGCGGTGGTGATAAAAGGGTTCATGATAGAGACGTAGGCCTGTGATCCGTGTGAATGTGATGTGCCTACGAGTACCATTTTCCATCCCCTGATCCGTGGATTTAGATGTGTTTTGTGGAGTGGTCGTGTTTCACATGAATTGGGCGATGACTTGTCCGTGGAGACGATTGTGCCTTCGATGCCAGAACTTTAGCTTGTTGATATTATGAAGTCTTGGTTCGAGGATTTACTGTGACCAACGGCGTGTGAGAATTACCAGTAAATCATAAAACTCGGCGAGTCAGGAAAAACGAAAGTGTGTGATCATTTTATGTTTACTTTTTTACAAGACTTGGATCAGTCATGGTGAAGAAATGTTATTCTGCAGAAAACGAGCCCACCGGCCACAGCCCAGGCCAGTGCCCCCAGTTCAGGCTCAGCCCACCCAGGCCCCCCAGCCGCAGCCACAGCCTCAACCACAGAGGGATGGCAAGAAGTCGAGCCGGAAGCACCGACGGGATCTGAACAAGAGAGCATGAAGGGTCTGACATGGATGCCTTCTACGACCCTCAGCCAGAGGTAAGCAGGTCAAGGAAATTACATAGTGAAAGTTTTTGACCTATTTTTGGAGGTCTTTCACAACCAGATCTTGGGTCAGGTGTGTCTGGCTCTTGCTCTTCTCTCTCTCTCTCTCTCTCTCTCTCTCTCTCTCTCTCTCTCTCTCTCTTCTCTCTCTCTCTCCTGTTCCCCCCCTCCACACACACACACACACACACACACACACACATACACAAATGCATGCAATTGGCTACTCCTCCCACCCATTCTTTTTGAGGGAGGAGGGAATGAAGTGACTATACAGTTTACTGTGATGAATCGGTGTCTGCTCTGAAGTATCTCTTCATTTTTCCCCTCACAGACCATGCACAAGCTCAGTAGGATCTCCCTGCTTCTCTCTCTCTCTCTCTCTCTCTCTCTCTCTCTCTCTCTCTTCTGACCCTTTTGTTGCAACTTTAACTACACGTTTGTTTGAAATACCTATGCGTAGAGAACAGGACCAGTGAGGTAATAATTTTAAGTCCTGAAGGCTCTGACTGTATCCATATACTCTGTGTCTTGCTTAAAAACCAGTAGTTTCTGAGAAAGAAGTGGGTGGACAGACTTGGCTGTTCTCTGTGTGTGCGTGTGTAAATCTTGAGCAAACAGGACATTAAGCTGCATACTTTTCGCCTTTGTGTAGATAAACCCTGCTGGCTGGACAAAACATGTTGATCACCTTTGCACATTGTACAAAATAATTACGTTGTAGGGAAGAAGGGGGGATTGGGGGGTGTACAAAATAATTACAGTTGTAGGGAAAGAAGGGGGATTGGGGGGGGGGGGGGGGGTGTGAAAGTGTATGTGTGGAGGGATGGAGAAGTGGCAGGTAGACATAATCATGATACTGGCAAGGGGAGGTTGGCTTGTGTCCAACTTGAAAAGGAGGGGGAAAAGAGGTTGGCTGGCTGTGTGCCACTGTGCAAGTCTACCTGTGTGTGCCAAGTCAGGCCTCTGCTTCTCAGGTTACAGCAGCAGATCCACTGGCACTGTGGCAGGCAGAATGGGGAGGTTCTCTCTCTGTTCTTTCTGCATTTTCTCTGTACCGACTGGTCTCTCTCTCATTCCCTTCAGTATGGCTCCCTGGCTCTAATCTGATTTTTCTGTGAGCCTTACTGCCTTTATCTTGATGGCCCCTCTAGCTGTTTGATTCAGTTTTCTTAATTTTTTTTCAACCTGATCTCCTCTAAGATTGTTTTTAATCCTCCTTATGTCCAGCTGTTAGATGATTTGTATTATCATCAGATTCTTTTTTTCATTCCTCTGCGGCTCCATCTCTCATATGAATCTTTGTATTCCTGCTCTCTGGTTCTTGAAGGATGCTTCCCCTCTCCCTTTATTCTCCTTCTGGCACTCTTGATTCCCTTCAAATACAACTGCCAAGTCCTTTCCACCTCTGCACTTCAAACTTCCATACATCAGATAGTCAGACTGGCTGTCTCGACTGCTTTTCCTCTCTTGTGGTAGGTTACATCAAACAGGGGGATATCTTGTTATTTCACTGATGCCTTCTTTGTGTATTTCCCAATACTGGCTATTTGTGGATGCCATCAAGAGAAAAGATGATAGTGATGTAGTAGGATGGGATGGGGATAGTGCAGGGGAAAAGGAGCGATTTGGAGGGGGGGGGGGGGGGGGGGGGTTACTTAAGATGTTAGGGGTCAAGCAACCAGTTTTTTTTTGTTTTTTTAAAAATGGAAATGGGTCATTTTGAAATAATGGTCCCAGTTTACATAATCTCACCAGCGGTGGTCTGACATTGGCTGATCATGTGCATCCGTTGAAAGTACCATCGCATCATCATTCCAAATGTCTTTTTTACACTCATGGGATGGGTTGCACCTACAGTATGAGGTTGAAATCAATGAAAGGTATTAGAAAATGTTCTCTTCTTCTTCTTCCTAAATACTGGTTCACTCAAAAACGAGTAGGTCACCAGCGCGCATGTTAAAAAGTAAAATAAAATAACATAAATAGTGCGACTCGACTGTTGGCCCCTGGAGCAAATTTGGCAACAAGGCGTCGCACTCGATATTCAAGAAGTTACCATAGTTCTCAAAGTAATAAGAAAAGTATAGAATGTTCTCAAAGTAATAAGAAAGTAATAGTCCTAAGTGTGTGTGCGTGTCTGGGTCCCGAGTGTGTGATGTGTGTGTGTGTGTGTGTGTGTGTGTGTGTGTGTGTGTGTGTGTGTTTAGTGTGTGTGTGTGTTTTCTTGTAATTGCATGCAGTGTGTGTTCATTCTAAAATAATCGTGGTGTGTGTGTGGAATTATTTTTACTTTTGAAATAGCTGTTGTATGTTAAAAATAAATGTAAGTACTTTATCTGCGAAATCCAGTGACTTTGTCGTTTGTGGAAGTGAGGGCAAGGGGGAGATCAGGGTTCATATTTACAGGTGTTTTATTGATTCCAGATGACAAAATAGCGACAAAAGTATCAACCTCTAGTATAGTGTACTGACTGAATTTTAGTTGTGCAAGATGTTGGCTAAGAAAGTGGACTGTTGAATTGATAGTACCTGACTTTCACTGATTGTTATGACCAGGCTGCATGGTTGGTTTGACCCATTTACCTTGTGTACCCGTTTCAACAGTTGATTTTGTGACCACTGGAATTGTGTGGTTGTGCATAGAAAAGTGAAAGTTGAACGATCTTGAATTGAACAGATCATTGTGTGACATAATTGCCTGCCTATGAATGCTCTGGTATGTATGCTACACTTGCCAAATTTCTAAGATTTCAGAGAAACATCATTATGTAATCAGCAATTATTTGATCAGGGATAGGGAAATAGGTGAAAACTAAGTCGTAAGGAGTGAGAAGCGCAAGTTGTGTAAAGGGTCACCTGTTATGATGGTCTGTGTCACTGGAACTAGTGATGATTCAGTAAATTCTGATATGAAATTGCCAGGAGTCGGAGCTAAAATGAGGTCATGTGCTGGGTTTTTAGAAGGAAAACAAACCAGTCTATGATAGATGGCAAAATGCTGCATCAGTGTTTGTGGAGCAGTGTCAGTGGCAATATTGACACAGGTTTTTTTAATATTTTTTTAACAGAAACAATGTCAGAAATAGTACTTTAGTGACAAAGTTATACTAGTAATTCGGCTTTCATATAAAAGTAGATTTACATCATTTAGTTCTGCAAGAAAACTTGGAGATTGCCATGGATGAAATTGACTTGGCCAAATTGAAATCATTGTCATTTGCTGACTTTTGAAGATGGTGATTGAGCAACATCAGCAGACCAATAAAGAAAAGTAGTCAGACTTCAAACAATTATTTCGTTAAAGAAGAATCTGTGAACAGGCCTGCCATGTCCAGTGTAGTAGTAAGAGGTGAGAGTCAAGGCAAAGGGTAGTTGCATATACTGAAGTTTGAGCAGACTTTTTACCCATGCAGTTTGGCTGTATTTTGTGCACTCTTGGTGAAATGATATGAACATGGCTGAGAAAAGGGAAAAAAGAAAAACAATCAGGAGATGATGTTCTGGAGTGATTAACACATGCGGTGTGTAACCACAGTACTAACTATGCTTTGACCAAAGAGTGAAGCTGTCGCCAGCTCACACACTCAAAATTATGTCTGGCCATCATTACGAGGAACAGTTTTTGGGGGGGGGATGGGGGGGGGGGGGGATGGGGGGGTGGCGGCAAAGAGAGCATGAATTTGAGCGACAGTATGCTGATTAAATCACGTTTGAAAGTAGTTTATGGCTGGAAGAAACCGTTTCCATGCTAGCTACTGGAAGATAGATATCCCTCTACCCACAGGGTTTGTACGCTTCTTGAAACTCCTTGAATTCTGACAGGGAATTTCAAGACCTTGAAAACCTTTGAAAATCATATAAAATGTGGTTCTGTTGACCAAACCTACTTGAAACCTTTGAAAATCAAGCTATCAGCTCCAAAAATCTTTAATGAGGCGAAAGAAATGGCAGCTTGATTTTTTGCGTTCAGGTTAATGAAAAACTATCAAAAATCTAAATTTTTACAGGCATCCTCGCGATCCGGATCGCCTGTGATTTTACCAAGGGAGATATTTGTAACTTCATCAAATTGAAGTTGCAAATTATCTCCCTTGGTCAGATCGCCGACGACAATCCAGGATCGCAACAATGTTTGTAAAAATTTGAAGATAATTTTTTCATCAACCTGAAAGCAGAAAAATCAAAACTACCATTTCTTTTTTCAATTTTTACACGTGTAGCCTTAAGGGGAGAGGTGGCACGAAAATTTGACCATTTTCTTTCAAAAAAGTGTTTTGGGTTTTATGTGTTTTTGTGCTCAGACAGTCTGTTGAAACCGTCTGTGGTGTTCTTTTTGTCTGTTTTTCACATTTTTCTTAGTACTATATTTGAAGGAGGTGAGTGTGAAAATTCTTAACTTCTTTATTTTTAAACGCCGTTTTCTCAAATGACTTTTTTCAACAACGGTTGATGTGCAGGAGTACAATATCTCTGGATCCAGACTAGCTAGCTTGTGACAGGTTTTTTGGTTTTCGCTCAGCATACTTCCCATTTCAAGAAAATATAGAAATCACTGATCATGGTTAAAAATTGGTTTTATTTGAGGTTTTAAACACTTCTGAACATAAATCATGAAAGAAAAGGACAGATGACACTGTCTTGGAAAATATTAGACGTGACATACGCCAACCCCCCAAGTTGCTAAAAATTCATATATTGAACTGAAGCTACAACGTTCTTCCCCATATTCAAACACATGCTTGTATTTCTTCATAAATACTTTATAAAACAACTGACAATGTATTAAGAATGATTAAACACCACTTAGACAACATTTGAAGAGAATAAAGAGCTGGTTACATGAACAGATTTTCGCGCTTTCTTTTTAACGCAAAAATTACTTTCACAAAGAAATACACTGCAAAACCTGTACAAAACCAATGTAAATGTGCTTTTTATAATGAAGTTTAGACTTGTTCTAACAAATATTTACAGAGAAAAAGGATCAACCAACAATAATTTCTACATATGTTGGGTTTAATGTATACCTACCCAAAAATCATGGATTCGTCAATCAGGTGTCAGGCTGCAAAAGCACTTCTATCTCTAGTAGCACACATTGCTTAAATTTTTTTCTTTTTTTTTTTTGGGGGGGGGGGGGGGGGAGGACAAATAAATACTTGAATAAATAGACAAAAGATATAAGTAAATACCATAAATCACTTCAAATGTCAAGTTAAAAAACTGAAAACAGAATTTGAAAGCCAAATTCTTCTCGCTTTGATTTCATATCGCTACTGAAGTAGGGAAAAAAATAATCAGTTGACAACATTCACATTAAAATACATTCACAAAACTAAGAAGAGGCAATACATAGAAATACTGACTCAGAGCTCAGTTCCCAAATTAAAGATATTATTTTTAATGAATGCAATTGCTGCACAAACTCCACAACCGTTCAACATTAAAAAAGAACTGTTTAAAAACACAAAAATCAAGTTTAAGACACTGACAGTCTATACTCCTCCATGCCCTACCCCTGCCCCAAATACAAACTAAAGAAATGATGTCCTCTGTTGTTAATTGTTGGTGCAGGCACCACAGAACACTGTCCCCAATGATGTCTACAATAGAAATGTCATCAGTGGCTGGGAACACAAAGAAATTCCCACTGTGTGACTGTCGAAGAAATTTCAAAAACACACTGTCCTTCTTCAGTGTCCATGTAATCTGGAACTGGAATGACAAGTGCATGGCATGTCATGTTTTTCTGCAATAAGGAAATTGACAGTCACATAATCACCAATTTTTGGTGATGCTGCCTGTCCTTTTCCCTGGAAGATCTCTCTTCAAGGCCTCACAAGAGGCACAAAATGGTTTGCCATCCAGAACTGGGGAGACACTTGGTCTTCTCTACATGAAGTCCACATGATCTGCACAGCGAAGTGCTCATTCTGATGTTGGGGGAAGGAAGGAGCGATTCATTTCCCTCCTAGCCAGGGCGCTACCCAAGTTCGGATAATGAGACAGAATTTCTCTGCTGAGTACATTGGCAGCAGAATGGAGCTGCCCAGGGTCCCATATCAATAGAATTAGCAGCACACTTCATTGTCTCTGTTCATACGTTGTTCTAGATCCCTGTGAGCAAAGTCACCAGTATAATGGTAGAACGATTTGGAGACTTCACCTTCCAGATGAGGGACTCCTCTCTGCAAGTATTCCGTGACAAGTACTTGTCCTTATTTACAGCCATTTCACAGGTGATCCGAAGGCGTATTTCTGCGTGAAAGCCATCATGACCAAAACATGCTGTGCTCAGGGATCGAGGGGAAAGGGAGTTGCCATCAGCCTCTGTAGAAACGGAAGTAATCCGTAGGCAGTGAACCTCTGCAAACAGCTTCTTGGCACTGTGGTCAGTTAGTCCTTTAGACAGGACTGGTGCAGCTGTAGGCAATGGCAGTGGAAATGCTTCAGTTCCTGAAGGTGACACATGCAGCACTAACAAAATCAACAAATTGCCACATTCTTTGGCAGCCATCAGTCTGTTTTGGGCACTGTTCAGCATTACCTCTCGTCTGTCTGCTGGAGCAGGACTTGGCCTTGATTTGTGCTGTTCAGCTGATCGTTTTCTTCAACCTCTTCACTCTGCTGCTCGCAGGTTCTTCTGATTTCATGTATATTGTAGTGACAACATAACCTACATTTGGACACAAGTACGTCTTTCCTTCGCAACACAGGTCGCAAATGCAGGCGAAGTTTCTTGCCTTCAAAAGAAAAGGTTCCAGTTTTACAATCTGATGGAACTGCGAGAACCTGGAATTGGCCCGGACACATGTTTCTGCTCTGTGTCTTTGATCTCTTCCGGTTGGACAAGGAAAAATGTCCTTTTGAATAGTCCTTCATCTTTGGCAAGATTAGCAACACACCACTCAAAGAAGTCAGAGGCCTGGCAGATGACCCCTTCCTGCACAGTATAGCAGACTCCAGAGCTTTGCTGACGACACCAGTCTCACCATCGGCTTCACCTTTGCCATGCTCAGATCAAAGTAGAGTCTTTGGATTGGAACTTGGTAGTGAGTCAAATCAGCAAAGGTGCCCTTACCCTTATACTGTGCAGCACAGCCATCAGAAAATATATATACTGATGATCTGGAAGCAGCACGCCTTTGTCTCGCAGAAAACTGCAGAGTGGTCTTTGTGAACTGGTGGACTGCATGTGGTCATGGACCGTTATCGTCGGAAATGAAGTCCAAAGCATGGCGCACGACAGACCCAGTGGTTTTCTCTCTGTAAAATGCAATTACAGGATGAAATGTAATCAGCTGTTTCTGAAAATGTGCAGACTTTATTTCGTCTTGGAATGCAGACTTCTTGTTCTCTGCAAAGTCCATGACAAGCAGTACTTCGTCAGCTTTCAGTCTGTTTTTCAAGGTTCTGTACTGATTGTATTGCCATTTTGCAGTTGCTAATCTGCTTGCTTCAACCATTGAAAAGAATTCCTCCTCTTCTAATAAATCAGTCACTTTTGTCAAAACAAAGCCCTAAAAGAAAAATCACCTGCAACTTTTCATCGACAACATGGAAGACTACAATCTTCTTTCACATTAAACGAGCTGAAATCTGCCTTACTCTCTTGCAGCGATTCCCCTCCAGGTATAGATGACATTCATTATCAACTATTGAAACATCTTCCGCAAGAAGGTCTGACATCTGTTACAGGTATACAACCACGTGTGGACTACAGGTTGCTTTCCACCCTCTTGGCGGAAAGCCCTCATTATTCCCATCCCCAAACCTGGAAAAGATCTTCTAATCCATCTAACTACCGTCCCATAGCTTTGACCAGCTGTGTCTGTAAATTGATGGAAAAAATGGTCAATGCTAGGCTCATGTGGAAACTCGAATACCGATGGCCTTTTGGCGAAAAAGAACAGTGTGGTTTCCGCAAACATCGTAGTACAGTTGACCATTTGTTCGTCTGGAATCTACACTTCGGAACGCCTTTCTGAACAAACAGCATGCAGTGGCAATTTTCTTTGACTTGGAGAAGGCCTACGATACCACCTGGAAGTCGGGGATACTTCTGATCTCCACGATCTGGGTTTTCGAGGTCATCTTCCGCTTTTTATTCAAAATTTTTTGGCCAGAACGACAGTTTCAGGTCGGGTTGGCACCACTCTCTCTGATGTCCACGAGCAGGAGTTGGGTGTTCCACAGGGAGGCATACTATCTCCTGCCCTCTTTAGTATTAAGATCAACAACATTGTTCAATCAGTTCAGCAGGGTTCAGACTGCTCATTGTTTGTGGATGATTTTGCTGTCTACGCAACTGGAAGCCTGTACCCGAGTGTCCAGCGCAGGCTCAGCTTTGCGTAGATAAAATCCATCGGTGGGCGGATGAAACGGTTTCACTTTTCTGCTACAAAAACCAGTGTATTCACTTCCATAATTTCGTCAGTTTTTTCCAGATCCGGAACTTCAAGTAGGGAAATCTCCATTCCAGCTGTTAAAGAGGCCAAATTTCTGGGAGTCATTTTGACCAAAAACTTAACTTTCTCAGCCATATTAAAAAACTCAAAACTGCTTGCCAAAAGGCACTGAATATTCTGCGGGTCGTAGCACACACCGACTGGGGCGCTGATAAGAAAACTTTGTTGCACCTACAGAGCCCTGGTCCGTTCCAAACTGGACTACGGTTGTGCTGTGTACGGCTCCGCAAGATCATCTACCTCAAACTCTTGGACCCTATCCACCATCAAGGGCTTCGTCTCTGTCTTGGAGCGTTCCGCACCACCCCTGTGTACAGCCTGTACGCAGAGGCGGGTGAACCTTCACTGTCCAACGCAGGCTGAAACTGTCTTTGAATTATTACATCCGACTGTTCTCAGAACCGCAGAATCTGCTATGACTGTGTTTTTGACCCTCCGTTCAAAGTAAGTTTGAAACAAACCGAAATGTATTCCGCCGTTTGGGCTTCGTATGCAGCCTCACGTGCGGATGCAGGTATAGACCTGGGAGTAGTTTCCGATTTTTCCAAGTTTCCGGATCAACCCCCATGGACCTTTTTCTAAAGGGGTTTTCGGGCCCCCCGGATGTTTTTTTCTTCCTTTAAAAAATAAAATTGGGGGCACCATTCACCCCCTAAAAAAACCCTTTTTCCCCGGGGGTTTGGGTTCACATGGAGAAAAAATTTTCCGGGGGGTCTAGTTTGGGTTTCCCCATGCCCTTAATTTTTGAAGTTAAAATTATTGATTTAGTTTTAGGGAAGGAAAGTTTTAAAAAAAATTTCTGGTCTTTTGGGTGGAACCCGGGGTGGAAATTTTTTTTTTTTTTTTAAAAAACGGTTTTATTTTTTAATGGTAAGTTTCCCCTTGGGGGGTTCATAGAAATTTTTTACTTTTAAAAGACCCCGGGAGGGGGGGGGTTTTCCCAGCTTTTTTCCCTTTTTTGTTTTAAAACAAAAAATTTTCCAGCACAGGGTTGGGGCTTTTTTTGGGAAATTTTTTTCCCTTCTACCAGGGGGCCTTTAAACCCGGTTGCGAGGCTCCGTTTTATAAACCTCTGGCATAAAAGGTTTTTTTTACCTTTTCCCCAAAAAAAACCCCGTGTACCCTTTCCCTTTAATTTCCGAAATTTTTCCCCAGACCTGAATTCGGGGGGAAATTCCCTTTCCATGTTAAAGACCTTTTTTGGGGAGTTTTTGGGAAAAAACCCCCTTTTCCAGAATAAAAACCCAAAATTTCCCGGCCTTTTTTCTCGGGGTTTGCGAAGACTGGGGGGTGAAAAAATTTCGACCTCAGACCTTTCCCCAAATGGTGGGTTGGTTCTGGTTCCCCCCTTTTCCTAAAACCTTGGTATCCACCTCGGGCTTTCTCTTTTTGGGGGTTCCGACCCCCAATTCGTGGGGGGGGCGGGCAACTTCTTTTTCCCCGGGAAAAATTTTTTTAAATTTATATTTCGATGTTCTCAAACGCGATCTGCCGGGACTGTTTTTACCCCTTTTTCAAGAATTTGCCAAAAATTTTTCCGCCGTTTGGCTTTTTTTGCACTCGCTCCGTCCTTTACTTGGGAACCCTTAGATAGAACTTTCTTTTCTTTGTTTTTGCAGTTGAAAGGGGGACGGAAAACAATTTGGGGGTTTGGCGGGGCATGGGGGAACTTTTTATTTTACCCCCAAAGAAAAAAATTAAATTTTAAACCCTTTCGGGTTTTAAAACCCCAAGTAACTTTGTAAAACCCTTTGGGGGGGATCTTTGGGAAAAAAGGTTTTTTGGGGGCGGCTGAACCCCGCCATTCGTATTTTCCCCTTTCTACCTTTTAAAGGTGAAGAAGCTCGTGGTGCATTCCATGTCATGCCCCTCACAATGAAACTGTTCTTTTAGGGGGTTTGGGGGATTTGCACATGTGAGCACAAAAAATTTTACAGCGGAGTCCTGAAGATCCGTTCGGGGTGTCCCCCCTGACGTGATCCTTAGTTTTTTGGGGGAAAATTTAACATTTTTCATCTGATTTAAAATTTTTGGAGAAAGATTTTTTTAAAAATTTTGGTGCGTTTTTAGCCCCCAGATTTGAAGTGGGGTTTTTTTTTTTTTTTTTTTTTTTTAAAGTGGGGAGTTTATTTTAATTGGTGCGCCCCATTGGGCCCCTTTTTCTTAAAAAAAAATTTTCCCTTGGGGGCTTTCTTGTTTTTTTTTTAAAAAAAAATTTTTTAAAAAAGTTTCGGTGGTTTTTTTGGATTTTTTTAATGGGGGTAAAAGTGGTTTTTTTTTTTTTTTTTTTTTTTTTTTTTAATGACTGGTGATTTGATTTTAACGTGGTGACACCCCTGATGTGGCCTTTGCGGTCGGCTGGGCTATAAGCAAACATTATTTTAAATCTTATGTAAGTTTCCCCCATCTTACTGCGTGATAAAGCCATTTCGCAAAATTTGACTTATAAACGTCACGAGGAATCGACTTTCCGGTGTTGCCGTCGATTCCGAGTGACGAATCTAATGAAGGCCGAACTTTTCTTTGATTTACTCCAAATTTGAAACGTCGTAAAATAGTCAACAGAAAACATTTATGGATTCTAATGTATTGTTTTAGCTGATATTTCTCCATGTGATGCGCGATTTCGGATGAAAAACCAACTCAAATCGGTGAGAGCCAAAAACAGCCATTTTCGACTTTGTCCGTCCGGCGATCAGTGAACTAAAGATGAATATTTGGGCTACGATTTCCCCATAAGGAAAACAAAACAGTAAATTACCGAAGCGTTTTTTGCTGATCGAAGTATATGAGATATAAATTCGTGAAGACTGCATACAAAGTGTAAAAGTACCTGGAAAGGGTCGACCCGGGGGTTGATCTTACACCATCTTATAAACGTAACGAGTGCTGTTTGACAGTGGAAACGTGATTTTGATCCATCTAAGTGGCGTCCCCTTTTGGGCGAACACAGAATTGTGGGTCATTGGTTATCCTCCGCAGGTGTTCATTGTAATACGCATAAGAAAATAGTCCTAAATTTTTTAGTACTTTCCAAGATATCTGGAATTGGTTTTTATAAAGTAACAGCTGAAAGTGACCAACGAAACTTTAATCAATCATTTCAAATTTCGCCTGTAGTTTACCCACTTTTTGGATAAATGATGGTATGTGCAGTGAAGCTGTGTCATGCCTTGTCCGACACAGTAAAAGTAGTTCGCTTTCTGACAGAACTTGTCAACACAGCTAACGATCTATTTGAAGTTCAGAACTGGACACGGCCGGTTACGAATATAAGGTCTGAATAGATCGGCTGTATTTCCTAAACTATTGCAGATATTTTGATTTCATCATCAATGCAGAAACTTTAAAGTTAAAATGATTATTTTATTCAGTGTTCAAATGTTCAAGTCTTTTATTAAATGTGGCCGCAAACTGTTTAGACCCGTGCTCAACATGTCACAAACAGGAAGCTGACAAAACCGTGTAATATGAAAACATTTTACGCTTGCAATCATCATCCACGCAAAAAAGAAACACATCGTAGCTTACATAGGTTTTTTAATGTCTTTATTTCACAACAGAACACAAAAAACACTGTAATCACATTTTTGTTGGGGAGAGCAGCAGCAGAAAACCTGACCCTGCATGGTACACTGTTTTCAAGAACGACCATATAAAAATCCTTTGTACACTGCATTACTATAGCTCATCAAAACAGGAAAGGTCATGTTTTAAGTGCTAACATGTTGCTATACAAATACAGTTGTTGTCATGAACCTTTTTTCCCCATTTTTTTATCATTTTGCCCCCATTTGTAGTCCCCAAATCACACAAGAGCTTTGAAATCGCCCAAATATGTTTTTTCCATGTTAAAAAAAAAAACAATTAAAAAAAAAAGTTTTAAAAGATAATAGTTTCATTTTCGTACCTCCTTGCCTTGAAATGAAATGAATGCCCCTTGAAAACTCCTTGAATTTTGTTCTTGGGAGTCTGTAGGAACCCTGTACCCAGTGCTGTATGGTGGTAGGTGAAAACTTAAAACCACTGTTTTTCACCTTCATCGCTTGCCCTCCCCTCTCCCTTTTATAGTCAGAAATTTTGAAGATGTGTTGTACACAGAGTTTGTTGTAAGTATTTTAGTTGACAAGTACACCAAGAGCAGTTTTGTATTGTCTGTCTGTATTCATCTGAAATTCAGTATGTACAGCTTTGTAGGTTTTGAGTAATCACTTAATAAGCTTAAAGCACAAATCCAGATGAGAACCTGTGAAAGACGATGCAGTTATTGGTGTGCAGTTTGCAGTATCACAACTTGACCGCAGTAGAATGCACTGGTCAATTTTTTTTTCAGTCTTGATTTTTTTCCCGCCCAAGCATCAGTATTGGGAATACTTTAATATGGACAAAGAACGCACATGAAAAGATGTATTTGTCGTCGGCATACTTGCCAGTTCAGTGCTGTCCATCAAATAAGATGATGAAAATGAATTATCTTCCTGCCATTTGCACTGACCAGTGTTTGTGAAAAATGTCCGGTCAGAGTCATCTTTGCTTGGTAAATTGAGCGATTTCATATCAAAATGTTTCCAATTCATCACTGGTTCAAGCAATGCAGACAGCTTGATTGTATGATGTACTTTACATATGAAGTCAGTGTATGTATACAGCATGTACTTTACATGTGAAGTCAGTGTATACAGCATGTACTTTACATGTGAAGTGAGGAGTACCCTGCTGGTTGTTGGGCTGTCTGCACACTGGTGCATATCCTGCTGTAAAACGTACAGGGTTCATACAACACCTTGAAAGTCCAACCTTGATCTGGTCCTATGCGGTGGGATTAGGTATTAGCAACATGAACTGAATTGAACCTAGTAAGTTGATGAATATTGAGGACCCCTTTCCAGGAATAGAAGAATTCCTAGAAAATTGGACTTAAGGGCTTGAAAATATCCCAGCGTGCTTGAAAATAGAAATGTTTAGAAAGCGCTCCATATGTTGGAGAGGAGGTCCTAATTTTGCTGAGAATAAAGAACAGATATGAACAAAAATTTGAGCTCATTTTATATCTTCCAAAGCAGTTGATGTTCTGTGATCTGCTACTAAGTACAAATTTCTATGAGAGCAAGTATGCTTTAAGGCTTCTCACCCCCCCCCCCCCCCCCCCCCCCCTCCTCCTCCCAACATCACAGTGTTGAGTTTTGTGATGAGTACTTGAAAAGTCCTTGGAATGTTTTTGTTTGGCAGTCTGTGTGAACCCAGTATGTGGATAAAAACTGTAGGGAAAGCAGACCGAAGTCTGTGAAGAAACGTTGGTACACTCATGGGACAAAAGTCTGTCCAGTCTTTGCGCTTCCGGCGCTGACTACCTACAGGCACCTGTTGCTGAAAACTTATTATTCTTACCTTTAGGCTGGACTTAACTTGCTAGTACTTGGTAATCTGGCCCTTCCGACTCAAAACATGCTGACAGCGTCTTGGTAGTAGAGGGAGTGGAGGTAGGCAACAGTCAGTTGATTCCAGCAGGTGGTGAGTGCACAGTACTGATGCTGCGAATGTTTTTTTCTCATGTAAGTCTTGAGGACTTGCAACACGTTCTCGATCAGATTTAGATCTGGACTTTGATGGGGCCAGAAAACATGGGAACTCTGTCCTGTCGCTTTCAGGTCTCGGTATGATCCAGGCGGTGAACAGAGGCGTTGTCTTCTTGCAGGTACCAGCGTTTGTTTGGGTAGTGGTCGGCAGCAAATAGCAGAAAGTTGTTTTCCAGCACATCAGTGTACTTCTGGCTGTTCATATTGCCTTCCACAAACACCAGTGGTCCAACTGTGTTATGCAAAATGCATCCCCACACCATCAGTTTCAGTGTAGTCTTCGAGCCAAGATGGACGCTGCACAGAAAGAGCACTGACCATTATTCTTCGACTTTCCTCCATAGTTTTACATGTCCATTGGGTTTGATCACAATGGTCATTTCATCACTGAAAATAGCATTTTTCCACTGATCGTTCACAGTCCAGTGGAGTTTACTCCTACAGTACTGCAGCCGCTTCTTTCTGTTCATTTCTTTGATGACTAGTTTCTTCTTTGGGGGGATGCTTTGAATAGCCAGGTCCATGCAGATTTCACTCGATCATCTTTTGGCTGACTTCAGTGGAGGTTGATGCACAGAATTCGGCTGAAATTTCAGAAACTGTGGCAGATCTGTCCCGTTTTACGATCTTTGACAGTGCAGACACGCACCTGTTTGTGAACACTCTGGGCCCACCACTCGTAGGTTTGTTTTCTACGTTTTTCTGTCACAATAGTGCTTGTGAATTTCTCGACAGTTGACCTGTTCCAGTTCAACACATTTGCCACCTCAAACACCCGAAGCCCCTGGTCTGTCAACGACACAATGTATTTTTTCATCTCATCTGTGAGCTTTGTTTGCCGATGCCATGCCAGATCTAACGGCAAACCGCTAGCACCAAACGACAGTTCAACGATTTTTTCTTCACACAAAAGAGTACACTTGTGAAAATGATGTTGGTGGTTTTCAGTACACAAACATGTCGCCAACACTGAAATATTGGCCAGACAATCTAGTGGAAACAACCACTTCAAATCTGTCTGCCATTAGAGGGGACAGACTTTTGTACTGCTGTGTTTACTAGTATTGATGGCAATCAAAGGGAACTTGACCAGAACTCACTAACAGGACAATCAGTCTTGTTAGTGGAAGTGGCAGCAGAGGTAGGTGGAACAGGATGTGTTGCTAATTCCAACTTAAATGTAAGGAGGTTTGTTGCAGTTGAATGAGCATGTTTTCATACTCTTTTTCCCATTCTGTCTCTTCTGTTGTTTTGAAGTGTCTTTCAAACCAGAAAGAGACTGGTCACCAGATATGAGTTTTCTTTGTTGTGCAGACTCCTAAACAGGAGAATGTGAGTGTGCCTGCACCACGGGAGCCATCTCCTAAAGCAACTCCTCCAGCCAGTGTTAGCCCTCCTCCTCCCAGTACTTCTCCTGCTCCGGTGGTTGAGGTTCCACAGGAAGCAGCTGCTAGTGCTGTCCCAATGGTGGAGGTGACTGAGCCTGTGGCCAGTGCTCCAGAAACCGAGGTGGCACAGCCTCCCCCTGAGGTGTCCCCTGAACCTGAGGTGACTGTGACCAGCGCTGTGCCTGAACCTGCTGCCACTCCTCCAGCTGAGGTGGTCGATGAGCCTGCTCGGAGGTCCCTTTGCCCACCCCCAAAGACGAGGAACAGGAAGCTGCTGAAGAAGTGGCAGCACCAGAAGCTGCTGAAGTGGAGGTGGAGAAACAGAATGGTGAGGTGGGCGAGACCGATTTGATGGACATCCATACCAGGCTGGTCAATGGCTTGGGGCTGAACTACAAGGAAGGTAAGGCATAGATTATAATGACTTTCATGTTATGGATGCTCGATATTTAATGGCAGGTAATTCATGATGAGCGATGAAGATTGTTGTGTCTTCATGTTTGTTCAGAATGATGCGTTCTTTTTATTTGTAAATATAATTTAAACACTCGAAGATTGACTGCAGAAGGATTTGCTTTTACTTGACTGCATGTGAGCATCAGCTGCCAGGCATTCATTTACGTATATGGCTGTGGGTGTAGGTCTAACAAAGATAACCATAGTAATTTGGCTTGTAGGCTTAACCATGAGATACTGTTGAGAGCAGTCGTGTCTTTTGAATTCATTACTGGCACCATAAGATACCAGATTTAGCACAAATTTTCCTCATCCACATACATGAAGGTAAAAGTAAGAGATGCAGTGATTGGGAGTGAAACCCTTGCGTTACAAGGTAGCTTCTTGTCAGTCTTGACAAAAAGATGAAGTGTCTACTTGGGGCATTCTAGCATTTGACAGGCTAATGCTTGGGCCATACTTGAAAGTTGTGGTGTGAGCTGCATCATGAACTACATTAGCTTGGTCTCCGAAGCTCTTTTAGAAATGGAATGACATTTTCAAATCTTTGAAAAATGACTAGGGTCTGTCAGAATCCTGATAGGGTTTGTGAAGATGTCATGAATACTGAGATATCATTTTAACTCTCACCAAAAATGGTCATGCGTCCAGCAAAATTTTGGGCCCCTGACTTCAGTTCAGATAGGGCAAGTTCAATGCAGCATTTTCATTTCTCAGAATGCAAGTCCTTGAGGAGTGGAGAGTTGCGTCACATGACAAAACAAGGTGCTTTGATCAGTCTGGCGGTTAGTGTGATAGTGGTTATTTTGGAACAGATGAGCCTCCCCAAAGCCTGGTAATTGTTGTTTCAGTGCTTGGCAAAGGCTGAACATTAGAACTGACTGTGGAAGTAGATTGGCTTGTGGCAAGTGTTTTCCATGTTGTGCAAAAAAAGTGGACTATTTTGTCAGTAGTCGGTAGTAGGGAATGTGTGTAAAGGAGACTTTGACAATGAAATCAGTGCTCTTTGAGGTTTTTGGCTTGAACTTGTGAAGCAAAACCAGCTGTGGGCAAGCTTAAGCTGTGAGTGGTGCATGGTTACACCCATAGTGGTGACAACTGAACAAAAGGAGGATGACACCAGTAACTGTAGAGAAGGCCACAGGAAGAGGAGGAGTTGTCATAACCTGGCTAAAAGACTCCAGGGATCATCCGAACAGCTGAAGTACTTGAACACTATGGTTCAAATGCATCAGCTGGGGATGTGAACATTATGTGTGTGATCATTTTTGATTACCCTGCCATGTGGGCAGCCGCACTCTGACTTGGTGGATTTTGGAGGCTGATAATGTTATACTATACTGTTCAAAAAAAGAAACGCAAAATGAAATTTTGCCACCTGGGGTGGACCATACAGTTGAGAACACGCCAAAAACCGCCCCTGATGTATGTCTTGAACGTCGACGTGCTAGTATAACATTGATTCAGGTTGTCACTATGTGCACGTGCGTGTTGTGGGCCAGGTGCGACAATGCAAACATTGGGTTGTGCTTCTGTTGTTTCGCCTGCAAAGCATGCCCAACTCAGTGGTGAACACACACACACCATGGTCATAGTGCAGTATAAAAGCCGGGTCATTTTGGCAACCGGCAGGCACACCGTACCAAAAAACAGCATGCCATGTTTGAGCCAGCAGAGAGAGAAAACGCCCTGGGTCGTTTGCAAGTTGGTCAGAGTGCAACTGATGTGGCCCATGCTTTGAATGTCTCCCCCAGTACCATATGCCGACTTTGGACTCGCTTCCAGAGGACAGGGTCATCAGCTGATGCCCCGAGGTCAGGCCGACCTCATATCACAACGCCAGCCCAGGACCGCTTTATACGGCTCAGACATCTCCGCAATCGCTTCCTGCCGGCCTCGTCCACTGTCCAGGTATGCGCTGTTGTCCGTCGCATCTCCGACCAGACTGTCCGGAACAGGCTGCATGCTGCTGGGCTGAGGGCTTACAGGCCCCTACGTGGCAAAGTAATGACGGGGCGCCATCGACAGACCAGACTGCAATGGGCTACGCAACACAGACACTGGACACTGAGGAACCATTGGCGACACGTCTGGTTCTCGGATGAGTCACAGTTTCTGCTGCAGCGCCATGACAGGAGGCGAAGGGTTTACCGCCGGGTTAATGAACGCAACCAGCAGAACTGCGTCGACGAGGCACCTCCGCATGGTGGCGGCAATGTCATGGTATGGGGGGCCATCAGCAACACAGGCAGGAGCCAGCTGGTGCGCGTGGAAGGTCACCTGACAGCCCAGCAGTACGTCCAGGTCATTGTTCAGCCACACGTCCTGCCTCTAATGGCCACTCCCAGGGCCGTGTTCCAGCAGGACAACGCCAGGCCCCACACAGCACGCCTGACCACAGCCTTCTTTACCGCCAACAACATCAACACCCTGGCCTGGCCCTCTCTTTCCCCGGATTTGAATCCTATTGAGCACGTTTGGGACGTTTTGGACAGACGCCTGAGAGTGAGGGCCAACGCCCCAGCGACTCCAAATGAACTGTTCCGGGCATTGCAGGCTGAGTGGGCGGCCCAGACATGCCTACCGTACCGGAATAGCCGTATTTGTTACGGAAAAACATAAAAATCGAGGTTTGTTACGGTCAGGGATCGCGTGTTCCGGAAAAAAAAAAAAAAAAAAAAAAAAGAAATCAAACGAGTGGACAATTTTTCACAGAGGGACAAACCGGATGACGGTTAGGACGCTTGAATTGAAGTGCAGTGCGCATGCTCACACTGCCATATCCGTCAACGAAACATACCGAACGGAGCCGAGATTCAGACAAAGCGCGCTCGACTATCAAACATGGCTAGCATGAAGACTGCGAAGCGAGTGTGCGATACAGATGATGATGAACCTCAAAATGGACCCCAGCGGCAGCCGCGAAAAAAACAAGATCGCCGTCGGCAAACCTTTCGTAAACAATACAGTGAGAGGTGGTCATGTTTACAAGAAGGACGGAAAGGGGAAAACTTCTGCTGGTGCACGGTTTGCCAGTGCGAGTTCTCCATTGCACATGGCGGCCAAGATGACTGTCGTCGACATGTCGAATCCAAAAAACACAAGGACTTTGAGATATCTTGTGGTCACACTCGCAAGATTTCTGGATTTTTCACCAGTTCGTCGACCAGCAAAGCAGAATCGACAGATGAAGTGATTCGTGCCGAAGTTATGCTCGTCGACCTTGTTGCTGAACTGAATCTGCCTTATCACACAGTGTATTGAAGACAGAGCAGACACTACCTGGGGCAAGATCAGCAAGTTGTCTGAGGATGGTGAGCTCCTGTTCAAGGTGCTACCCAGAGTGATGGTCTCCATTCTGTGTATTCCACATTCTTCAGCGCATTGTGAGAGGGTGTTCTCTGTGGTGCGGAAAAATATGACTGAATTTAGGAACAGGCTTGGACATGACACTCTTGAAGCACTACTGGTTGCCAAGGCCAGGCCAGGAGAGGCACTTCAAAGACAATACAAGACCTTGGACTATGCAGACCTGAAGAGTGCCTACTACAGGTCTCTGAAGTCTGCACAGTGAAAACCATGCATGACATGCAATGTACATAGTGTGAATAAAGGTAAGTTGTTTTTTCTGCCTGAAAGAGAGGGGTTTTGCAGAATTGTTATGGTGTTTGTGTGTGTGAATGTGTGTGTGTGTGTGTGTGTGAACCTGCACACGCGCGGTTGTGTCCACAAAAGGAAGGTTGAGTGTTCCTGAAAATTTTTGAAATTTTCAATTTGTTCCTGATTTTTATAACATCTGTTCCTGATAGTAAGATTTTGGGGTAGGCATGTCTGGCGGCCATCCACAGCAGACAATCAGGAACATTATTGCTTCATTGCCCCGCAGATGCCAGGCTACCATTGCAGCCAGAGGGGGTCACACCCGTTACTGACTTTGGAAGCGGCCTGGCGATTTCCCTGAGGGTCTGGGGCTGGTTCTTTACCACAGCATTACAGGGGAGACTTCTGTCCTACTGATGACCTGTTTTTGTCATTTTCACATTAAACGTGTTGTCACACTGAGCTTCAATAAATTGTGTTTCAAATCGGCAGCTTGGCATTTTGCGTTTCTTTTTTTGAACAGTATAGTAGCTTGTCACAGCTGAAGACAATCCCCGCATGACTATGCAGAGCATAACAACATTTTGATGTAGCCTTGGTGTTCTAGCCTGTGTCAGTTAGCCTGACACAGCCTTAAGCCAAGGTAGACAGGAAGAGTGAGATCTGTGTGGGTAGTGCTAGCAGAGCTATGATGATATTGAAAATGTCACTGTTGCCACCAACACCTTCGCAGCTATCGCTCATGGCATGGCCAGGCCATCTCTGCATTGACTGATACCATCCTTTTCCATTGCTTGTGTGCAAACCTCTGACAGCGTATAATGTACCCACCCACAGCCTGAATTTAGCAGTGGTGATGTATACTAGGAAATGACAGGACTTAACTCTCTGCCTACTGTATGTATGCCAAGTGAGGTAACTCCGCAACACATACACACTTGCCTTAAACAAACCTCAATAAAAAAAATAAAGATTTGCTTTTAACACATCCATTCTATAGAAGTAACGAGAAAAATTCAAAGACATCACTCCATCCAAAACAGCCGTTTTCCCCCATATATAGTGAACTGGTACACAATGGGCAATTCGGGGGGGGGGGGGGGGGGGGGGGGGGGGGGCAGCAGAAAATGGGCAATTCGACACAGTCATTATTATCACCCGAATCATTATCGATTTCAGCCTCAAAATCAGTCAGCAGTTGATCTTTATTTATAACTAGGTCAAGATCAACATCCGAATCGTCTCGCTCAAATCTTCAAGAGTGTCGCTCGCAAATACGCTTCCTTCATCCCTGTCACATCTGAAAATGAATTCTACAAGTCGCATAGTTACTTGATCCGCCATTTCCCAGAAAATCTTCGCGAAAAAAGCTTAACTTTGAAAATTCACAGCAGCAAACTACTCCTCCAAAAGTCTTGCAACAAAAAAACAAAAGGCGTCCAGAAACTTCGTACCAGAAGACTCTTCTGTCGCAATTGCATTCTGGGATATGTGATGGTGAAAGTAGTTGACCTAGTATTAAGCGGTCGATCCGATATTCAGAAAGAGGAAATCTCGCGGTCGTTCTCAGTCGATGCATTGGGTTAATGGGTGAGCCTTGGTTTATGGTAGGGATAATGGCACAAGAATAGCATCCCAAATATGTCCTAACATAGGATGTAAGCAACTTTTGAATCAAACCAAAGAAAAATAATCTGTCGGTTTTGACCCAGCATATAAGTTAACAACTTAAGAACGTTACCAAAATGGTATTGCCCAACATTGTTTGAAAGAAAAGAAATTATGTCAAAAAAAGGGTTGAACTTAAAAGTAAAAGTGGGTCAGTGTGTGGTTACAAGTGCAGTATAGAATTGCAACTTGCAGGACTGACAGAATGTCTCTCTGGACTTTCAGGACAGTGGTCCCCTTTGAATCCAGAAGGAAAGAAGCAGTACGACCGGGAGTTCCTCTTGAAACTGCAGGCGAACCCAGAGTCCAGAAAAGCGCCAGACTTGCCTCATATGCCAGAGATCATTGTGGACGTGAGTGCTTATTTCCTCTTACTTCATTGTTTGTTTATTTACCCTTTCTCTCCTTGCTATTTTTTATCAATTAAATTTACATTTACTCATGAATAATTTGGTATCATTTTGATGTTCATTTTTGGGGGGGTGGAGTGGCAGTGTCCCTCTATCCACCCTCTGCATCTGCTTCGATGTCTGAAAGGTGTTCGTGAAAAGTTTGTGTGGAAATCAGTCACAAAAGAAGGTCTCCATAAGAAACAGAGGGTGGTTTTGGTGAAGACAGTGGGATATCAGTACATATACTCGGACCTGTCGATGCATACCCCAGTTGGTCCTGTTCGCATTCAAGTGAAACTGCGAGTACAGTTGTAAGCTCAGGTTCAGCGAAATATGGAGGTTGTCTGTCTTTTGTGTTGTTCCCTTCCTTTTTTGGGAGGGAGGGTTGACAGATTTCAGTCTAAAGAAGCAGGGATTCCATGAACATTTGGTGTTATTTCCCATTGCATTTCAATGGCTCAAAGATGTCGGAAATATTTCACATGTGCACCATTTTGTCGGCAATTCTTCAGATCTCTGTAATATGCTCTGCACAGGGTTCGTACGCCCCTTGAAGACCCTTGAAAACCCTTTAAAATACAACTGGGTCAAAAAGGCCCTTGAAAACCCTTGAATACTGCAGATATCCCTACCATCCCTTGAAATCCCCTTAAAAATCGTTTTCGGACCAAAACTGACCGTAACATTTGAAGACGAATCGGAGAACAAACGCGAACAAGACTTCGGACATCGATTTTCGCCTCCCGAATCGTTCTGTGTGTCGTCTGCTTTTCAAGCAAAGGGAAGCAATTCAATAGTTGGTTATTGTTTGCGCATGCGCAGTTCGACTTCCGACAAAGTGCGCCATGCTCCCTAATCTTCGGTGAATGCCAACACTGTTGCGTCTGTCATCATGCCTAAGGGAAATTGCGCATTTGATCCGTTGTGGTTACAGAAGGAAGAATATCGAAGCTGGATCACTGAATGCAGAGACAACAAACATGCGTTTTTCCGTAAAGTGTGCAAAAAGACCGTTGATGTTCGGGCAGTGGGCGAATCGCGGTTGCAAGTCACGGAAAGAGAAAAAATATGTGGAATTGGAAAACGCGAGTAGGCTGGTAGTTAGTCTTACGGACTTCGTTCGGCAATCATCAAATTCATCAACATCAGGTCAGACCCTTTCCTCAGTAAGAATCGTCAGCCAATCCACAATAACAGCAAGTGGGACAGATGTGTTAAAAGTTAAAAGCTGAAGTGTTGTGGACGATTCATGCCATCAACAATCATCACAGTTTCCGATCTGCTGAAGACGACACGAAACTGTTTGCAGCAATGTTAACATATTACTCGATTGCGACGAACTATCGGCGGGGGAAACTAAAATTAGATATTTTGCAACTTTTGGCATTGCTCCTTTTTTCTGTTAGAACTGAAAAAAGAGTGAAATCATATACTGAATCTTCAAATCAATCGTCACGTCGTCTCCATAAACACTAAGTGACTCGTGTGTGCACATTTGTAATTTTAAAAAAAAATTTAAAAATCCTACTTTCTTGTTTAAAAGACAGCATTCATACCCCCCTACGCCCCCCCCCCCCCCCCCCCCCCCCCCCCCCCAAACTTACCTACCAGCTAGCCTACACACGAGATAAGATAATGTTGCTTATAGCCCAGCAGCCTACACACACACACAAGACACACACACACACACACAAGACACACACACACACACACACACACACACACACACACACACACACACACACACACACACACACACACACACATAGAGAGAGAGAGAGAGAGAGACACACACGCACACGCACACGCACACATGCACACACACAGAGAAAGACGCACACACACACACACACACACACACACACACACACACACACACACACACACACACAGAGAGAAAGAGAGAGACACACACACACACACACACACACACACACACACACACACACACACACACACACACACAGAAAGAGAGAGAGAGACACACACACACAGAAAGAGAGAGAGAGAGACACACACACAGATACACACACACACACACACACACACACACACACAAAAAAACACACACCAAACTAAAAAAGTTCAAAAGGCCACTTTTGCTCCCGCATGTAATCAAATATTTAGTATTTGTGTGTTACACTACATATGGTTGATATAGGTCTTGTTTGCCCATGTACTCTCCACTGTGTTTTACAGCTTGTTTGTCCAACATCCAAAACTTGATTTAAAGCATGTTACTGAAAGCATTTGAAGTCACGCACAAACCCAACCCAATCTCTCTCTCTCTCTCACCCCCCCCACTCCCTCCCTCCCTCTCTCTTTCTCTCTCTCATACTTTTTTTCTAGCTTTATATTTAATTCACTTATAATGAATATGATTTCTTTTGTGTATTTGTTATTGTCATTTTGTTTAAAGCAATTAAAAAAAAGTTAAAAAAAAAAAAAAACCATGTGGAGCTGCAGGAAGGCTACCCACGTTCACCTTTTCAAGAGGGGTTATCCCACTCCCGATCCTGCCCCAGAACAAGCATTAGACTAGTCCAGGCCCGCCAACCATTCACACACACTTCCACACAACACATACAGTGGCTGTATTTTAAAAGTAAAGTTTGCAGAGCTCCCTCCTGAAATGTGCCAGAGAGGGGGCCTCCGCTGCAGCTGCCGGAAGAGAATTAATGAATACGTCATGCTTTTTGATGAATCATTGAATAAGGACTTGAAACAGAAGCAGCTGGACATCCCATGTCAGATACTGGTCCAGAAAGCGGATTGAAAGTTTTCTTTTTCTGATTTCTCAGTTTCTGTATAAAGACTTCATTTTTTATTTTTTGTATATGATATTGAGCATGGAAAAGACTACAGAAGTGTAATCACCTTATCATCATGGCTGGATTACATGTGTAAGGTAATTATTCACTCTTTTTTTTTTTTCAATCGTACGGCTAAATTTGCCCCATAAAAATTAAAATATCCCCTTTAGAAACCCTTGAAAAACCCTTGAATTTTTTTCCTGTGAGGAAGTGGGAACCCTGTCTGCAGTAAACTATGATAAGAAACTAAATTATTAGATTGATGGTGAATAAGGATCGAGGCCAAAGGATGCCCCCAAAATGTTATTTTAAGAAAACAGCATTTCTTATGGCGTGCATGAGAAATGACGACTTTCAAAATGGATTAGCAGAGGCCTTTCCTTTGTGCTCTGTATATGGTGGAAGGAGGAACTTTTGTATGCATTTGGCAGACACATTGATTTGGAACAAGACATGATAAAAAAAAATCACAGGGGTGATGAAAGTGCTAGCTTAGTATTTAAGTACAAAAAGAAAGTCTTGTAGGCATGCATGAATTAACTGGAATGGTAGTTTAGGATTTTTTTCCCCCTTCCCCCACCCCCCTTCCCCCCACCTCCACCGTCTTCCTTTCTTTCCCCTGCTTTATCTTACTCAGCACTACCCTTCCCTCACCTCTCTCTTTCCCGTCTCCCGTCCTAGCTGAGGACTGACACTGTGAACCCACTTGGACCCTCTGCCACCTGGTAGACTAGACATTTTTTTGTAGGTTTGTTTTGTAGCGCCAAGTGTCCTCTAGGTAATTTTCTTTTGTCTGCTCATAAACCATGGTGGATTCTTTAGCTGTGACAGTGAGTGCTCCACTGCCTGCTATGCATTGTGCATTAATCAAACCAGTACTTGCAAGTGTGTTTGAGTTCAGATTTTTCTCTGAGCTAGACTGTTTGGCCACCTGAAAAAAAGTGCCTTTGATCACCCATGAAAAGGTGGAAGGATGGATTGGCTTGTTCAGTGATTCAAATGTAAAAAATGCTTTTGATTTACTGCAAATGTGTTAGCATTTGTGAAAATCTGGTTTAGTCTTCTGAAATTTACACTGTTGAATACTGTACAGCAACTTTGAGGGAAGGCATGTCTACATACTTTTAGTTTAATGTTCGGACCTTGATCATCATTGTATGCGTGGTGCTTTCTGTTTTCCTTAAATCAAAAAGGGAAAGTATGCATTTGATGAAGCGTGTACTCGCTGATAAACCTGCAAGTGACTTGTTATTAAGTTCATGTTTTTAAAGGTGTTCATTACTTGTCATGCTCCCGTTATCCTGATAGTAAGCGTGTAAATTAAATTGTCTGCAGCTTTCAATGTAAGCGAAGGCACTGTCCAGAGCAAAGATGTTTCCTTATGCCTCGCTGCTCTGTTCTGGATGAATTCCCTAATAGTAAACTGTCCATATGTAGGCCTGAATGAGGAGATGCAAAATGAAAGGACTGGTTTGAGGAAAATAATTCACCAAAGCACAAAAAGAAAATAAGAATGAAGAGGTGTCGAGTTTCTGATGAAGGCGGGAGTGGTCACTGGTGTCTTGACAATGCCTGTTGCAGCCCAAACTGGTCAGAACGGAAGACTTCCAGAGAGCCCAGATGGCTGCAAGCCGCAGTGTCCCAGATTTTACCCCAGGATTCTTCAAGAGCTATACACGGGTAACTATTGTGTGTGACTGCTGGAAAATCAACACTGTGGCCAGTTTTACCAATGGTTTGGATCTTGATATCAGTGTGAATGTGATAGAAATGGTGCCCTTTTTCAGGAATAGATCCACAGGCCAAAAGTTACAAAGGTGTTCTTTTGTGATTGATCGAGTCCTGTTTTGTACGAGTCCTGTTTTGTAAAAAAAATGATATTTGTTGTTATGACACTCTCACCATGTGTGGAATGTTACGAGCTCTTTCAGTGTATATTGAATCTCAGTGTTGGAGAACTACGTGCTCATGAACATTTCTTTTTTTAAAAAATCTTGCCTGTTTTCTTGCATCATATTTTGGTTCTTGAGGCTACCTTTTTTTTTTCATTTCTGTTATAAACTTCTGTGGTCTTTCACCCGTCATGTGGAAATTTTTTAGTTTTGTGTTTCTCTGTATAACATGCTCTATGAAATTTTTAAGTATTGGAATATCTGCAGGCTTTCTGTTTTGCAAAAAAAAATTTTTTAATTCAGTTTTTCTGTAAAAATACTAAAATGTTCGATGTAGCATCACCCACTCGCCCCTTCCTTTCCCTCCCAATCTAGGTGTGAAAACAAAATACCTAACCCATGCTTGTTTTCAATGATTTAGTTTGGCTTTCAGTCTGGGCCTTCGCTGACAAAACGTAACAGCCAGCAACGAGGTCGTGGAGGGCCTGGCTCACAGTCGGGAGAACAGCAGCAACAGAGAATCATTATCTCCACCCGTCAAGAAGTACAGCTTCACAAGTCCGAGAACGCCTACAAACCACATTTTCAGGCGGACGCCGATTTGCCAGCGGATGAGAAAGAATTAAAGGTTAGTACTAGGCTCAAGAGTGTTGCCATGGGAAACCTTTCTTGTCTCAACTTCAGTCATTGTTTGTCCCAGTTGAAAGCATCTGTTTTGTCTTTCGCAAAGTTGAAAAGAAAAAAAATCATGGTGTCGATTTCTGCTGTT
This sequence comes from Conus ventricosus, assembly GCA_018398815.1. Lineage (NCBI taxonomy): Eukaryota > Metazoa > Mollusca > Gastropoda > Neogastropoda > Conidae > Conus > Conus ventricosus. The sequence continues at coordinate 8,198,493 of CM031599.1, read as the reverse complement.
GTCCCTCGTACAGTATCACATTGTTTTGATGTCGTGCTTGCAGGACCTGCAACGCAAGTTCCAGAGTATTCTGAACAAGCTCACGCCAGAAAAGTTTGCTAAGCTTGTGGTACAAGCCCTTGAAATGAAAATTGACACGGAAGAACGTCTGACAGCAGCGACAAACTTGATATTTGAGAAGGTAATGTGTGATGTTCTGTAATCAATTGTTACCTTTGCCACACTTGGTGATGTGCATGTGCAGCCATTATATCACTTTTAGAATGTGTTACTTTTGGTGAAGACAATTTGCAATGAGCAAAGAGATTAAAGGGTTGATTGTATTTCACTGCACTATTGTCTAGTTCTTTTTTTCTTCCTTTATCGTGTGAGTGTGTCACAAAAGTAGATATAAGTCAATAACTTGGAAAGAACCCAAAGTATATTCAATTGCCCAGATGTTCCTATGAACCCAGAATAGCTGCATTTGTATAAGAAAAAAATGTAACAAATATGATGGCATCTCCTGATGTCCTTGGTCCTTGATCGCTTGACGCTGAATGAACAAAAGAGAACTGAAAACAAATAGTTACTTTTTTTTTCTTTTTTGTTTTTTTTTAACAAATGTTCAAACCTGATGGCGGATGGAAGGTTGTACCCTGACAGCACATAGGTGAGTCTTGAAGTAGCTGTGGAAGAGACCAAACTGTGTGAAGCTGAGAGAATACACCAGACCTGTTTACCCTTGCGATTTTGCTGTAATTTTTATGGGGAAAAAAAAAAATAACGCCCGCCCAGCGTGCCTTGCGTCTCTTACCTTGTCAAAGATGGCAGTGAAGTGGTCTTTAACGCCAGCGGCCGGCTCTTCCAAATCTTCAAAAGCTGCGAAAGTATTGCGATTATGAAGATTACGTTGGTTTGTTTTTTTGTTCCCCCCGCTCCCAAATTACAGGTTTTTGTCCGAGATATTAGAGGTACACAAATTTGGGGTAAACAGGACTGAATACAATGAAAAGATAGTAAGCTGTTGCAAGCAAATCAGAAAATGCAAGGCTAATGAAAAAGATAGACAACCAATAGGGCTGCGAAAAGAAAAGCACAGACATTGTTAACAGACTATCAGGAAATAAGACCATAATGGTAGCCATGTTCCCCAAAAAGGATAAAAACGTGAAAACCATGTGTGTGCACGATTTGTCTTGTTTACTCTTGTAGTGCATTCTTTAAAAATTCTATATTTTAATTTCTGATTTTCACATTGTTCATGATGTTAAAGATTTGAGGGTTGACATGGCTTGTTGCAAAAATAGTTTTGGTTTTAATCTAAGCATGGAAGAAGAATGAAGTAAGTGTGTGATAAAGGGAAAATGCTTTTGAAAGATTTCTTTTAATTATGTTGTATAATAGTCGCATTCTGAAGAAACTATTTGACATGTTCAAATTTGTATATCTTAGGTACTGTAGCAGATCAGCAACCTGGATTGTATTGTAGTGCCCACTCAGATTTATTGAAGCACTTGATTCAGGGAGCTTCATATCTGAATGTGGAAGAATCATTCCAGATTTAATTATTAAGATGGGCTGCAGTGTGTGGTGTGCTCAACTCGAACTTCTCATTTCAGTAGAGGAAAGCATCATGTAAGATTTATGCAAATCCTTGTAATTTGAAAACCCCTTTTCAAGAACTGAGAAAGTCCTTCAGATTTGGCCTTTGAACGTGCATGAAGATTAATTTGATGGAGCGATTTATGTGCTATAAATGTATATATATATATATCAAATGCCCATTTCCAAGTCATCTGCTCCCAACTTGATTCTGACTGGTGAAGTATCTGAAATATGCATGAAGGCTAATGTTTATCACAGATCTTGTTACTTTAAAAAACCTTTGAAAAGTCATTGAAAGTTCTTGAATTTTTTTGTTTTTTTTTTTGTATTTGCCTACATTTATCTTGTCTTTTACTGTCCTTTCATGCCAGTGTGTATCCAATCTGATTATGGATTTGATAGGAGAGAGAGCAGATTAACTCTTCAGATGCGCAGGCTGATTTGCTATCTAAAACTACTCGGTGAAAAATTTAAGACAAGCATGGAGACGAGCCTTATTTGTAGTGATTTGTCCATAAAGAAATGTATACTCCATCTGAATTTATCATAATAGGATGTCTTGGTTTTTGTTGTTTCCAGGCAATTGCGGAACAGAAATTTGCTGCAGTGTATGCAGACTTTTGCCGAGAGTTGTTGAAGTTGGTAGGTGTTTGTGACTTGTCCATCATTCCTACTCAGTGCCTCCCTGCTTTTCGTTGCCATCTGTCGATGTTCATGTTTTTAAAAGAGAGAAAGAATGAAAGTCTTTGTGAGTATGTATGTGTCTTTTTTTTTTTTTAATCGGGAGCCCTTATATGTGATGGCACACACAGAAAAATATCGAAACATGCGAAAAAAGGAAAAAGGAAAAATTTCAACACTTCAGTACCCAAGTTTCATCCCATATCCAGATTTTCCAATCTAGGTTTCCATGATTCAGTGTTCAGCGCTCTGCCACCCGCGGTAAATATGGTGTGACGTGACGCATCTGCTTGCATTAATCGGTGCATTTAGGTGGCAGGCAGATATATAGGTGAATATAATTTGTTCAGCCTTTTTATTCTGGTTGTGGATCATGCAGAGGCTTGTTCTTTTGAAGAGAAAAGTGTCTTGCATTTAATAATCATAAATAAAGGCTAGACTTCGAGGAAGGCACAATTGTCAACCGTTTGAGGTTTGATTGGACCGGAAAGACTACAATAGTGAGCAGTTTTGATTAGTGGTTTTCGACTTAACCAGAAAGTAAACAAGCTAGGAATAGCACCTTGTTACTTTTTCACAGTTCAAATCAGTTCAGTTCAGTGGTTTATTTAATGTCTTTTTATTGCCAGATGATATTAGACACATTACTTTTTCACTTTATTAAAAAGAGCTGAACTACCAATCATAGATTTAACAATGCTCTTTGAACACGTACACTGCAAACTGAATTTCTTGATGGATTAATGTTTTTACCCCATCCCCCGTTCCACCCTCACCCCCCCCCCCCCCCCCCCCCCCTTTTTTTTTTATATATTTTTTTTATTTTAAAAAAAATAATTTTTATTAAAAAATTCTCCAAAATAAACGAACATGTGTGGAATTTTTATTTTGATGGTGTGACCACCCAGATAAGTGATAAGCCGAATGTACCGCTGTAATGGGTTTGGTTATGAACAGCAAGAAGTGAGATGCACAAAGTGACGGTCATCATGTCCACAGTAAAGGAAATACTTTCATTACCATGTTGTATATGACTGCTGAGACCGACACCAGTTGAAATTTTTTCGTTTTGTTTTGATATGTAGTTTATTGAATGAAATGTGTGTGTGTTATTTTCAAGTCAACTGTTCTACAGCTTGTATGTGTTGTGACAGTATCTTTGTCTCATTTGTGTGTGTGTGTGTGTAAATGATGATCACACTTGCTTTGACTGTTGCATGTAGCCCAAGGTGCTGAGTGCTGACAAAGAGAGGGAGGTGACCTTTAGAGGAGTGCTGCTGACCAAATGCCAGAAAGAATTTGAGAAGGACAAAGCGACAGAAAACGCACTAGAAAACAAGAAGAAAGAGCTGGAAAGCGCTCTTGCCAGCAATGCCCCTCAGGTAGGTGATGTGACTAGGTTGGGCATGGTGAATGACTGCTAACAACAGAATGGCTCATCTACAGAATCTTTAATCGGGGCTAAGAAATACTACATACACTGTAGATAAAGACTAAGACGACCTGTTTCCTCCCAACTTGATTATCTTCTGTACTTACAGTAATGCAGTAAACTGATGGGGTACCAAAAACAAATGGATGTATTCTTGGCATGCATTTCTTAGAATGCGTATGGGATCTAAGCTCAGAATTGTTTATTGGTCTTCTGAAGCAACAATTGCAGTGAGCCATAATTACGTATTTTGTGCAAGATGAAAAAGCAAAGGGTAAACTATTGTGTGTTATGTTTGTACAGGAGCAGACAAATCGTCTGAAAGAGGAATTAGAAATGGAAACGAAAAAGGCTCGTTACCGTTCCATGGGCAACATACGCTTTATCGGAGAACTGTTCCGCTTGAAAATGCTGACTGAAAATATCATGCATGACTGCATCTTCAAACTGCTTAAAACCCGTGATGATGATAGTATGGAGTGCTTGACCAAGCTGTTGGACACCGTTGGTGCTGATCTTGATCACACCAAGGCCAAGGTATTTAAGGTGGTTGCTTTTGCTTACTTTTTTTTTGCCTTCTTTTTTGTTTGTTCTGTTTTTGTCAGTATTTGTATTGGTGTTGTCTGTAGCAGTGGACTGGTTAATTCAGCACAATGGCGAGTGTTCAGATATATCAAGTTTCATGCTGTGACTTAGCCAAGAGGATTTGAGTGAACAGATGGGAATATGTTGTGTAAACTTGGTTTTCTCACTGCTCTTTTGCCCATGAGCTATTATCAGTTGTCTACCCATCTGTCCCACCATCAAGGGTGATCCTTGATTTTGTTCCCAGATGGGTTTTTGGAATGTTTTGACCATACACATGCTCCATTTGAGGAGAAAACCCGCCAGTCACAAAGTGGTTGGATTTGAACCCATAGAGGATGTTTATTTTTCAATAATTTTTCAGCTTGTTTGAGTTTGACTGTGACAGTGATAAGCGAATGTCCATTCAGTCTGAAGATGGACAGTTTAGCAGCCCAGGCAGTCCTGAACTGATCCAAATGGCTCACAGAGCCCAGTAAACGGTGCGGGTACATCTGCACCTGCATTCACTGGAAACTTCAGTGGAACTTTTGTGAGACAGTCAAGAAGTAGGGTGTCAGCATTGATGTTATGGATTGATTTTGGGATATTCCCTGGCCAGGTAAGTGACCACAACATCAAAAATACAAAAACAGACGCATGCCCAGCTGACTACATCCATGCCAGATTTGTATACAAAAATTTCTGTGTTAGTAAATTAAACAGCAAACACAAACACTGCCACAACCACCACATTTTAAAAGTATGTTAATTTTTGACTGAAAGTTTTAAGTTAATTTTGGGCTGAAAGTTTAAGTTAATTTGAGATTAAAAGTTTAAGTTGATTTGGGACTAAAAGAATGAAATGTGTAATTGTGAAAATGTTAAGAAGCGTTGCCAACCTTTCCATCCTGTGTCTTGTTTGGGAGAAAAAAAAGGTTCAACCAGGTGTCACTTCTCACACAAACACACAGTCTGGTTTTTAACACGCACACACACACACACAGAGTACCCTTGCATATACATCGTGCACATGAGAAGAGCGGAAGTAAAACATGTCACAGGAGCATGTAGATGTACTATAAGCTGGAATTTCAGGGTTTTTTCTTAGTAATTTACAACTCGGCCAGCATCAGACTGCTGAAAATGAACATGCAGATTTCTCTCCTTTGTTCCCCCCCTCATCTTTTGCATGTTTTTAGTTTTGCTGTTGTTGTTGTGTGGTACTGTCAAAGGCTTGGTTCGACATCATGAATGTGAAAAATTCATCGCTGAGAGCTGCACTTCCCAGTTTGTTTGTCATAGTGATTGATGATCTTCATAATTGAATTAAAAAAGCAGTTCCATATGGCAAATTTGACCCTCCAGACTGGAAAAAAATTGGATGAAAAATGTAATCTTCCTTTTTGAAAAAAAAGTGCTGAAAATTTTTGGTATTGCATGGATGAAAAAGATGATTGAAATGAAACAAATTGTGTGAATTGTCTGATAACATAAAGGCTGAAGGATCAAAAGGAAAAGTTTGTGAACCTAAAAGAATTGCCACTCGTTATCCAGAAGGAAAAAAAAATTGGACTGGAGAAGTGTTGAAGGTTAACTGAAAGAACAGAAGTAGAAAGTGGCAGTTAAAGTATTCGGGTATGTTAATGATTCTGGACACATGGAAGTCTGGTCAGTACCACACAGCTGACATGTGCACCACTTTGGCGTAGTATTCTGTGTTTTCGTTGACTGTTCTAAGCTCCTGCACTTAATGACGAAGAAAGGTTACACCCCAACAAACTGAAATTAAAAAAAAAAGAAAAAAAACACAAGCACTTCTTTTATGGACTTTGCGGCAGTTTGAACAGAACCCAGTCCACGTAGATCTTTAGTTGTAGACTGAATTCAGAGGAAGAAAAATGAAAAAAGATGAGTGAATTTTGCTGCCTGATGCACCTGGTTTTATTAGACATTTTGATTTTTGTAGGTCAAATGAAAACGTGCGATAACTAGTAAGGTTGCCACCCTCATTATGTCGTGTGTGAAGTGAAGTTAGACGGAAAGAGCTGCCGAGGCTGACTTGTCAGATTGTACATAGAGGTTATGGTAAAAATGGGTTTACTGGACATAAAAAGTCAAAATGCTGTACTTCTTGCTTTTGAAGCTTGGGTAGCTGTGGTACCATTTTGCTTTTTGTTTTTTTTACAGCTGTGGTTTCAGTTTCTCTTGATTCATTTCATCAGTTCAATGTGCTTGCATGCTTACATGTGTTTACATGTGCGTACATGTAATGTCAGTGTTTTTATTGGAGTGGTAACTAGTTCAGTGTTTGGTCATGATGTTGTGGCCTGAAAAAAATCATCTGACCTTTAGGCAGGCAAAGATTTTAGGCCCCACTTGCACCCTTCACACACACACATTCACTGACACTTGAATACACATCCATTTTGAGCATGTGCGCATAACGGGAAACAATGTTTTGAAACTATCCTTGGTGTACTGCAGGTACGGATGGACCAGTATTTTGTCCAATTTGAGAAGATGACAGCGGACATGCGAGGACCACATGGAGAGTTGACCAGGGATGCCAAATCCTTGCAAGCTGGTGGTGCTGGTTCACAGTCCTCCAAAAAAGATGGTGCTAAGCTGAGCAGTCGAGTGAAGTTCGCCATTCTTGACATCATTGACTTGAGGAAGGTAAATAACTTGTGCTTGGTTTCCTTTTTTTAACTTTGTTAAATTGCCCTTCTGTTTCCCCGTTTCCACTGACTTCTCCATTCACATTCCTTTTCCCCCTTTTTTTCACAGTTAGTTTGGGGTTGGTTGGTTGTTTCTTGATAGAGGTTTTTCTATAGTTATAGTTTTGGTCTTTCAGATTGCTGTATTGCATAGCTTTTAGAACACATCTGAGTTTTGGTCTTTCAGATTGCTGTATTGCATAGCTTTTAGGACACATGAGCGTGACACACATAAATTGCACACATAAATGCACAGAGAAAAACATAGAAATACATTAGAAAAGAGGTGTTTATGATATAACAGAGATAAAACTATGTTAGAAAAGAGGTGTTAATAAAGTTATTAAAGCATTCTAGACGGTGCTAAATATAATCTATTCATATTCATGGTCCTATGTCTTTAAAGTGTTGTCAACGAACATGAGTAAATGTGAGCACCCACACAGTCAGGATTTTAACAGTGAAACTTCATTTGTGGAATGTACTCTTGGATCATCATCACAGAATTTCTTCTACGCGAGCCATTTCTTTCAATGTTGAAATATTTTAATGTATTCTTATCATCATGCAATAATCACTGGAAGCCCAGTGGAACCTATGATGAAACTGTAGACTGGCCATTCTTGCTCTGCGAGCAGCACATTCGTATGTCCAGAACAGCCATTTTAATTATCCCAAATGGTCATGTTGCATAGATCGATCGGCTTTTACTCCGTGCACTGGAGCCTCAGCTGAACTGGCGGATTTTGAGTCTGAAAATCCGAAATTCCTACGGTTTTCCAGGCTTTTCTCACTTAACTGGATCACATGATCTTGTGGTCCAATCATAGACTGGATAGGCCTAGTCTATTTTGACGACTATGGTTGGTTTTCAGTAGAGAAGAGTTCTCAAGCAGAATCGATTCAGAACCTTCTAAAACATGAGGAAATTTACGTTTTTTAATTTAGATCGTGGGAGATAAGACGAAAGCCCTTTTGCGTGATGCACTGCTCAGAGTTGTAATGCGTTTAGGAGAAAATCAGTGCGTGGTATATTTTGGTACGTTTTTGTGACGTACTGGCCTGAATTCCAGTGCGTCACATGGGAAGTGTATGCATGGGGGGGGGGGGGGGGGGGGATCTTCTTCAGAACGTTCTTCCGAATCATACCTGGAACATCATCCCAGTCGAAATCTAGGTCACTCTAAGCTTCATTACCCAGCACTTTCACTAAGTCTTATGCCGTAAATCCTACAAATCACAATATCTTCATCACTAAATCTTGTTATAGAACGGCAGAAATCAAGGTTAGCGATGGCGAAAAACAGCATTTCGACCACAAAACTTAAAAAATTCGTAACTCGAGAACTACGGCACGTATCGACTCGCGGTGTTTTTGCAAATGGAAGTGAATGGCCACAGGAAGAAGGAAGTCACGTTCTTGCGAGACTTCCTTTTCAACGAGAAATATGGCGGCGCCCATTGTTGCCACGTGTTTTACTGGGCGCTGGCAGTTGCTCAGCGTTTTGGCCGTGTGATTTCCGGTTGGGCGCTAGCGGGTTCTCACCTGTCAAGAGGGTTAAGAAAAAAATTGAATGATACAGTTTATTAACAGAAAAAAAAATCTGATTTAGGACAAGTTAAAGGCAAATAAAAGAACAAAAAGACATTTTAGACAGAACATTCACTTCACACTGGAGCCTCATGGTAGTGTGATGTCCCCAAACTTGTTTCCAGAACAACTGGGTGAAGCGTCGCATCCATGACCAGAGCAGGCCAACGACATTGGGGGCCATCCACCAGAAGGCCAAAGAGGAAGAGCAGGCTGCACAGTTCCTAAACTCTCAGCCCAGACAGGAGCCCAGCGCTGCCCGTGGCGGAGCCAGGCCAAAAGGTCAGTCATGTGACGGTAACGTGTAGGAGAGTCTGGGATGTGGCTGTCGAGTTTTCACATTGAAATCTCTCTTTCTCCTTCTCACCCTCTCTCTCTCTCTCTCTCTCTCTCTCTCTGTCAAAAGCATGCGCATTGGAGATACTACAGATGAGGAAATGTTGACCAAAAGTGATAATTACAATTTGTTTTATTATTGGAAACAGCATTGCACAGCTCAAAAATAAAAATCTTAGGTAAACATAAGATGATATTGGTGTTGATATGCTTTTTATTTCTATGTCTGAATAATAAGAGGCTAAGAACCAGTTCCATATCCTTGAAGTTGGTGCAAGATGATGTGTGTTCATGACCTGTGGAAATGGACTGTTACCATGGCGCGCGTGTGTGTGTGTATACATACAGGCCGTGGATCAGCCCAGGGTGACATGGATGGATGGAACACTGTTCCACCTAGACAAGTCAAACAGCAAATCGAGCCCACCCGCATGAAATTGACCAAGGTGAGTGTTGCTACTTAACCAGTTCCATTTGAGGCAGCTGGGAACCCTAGATGCTTTTCAGAGCTTGGATCTGTTAATGTCCCAAGAAATTGCCTTTATACAGTGTTTCCAAATCTTTGTTGGACAGCAATTTAACACTTCACACTTGTCTGCAGAGTAGTATTTAGAAGGGAAATCGCCCCTGACCTCCTACCGTTTGATTAAACAGCACACTGCAGCACATAATTGCCATCTGCCTCGCACTAACCATCCCTCCCTACTTGTGATATGATACTTGCCATCTGGCTGATAGTGTGTCGGAAATAGGGTGCTGTGTTTCTTCATTAACACTTTGTGCCAGAATGCAGCGAACTGTGTGCGATTGATGTCACTGAATTGTGGGGTCTTTGATTGACAGAACGATACCAAACAACGATTGTCTTCTTACGCATTGCTGGCAAGCAAAGGATCGCTGACAAAAAACGATTGACTGAGGAACATGCACAATGTGAAATGAAAGTTCAATTCAGTGGAGAGCACGTGTCGTGATTTCAATCACGCTCAATCTCAGATATATTGGGACACACATATCTTTCCTTTACAACTGACAGAGAATTATTCACGGTATGCCTACCTGACTGCTGGTGGAGGGCCCCAAAAAAGCAGTCACTGTCGGCACTGTCATCTTCATAGGGAACACGGCGGTGCTTTTCTTAGCACGGCCTAGGCATGTTTTGCATGTTTATCTGTATGCTCTACGTGCTTGTGAAGCATGCTGATACGAATTCTATCGCAGCCACACCATGCTTTTAGTAAAGCAAGATTTTAGCATGCTACACATGCAGATGTCGGTCATAAACAATAAAATGCTTCCTACCGGACCTTGTACTTCCCCCATTCGAATCACTGAATATAATCCATTTGAAACTGATGTCGTTGTCGCACTTTCATCTTTTTGGTCAGCATACTGAACAACTGGGTCACACCATTTCGTAACATCGGCAGGCAGAGACTATCAGTTGAGAAAGGGGACTTGTGCAGAAGATGCAACCTAATATGCAGAGACAGTGACAAGGCATTACAGTGTGAATTGTGCGATATTTGGTATCACACAAACTGCGAAGATATTGATGAAGATACATATCTTATAATCAAGAAAGATGGAGAACGTTCAAACTCTACTGCACTATTATTGCTCCAAATCATGTAACAATGTAGCAGCAAAATTGCTCGGGAATATGCTTCGCCTTGAGGTAGAGGTGGAAAAACTAACTGCGCAAGTTACAGAAGTGGACAATAAAGTAGCCGAAATTCAACATGGAAAATTCACTCATGAAATGGTGGATACAATAAAGATCACTCAAGCACAAACCCAAGAGGATCAAGAAAAAAACCAAACCAACACTGTTGAACTTGAAGGAATGATCAGTGCTAAAACCAAAGATCAAATAGCTGAGATTGAAGATCGTGTTAAGGAAAACAAATTTAGTCATCTTCAATATGCCAGAAGACAAGTAAATCGGCAGAAGAAAGAAAAAGGGGTGATGAAGCATCAGTCGCTCAACTACTGGAAGAATTGAAAACAGATCATAAACCAACTGACATTAGGCGCCTAGGGGCAGTGAACAAAGATTCCCAGAGAATACGGCCAATGAGATTAAGTTTCACTTCAGAGACGATCAGAGATAATGTACTAAAAGAATTCCATAGGTCACGGAAGAAAACAAGAAAGACAGGTGGAACAGACAGTCAAATCTATAGTCGGATAGTTATCCGAAAAGACTTAACTCCACAGGAGAGAAATGAAGAAGATGCACTGTACCAGGAACTGAAAAGAAAACGGGATGAATCACGGGCATCAGGGGACGAAACTGCCCACTGGATAAGGAAAAACGGGAAAGTAGTCAATGTCGGCAGGTACCCAGCGGGAGAAGCCGACAGGGAAAACAATTGAAGAATAACAGTGGAAAGACTGTAAATAGTTTTAAGTATATTTCAAATTTAAGTTCATTTTCTTCAGATTCAAGTTCTTCCAATGCTGTTAAGAAAGGAAATTTTTTGAAAAATTGTATCTGTTTATACACCAACACAGACCAGTTCATGAATAAACGTACTGAAATGTTGGCACTGATTGAAATACATAAACCAGATATAATTGGGATAACGGAAATAAAACCCAAGACCAAGAGATACAGTATAGAGGAGTGTGAAATAACGTTGACTGATTATCAGATTTTTCATAATCTGAATGAAGAAGGCAGAGGTACTGCACTATATGTTCGGAGTGAGCTCAAGCCATCAACATGTGATAAAATTGTAAGCACTTTCTCAGAGCATATATTTGTTGAATGCCAACAAGAGAACGGGAACATTCTCCTCATTGGCCTCATTTACAGAAGCCCAAATAGTACAGTTGAGAACTCAGAAAAGTTAAATGATTTGATTTTGAAAATAGGAGACCACAAAGCTTCTCATGTACTGTTAATGGGGGACTTCAATTTCCCAGAGATTGACTGGAAATTAGAAAGAAGTCAGGGTTGCATCTAGAGCGCGGCATTGCGGGATTCCCGCAAAATTATCGGCATGCCCGCAAAAATCCAAACACGCTGCGGCAAACCCCCCCCCAAATTCTGAGAAATGCTGCAAACGAAAAGATCGCTCGAAACTGAAAGTAACAGAGCTGCGTTGTAAGCAGCGAGTCAAGCGAGATGCATTACTTTCCGAAAGCAGAGAACAACAAGTATTTTGATTGGGTCTTTTCAGTCTTTTCAGCCAATCAACGGGCTCCGCTTAAATTTACCAACTTCCAGCCGATTGGATTTGCAGCGTGTACTGCGAAATCATGGCGTCGATTCTGGATTATTTCAAGCGTTCATCGGAAAAGAAAAACGAGAACAGTGATACTGAGATAGAGGCGTTGGAAATCGACGAACAAGCAACCTGCGAACAACCTTGTTCCTCTTCGGCTGCTGGAGATCGTGTCAACAGTGATTTTGAAGATTCGAGTGATCAAGACTGTGAAGTTGCCGAAGATCAAAACTTGAACTGTGCTAGCAGTGTCTCCGAACCACCGTGCAAACAGCGCAAACATTATTTTATGGACAGTTGGACGAAGAGTAGGCCTTGGCTTCGTTACGATAATGAAGCAAAAGTGATGTTCTGTGACTGGTGCTTACAAAGCAAAAAGAAGAATACGTTTACCAAGGGTTGTCGGAATTTTCGCACGTCAACGCTAGATCGTCACGTCAGTCTCCCTGACCACAAGGAAGCAGTACAAGACATTTCACTCAGAAAAGAATTCCAGTCTTCACATAAGACAGCTGTTGATCAGAAAACTGAATCGTTGACTAGTGCTTTGCATTGTGCGTACTGGATGGCAAAAGAAAACCTTCCCACATCTTTTTTTCTGTGTGTATTAAGGGAGCTACATGTGTGTTTAGGTAAAATAACTGTTTTTCATATGGACTGGAGACAAAACATGTAACTTCGCATTGCAAGTGTTCAGTGTGACAGTATTGACTTTTGGAGAAAAGGAGTGTGCAATGGGACAGTTATTTTTTCAAGAAAAGGAGTGAACATTATGACAGTATTATTTTTCTCAAGAAAAGGAGTAAACATTGTTACAGAAGAAAGGAGTGCAGAAATTTTGCAAGGTAAGAAACCTTTTTCATTGAAAATGTGATTTTATGTGAAAAGTTAATTTAAAACTAAATATGTGTTCCTTTACTCAAGCCCCCCTTATTGGTTCCAGATCCCCCCAAATTTTCATACCAATGGGGGCAAAGCCCCCCATTTTAGAAATTTCTAGATGCAACCCTGAGAAGTGATGCAGGACCTGGTCATCAAGCAACAAGTTTTTTGAGAGCAACCAAGGATGCATTTTTATTGCAGCACCAGAAAGAACCAACAAGATACAGAGAGGGACAAAGAGCCAATACGCTGGATCTTGTTTTTACCAACAGAGATGACATGGTCAATGAAATTAGAACGGAAGCAGGACTTGGAAAGAGTGACCATTTGTCCCTTCTTATCAACTTATCCTGCTCTTTTGAAAGTACTTGTCAAGCCCCAACTTTCAAAAAACCGATGTGGACAAACTTAAAAGTGAACTTGCTTCCATTGAGTGGGAAAAAGAGACAAAAAACTTATCAGCCAATGAAACATGGGAGAAAATCAAAGCCCACATCTATAATGCAATTGAAAAGTCGACGCCATTAACACGCAGCTCAGGCAAGAAAGGGAAGAACTGGATGGACAGGGGCACACTGAAGTCAGTCAGGAAAAAGCATAGACTCTTCAGAAGATGGAAGGAAACAAAAGCCGGAAAAGAATACCAGACTTATAAAACAGAGAATAACCGAGCAAGAAAGGAATGTCGTAGGGCTCAAAGAAACTTGGAACGCAAAGTGGCAGAAGAAGCAGAGACAAACCCCAAATGCTTTTGGAACTTCGTGAAGTCAAAAACATCAAGGCCAGGAATATCGGATCTGAAAAAGGCAGATGGTTCAAAGACCAAGAATGATAAGGAAAAAGCAGAATTATTAAATCATTTCTTTCAAAGTGTCTTTACCATTGAAAACACAGGACCACTCCCAGATCTACCAATGTATAACTTTGAGGAAGCACTCACAGATATCACGATTAAGCCTGAAATGGTCCGTAAACTGCTCGAAACTCTTCAAAACGGCAAAGCCCCAGGTCCAGATGGTATACCACCTAGCATTTTGGCAAGCGCCGCTGCCGAACTGTCTCAACCACTGGCACATCTTTTCAGTTTGTCTGTAGACACAGGTCAAGTTCCTAAGGATTGGAAAAAGGCAAATGTCGCACCGATTTTCAAGAAAGGTAGCAAGATGATGCCAAGCAATTATAGACATGTAAGCCTGACCTGTGGTGTCTGTAAGGTAATGAAGAAGATCGTTCGAAAGCAAGTAATAGATCATTTACAGAAAAACTCACCGATTAGTCAAGACCAACATGGTTTTGTTCCAGGAAGGTCGTGTATTACACAATTGTTGGAAGTCATGGATGCCTGAGGCATTTATTGATGAGGGAGGTAGTGTTGATATCATATACATGGATTACCAGAAAGCCTTCGACTCTGTACCACACCGTAGACTCCTAGCAAAGTTATCAGCATTTGGAATACATGAAAAAGCCTTGAACTGGATCAAAGATTTCTTAACCGACAGAAGGCAGAATGTTGTAGTCAATGGTGTGAAATCACAAGAAGCCGAAGTGACAAGTGGCATTCCTCAAGGTAGCGTTCTTGGACCACTCCTCTTCGTCATGTTTATAAATGACCTACCACGAAAAGTCAAGACTTCTGTAAAGATGTTTGCAGATGATACTAAGGTATTTACAAGAACAGATACTGAGATGGGAGCAAAGGAACTGCAAGCTGATCTGGATGAACGCCAAATATGGTCAGACAAATGGCAACTAAAGTTCCATCCACAAAAATGCAGTGTTTTGAAACTAGGCAATAAGAAATCAGCAGCATCATACACCATGAAAGGAAAAACTGAAGGAGAGCGGAGTACAACAACACTGGCCGAGAGCAAACTGGAAAGAGATCTGGGAGTAACAATAGATGAAAACCTCACATTTAAAGATCATGTGGCACAAGTCACAGCCAAAGCCAACAAGATAGTGGGGTTGATTCGGAGGTCCTTTGATTATCTTTCAGAACAGACTTTCAGCCAGTTGTTCAAAAGTCTTGTACGTCCACTGTTAGAGTATGGGCATTGTGTCTGGCAGCCATACCAGAAAACGCTTTGCAGAGAAATAGAAAATGTGCAGCGCCGAGCAACCCGACTCCTCAGTCATTTGAAAGACAGGCCTTACTCAGAGAGACTAAAGGTACTAAAACTACCAAGCTTAGAACACAGACGTCTCAGAGGCGATATTATTGAAGTCTTTAAATATCTGAACGGCTACTACAAAGTAAGTGCTCCTGTCTTCAAATTAGCTACTACCATTGACCTTAGGGGAAATTCTCTGAAACTGCAGAAGCAGAGACCAAGAATAAATATCAGATCAAATTTTTTTTCCTACAGAGTGGTCTCCAGCTGGAACAGTTTGCCAGACACGGTGGTCTCAGCCCCTTCACTGAATGCTTTCAAAAGACATTTGGATCAACACTGGAAACAACTAAAGACAGTTTACGAGCCAGAGTGTCTGACTTAAGTTAGGGACATGTATATTCCCACGCATGTGAAAACTTAAGCCAGTAAGCTAGGACCAACGAACAGGCCCCAAAAGGGCCTCAAACGTTGAGTCAAGTCAAGTATTACGGCTCGCTCTCATGTATGCTGAGAGAGAGAGAGAGAGAGAGAGAGTTAACACAAAGAAAACTTGATAGATGTAGGGAAAAAAACACAAAATGATCTGTCTCAGCACCATGGTTCCCATGCTAAGACATGGCTCTCTCTCTGTTGCACTGGGGCGTTGACCGGCCAACTGATGAGAACGCAAAATCCCCACTCTATAAAACTGAAGATGAACACATACACGGAAAATAGGCGTTATATGAAATGGCACAATGAAGGAGCACGCTCACACAAATCACACAGAGAGTAAAATATTAAAATTATACCCACAGATTATATGTGCGTAGCACAAAAAGCAAACACCAGAGTA
This sequence comes from Conus ventricosus, assembly GCA_018398815.1. Lineage (NCBI taxonomy): Eukaryota > Metazoa > Mollusca > Gastropoda > Neogastropoda > Conidae > Conus > Conus ventricosus. Next base: position 8,182,515 of record CM031599.1, on the reverse strand, counting down.
AACATCAGCACAAGAATGACGCATTTCTCGCAGTCTCCTAGTGCCAGAGTGCTGTTCCCATGCTACACGCTTCAGCTACACAGCGTTGAAGGTCGCAGCGTGGGGTCAGCAGCAGTGTGTGTGGGCTGTACACTAAAGAGGGCGATTTCATCTAGGCCGGACGGCTGTGACTTGGATTGATCTTCACAAACTTTCAGTAGACCAATTTTCAACCTGACCAGATTGGCTTCATCGAAATTGATTTCTGGCAATATTGGCAAAACAGATCTTTTTTTTTTTTGCACTCAAGTCATCATGGCACACATTTTTACCTTTGTAACTAGTTATTTTTCAGAATAATTTGCTCATGCTGGTACTACAGCTGTCCCTGCTCAAGACTGCCGTCTGCAATCACATATCTATAATTTTCTTGAAAGTCATCCAACCAGATTAATTTTTGCAAATATTGCAGAATCGTCATTGGTTCCAGAGATGTAGGTCACTAAACTGTACGATAAGTACACAATTTGTGCTTCTCCTTGGAGTAGGTAGGGCTTCCCATGTGCTGTATGTACATGCGGTTCCCAAGTGTTGGATAGGGGGTACACACCGGCATGTTTCCCAATGCCTAGGATAGACTACTCACCATATGTTTCCAAATTCAGGAGTTAATCATCTCTTATTTGTCTAAAGAAATCTGGGAGGAAGTTTTAGTTCTCTTTGTTGTGGTGGTGGTGTTTTCTTTGAACAGTTAAAACTGTACGGCAAGTATTTCACAGCATAAGATCAGCTGTTATGTTGGTAACTATGATGGTTGCAGACTAATGTCGATGTCAACAATTTGACGCTGGGCGGCGGGAACAAGTTCCAGAACTGGGGGCGAGGAAGTCAGGGTGGAGGATCCCGCTCTCAGGAGCAGGAGAAAATATCTAACAGGTGAGTGTCGATTTGTTTGTGACTGGTCTGTTTTTGATGTAAGTAGTTAGCCTTTTTTCTTTTGCCTCCAGTTCTTTGCACACATAATCACAAGAGAAAGCAAATTTTTCAGTTTTTGAGTGTTGAGTTCAGTGACCTAGTTATAAATAAAGATTGACTGCTGACCGATTTTGAGGCCGGAATCGACATGCCTACTGTCACGGAATAGCCGTATTTGTTACGGAAAAACATCCAATGAGGATTTAATGTAGGACATGTACAGTTTGTTCCAAGACTTTGATACAGACCAGAAGGGTACACAGGAGAGTACAGACTTCTGCCAAAGTCGAACGGGTCCTTGACCCATCCTTTGATCTTGGTTGGCTCCATGGATCTACTCCAAACTTTGTTGAGTTTGTCATAGGTCCACAGTCCATCTTGGCACCAAGTTCCATTAAAATTGGTGTAGTTTTTCTGTAATCTTAACTGACCATGAGTTTGTCTTTAGAGTCGGAGCTGCTCCACAGTTTAATTGATTTATCTTTGAGCCACATTCCATCCGTCTTCCATCAAGTTTGTTAGAAAGAGGTTCTGTAGTTTTTGCAATCTCGCTAACAGATCGACCAAAGGATGTGTCTGAAAATAGAATAACATTGTCTTTGTCCTCTGTGTGTGCGTATGTGTGTTTTATGAATGTACTGCTTTAATTGTGGAGAGTGTTGATTAATCCAAAAGAATCTTGGCAGACAATCATTTACTTCAAACAGGTACACTGCGCTGAACAACCTAGCTGACAGTGACAGTCGTCGTGGCTTTGGACGCAGTCCAGCACGAGGAGATGCTCGGGGTAGTGGCAGGATGGATCGTGACCTGGACAGGAGAGACCGTGATCGTGACCGAGACTACCGCAAGCCTGTGGCCCGATCATCCATGGAGGAGAGGGAACGAGCAGTGGCCAGCACTAGGTTAGTGGTGATAGTGTTGTTTGTGTGTGGGTGGGTGGTGACCTTTAAGGGCCAAGTTAATACTTTACTTTGAACAAAAAAATCTTGCTTGTAGGAACTTTTTTTAAAAATGCGTTTAAGGATAATGGAAAGTACTAGGATTTGTTTGCCATGGGTGCAAAATTACTAAACGTGAAGTTGCACAACAGACATTTTGTAAACACCATAGACATTCTGTAACATGGAGACTTTACTACAATTGTATGAAATGGAGAAGTTGAGACATTATAAGACATGCTCACTTTTGTTTAGGATTTCATGTGATAGGATAACAGTGTTGCACTGCACTGGCCTGTAATAAATCGGTGTACAATATGTAGCATCAGTTGTACCTGCCATAATTACTATTTTTCAGACCTGAAACCAGTAAGTATGTGTGTATTCAGTGTGAATGAAAGTGAAGTGTATGATGCTGAGGGGTGGTGGTTTTTTGTTTTGTTTTTGTTTTTGTTTTGTTTTTTGACTGATCACTATACCAGGTGGGCATGTCTAACTTACTATTAAAAGAAAATGTGTTGGAAAATTAAAGAGGTTATTACACCAGTGGGGTAGGAGGAGGTGTTGTGACTTAAGTCTAAAGATGTGTAACTAATAGTCTATGTACTAGTTTGCAAGGTGCACTTAGGTCATACGGTACTAGGTCATACGGTACTAAGTTAATTTTGTTTACAAATGACTGGTTTAGGACGTGGCCTAGTAATAATGCCAAATCTTCAATCTACCACAGGAACATGCTAGGAGCTGTTGGTGGGTCGTCTAATCCATCGTCTCGCAACGCCAGCCGTGACAATAGCCGCTCACGAGACACTCCTCCTGAGGGTGCTGCTAGGAAGGTAGCGACGGGCTTGGATGTGAAGAAGATGAGTGAGACGGAGTTGAATCGTAGGATCGACACCATTACAGAAGAGTTGATCAATAATCAGGCTTTCCAGGTAAGCTCTTTTTCCCTGATTTAATCTAGGTCTATAGTATTGACAACCAGCTCTGAATGCTGGCTTGGTGTGTGGAGGGGGAGGGGTCGGGTTAGAGGGTGAGGTGCGATGAAGGAGGAAATAGTGATTATGAATGTAGATAATGCTTCATTTCTTTTGTATCCTTAAATCATGGAAGTTGTAAAACAGAAAGGCCTGAATGCTTTGTGTTTATCTCTGTGTGTATGTATTGTTGTATACTGAAGTTTAAGGCAGTTCGATGTGTGTTGATGACTACAGGAAACCCAGGAGAGTATCGCTGAGCTTGAGAACCTGGACCACCCCATGCTGATAATGACCATGCTGGAGAAACTGGTGGAGAAGACGGGCTCCGTTCGCAGACTGTATGGACAGTTCCTCTTCCATATGGTGCGTGAGAGGCAGCTCTCCGTTGATGACCTCCTCAAAGGGTGAGTCTCAGAGTCTGTTAGGTGGTGACTTGGGCATCAATTTTCCTGATTTGGGTGGTGGTATAACTTTAGAAAAAAAAGATTGTGGTGATTACTATTGAATGTTATTATCTTGGATATATAATATTTATAAGAATAAAATTGCAAGTAAGTAATTAAACTGGAAAGGTTGGTCGTTTTATTGTTTTTAAAGATGTTTGTGTGTGTGTGTTTTTAAAGTATTGTTACTTGTGTAACCTGTTGGAAATGTGTACAGGGAAATCAAGTTGTGTATCTTAAAACTGTTGATCTGTAGGTTTGTGTGTGGTTTGCTGTTAGCCCTCCCATGACTGTGGTAAACTGGGCAGTCAGCCAGCCTCTTGAAGTGGTGACCAGGGGATCACAGTCAGACTGATGGGATGTTGCAGGTTGGAAGACTTCCTGCAGGTGGCTGAAGACCTGGAGCTGGATGTGCCCAAGATCTGGGACTACCTGGCTGAGGTGATGGCGGGCCTGGTCGGGGACAACAAGGTGGTGCCCCTGGACAGGTTCCTGAAGGAATGTATGAGGCCCTTGGTGGCTCAGGGCAGAAAGAAGGAGGTCTACTTAGTCACCAGGATCCTCAAGCAGGCTGCTGATTACAAGGTAGGTGCCCTGTCTGTCCTCTGGCAGCTTCAGGAAGTGTTTAAGAGGCCAAGGTGTTGGTGCTCTTGGGTTTGTAGCATGTTCGTCTGACCCTTGACTGAAGTAAATGTGATAGGTCATCCTGTCTTCATCATTGGAACTCCTTGACATTATGAATATATTTGTTACAGTGGACATGATAATAGTAACTTTTTTTCCCGTGTGATGAGGATTCTTCACATTGCAGTGTCCATGATACTAGCAACAGGTTATTGGTCAGTAAGGAAACACTGCTAGCATGATGGTGACGGTAACTTTAAAAATGACAAACCAAAATCTCCAGTGGATTTTCTACAGTGGTTTCAGTGTAGACATCGAATCCGTCACATCATGAATAGCAGACCAGTTAAAGGTAGATGTCTTTGGTTTATTACAAGAGAAATTGACCGACTCATGTTACTGAAGATGCTTTATAATTTTTTATTTTGAAAACCGAATCGATTTATAATTAAAGATATAAATAAAGATTTTATACTTTTCTTTCCATTTAATATGAAACTAAGAGGAGTAAGGGCTGTTCATGTGCTGTCTTGTTAGTAATACTGCTTTTTCTTCTCCAGAGCAAAGACATTGTCCAGACTCAATGGGGAGCAGCTGGACTCAAACTGACTGACTTCGGCCTCAGCGAGACTGTAAGTTGTGTACTTGCTGCAGCAGTTTTAATTAGCCTTCTTCATCACTGCTGCTTTAAGTTTAAGAGGACTGGTTTTGTGTGAGTGTGTGTGTGCATGCACGCATGTGAATTGGTTATTTTGAATTAAGGTAAAGAGATTGTAAGGAGATGGCGAATAGATTTCATAAGAGAGTCTCAAAACAAAAGGAAATGGATGTTCAGCAGAAAAATCTTTCACCAAAACTGCACCCAGTCTATGTAAAATAAATCCTTTGGCAGTGAATTTTGGGACTGGACAGTTTCTCCTGAGGCAGCTTTGATCAAAAGATCTGGGTATGGATGTCAGTGCTTGCTCTTTGCATGTCATGAGGGGCTGTATTTGGAGACTCCCTTCTTCCCTGCCTCCTCCACCATCACCGACCATACCTTGTCAGAGTGGTGCCAGCTCTGACCACTGTGTTAGGATGTCTGTCTGTGAGTGCAGTAAATACACACTGCGCGCTACAGTGACCTTGCCCCGTCGGATCTTTCCCACATTGCAGCCCCGTCTTTGCTTGCCATTGTTCTGCAGTTGCACTTTCAATCGATTCAGCATGTGTAGTTGTTGGATACATATACATAGCTGCCAACTGCTACGAGATCGCCGTAGTTTGCTACGCCAAGAGAATGCTTGCTACGACGCTACTATGATCATTAAATTGCTACGGCGAAACAAAAAAAATCGAAGATACTTTCGTTTTGTTTGGACAGCGCTAAGTAACGTCTCTCTCGGTCTGTCGGAACTGCATTTCCGCTTTCGGTTTTACTGTAGCACGTAGATTTTTTTTTACAATTTGCCCTCTTCCTCTGCTTCATCTCTGTATAATAACATTTATAGATATACTAAGAGTGCTGTAGCTTTAATGTGGTCCGTAAAACTGGTTATAGGCCTGATTTCTTTTTAGAACGCGCGCAAAATTAAGTTGCTACTGTCAAATTGGAAATGCTACTGTGAAAATTGTGAAATGCTACTGTAAGCCGCATGAGCAGGTTGGCAGCTCTGCATATATGCTCAAGTCAGTGTGTGTCCATTGGAGCTGTATCAAAGAATGACTGTTGTGAAGACAGGAGGATGTGGTGTGTTGAGCAGGAGCTGTCGTGGCTGAAGGGGCAGTCACGCATCTATGAGGAAATCTACAGTCGCTTGCAGCGGGGGGACAGTGATGATGAAATAGCTCACTGGATTGACGTAAGTGCCTGGTATATGTGCATGTGTGTGCGTTTTCTGTCCCTCTCACAGTTACTTTTCTTCATTACAATGTTTCTCTTTCATCCAGGAACGGGGGTCATAGCTTTGTGGAATTTTTTTTTTTTTTTTTAATACCTCTCCCAAAATATATTGTGGAGGAATTTGGTCTGTTTAGTAGACCAGTGATGAGATCAGTAGACCAGTAGACCTGTTGGACTCTTCCGTACACTCTGAGCCCTTGCCCATCACTCCACTGCCTTGGTTTTCTCTTTCTTGTCAGCACATGTGCTTCCCATCTGTGTGTGTCTGTCTCACTCTTTTTTGTGTTATCCTCTTCTCACCTTATTCGCTGCAGTTCCTCTTTGCATTCAATCTTTTGTTTTTAAAAGTCCTTGAATTCCAGGTACTCTCGTCAGGGATGAGGAAAGGTATTGAAATTTGCACATGGTTATTGAAAGTGCCTGAAAACAAAGATTTTGAAGGAGCAGCTGATGAGGGAGGGGAGTGGGGGGGGGGGGGGGGGGCACACCTAGCGAGAGAGTTTATCAGATTCTGCTGAAATGGCTTTGTGAAGCAACCTCAGCATACATAAAGGTCTGTATTTTCTTTATTACAGCTCTTGAATTCTGTTTTTAAAGTCTTTGAAAAAGAAAGAAAATCAGTTTGAGAGAGTTATCAGATTCTGCTGAAATGGCTTTGTGAAGCAACCTCAGCATACATAAAGGTCTGTATTTTCTTTATTACAGCTCTTGAATTCTGTTTTTAAAGTCTTTGAAAAAGAAAGAAAAATCAGTTTTCTTTGGAAGTGTGTGTGAACCCTGTACCTTTTTAGTTCATGATGTTGGTAAAACTTCAGCTGATGTGTAATCTTCAATACTGATGAGCCATTTGTTGTTGTTTACAATGCGAAAATGGGTGGGTTTTTTGTGGAATGGAAAAGGAAAGTTTGGTGGTAAACTGTGGTTTATACAGAATATATCTGAAAACACAGTTGCCCCTAGAAGTTTCTTGGTGGCAGGCTCAGGTTGGGAGAAAGACAATACAGACCTCCCCATCCCTCTCCTGCTGTCCACCTCATTATAGCTGTTTCTGTATGTTGTATTTTTGTTACCCTTTCTTTCCCTTCTTGTATAAAACGCCCACCCCCTGCACCATTTCTTTCTCTTTGTGTTTTTGTCTCGTGCACAAAAGTTGGGTAAATGTAGAAGTGAACGAACCATTGAGGCCTTTTTCTGTTACAGAGATGCATAAAGAGTGAAGAGAAGGAGTCAAATCAGTTTGTACGTGAACTGTTCAGTGCCATTTGTCGAAACAGCATTGTTCCATCTGGTGGTAAGTTGTGGCCTTCGTTTTCCAATGTTCAGACCTGTTAACCTATATGATTTTGTTATAATTTGTACATGTGTGGTGAAAATACAACAAAAATGGCAAACTTGTGGAGGCAAGTTCTGAGACGGTAATCGAACTCGGTAGTTTTAGAAAATTTACATTAATGTAGTTAATACAAGATCAGGAAGTCGCTACTAAAAAGATGCCTCTGGGGTATGGTGGCAAGTTACAGCATAACAAATGCCTACCCCATCCCCAGCTTGTACAGAAGTTTGGAATATTTTGTACACACTTTAAAGAAGAAAAAGGAAAAACACTTCTTTTTTTTTCTTGTTAAAGTCCACCAATAGCAGTTTTGGTAAATGGGTCTGAATGTTGCCTTATTCCTGTGTGAAAGATTGGTTTTCTTAATGGAATTCAGACAGTATGATTATGCAGACAATACTTTTTAATGCAAGCTTTTTTTTTGTTGTTTTTTTGTTTTACTTTCAAGTATTGGTTCAGTTAAAGGAAAATGGGATCAGAGAAGTGCGTCGGAATGCATGTTTGCACATGCTTACACATGCATACTCTGTACCTCGTCTTATTTCATTGCACATCCTACAGCTTACCTATGAATGTCAATTTTTTTCCCCTTTTATTTACAGTTTAATATTGGGAGATGCAGATAAATAGATCTAAAATTTCACTCTTTGTGGAAAGATGTAAAATTAGAAGACAACCGGAGACAAATCTTGAGTCATAGGCTCGTACACAAGAAGTTCTGTCTCAAGAAGTTCTGTCTCGGGCTTAGAATGCCCCGTCTGTACACTACAGCAGGTTGCATTGGCTTGTGTTCCACAGACAAGAAACAAGTGAACGTGGCCAGTCTGAAGAATCATGTCACGCTGGTGCGGAAATTTGTGGACACCCAGGAAAAGGGAACACAGGCTTTGTTTGGTGTTCAGCACCTGATGAATGAATTACAGCATCCACCAGGTATGTGTATAAGCTGGGCAGGTAGTTTGTAAGTTTCATAGGTGGGTTGGAACAATTTCCCACATGTGTGGAGTCTGATTTTTAACTCAGATAGCTCATTGTTGCTTTTCTCTGCTTATGTACAACATTTCTGTGTTATCGTCATTCTCGGAGCTTGAAGAGTAGGGATAAATTATTTTTGGAATGACATGTGGCGTGAACAATCCAAGTGAACACCGTTCTTTATTTCTTTTTTTTTTGTTTGTATTGTTTTAGATTTAATTTCACTCATGTTTCCAGTCGGTGAGTTAAAGCATTGGGTTCAGGAGGGCTGTAACAGCTGGGTAGTCACACATGCATACCAATAGGAAAAAGGCATTCTACATGCTCAAGTGACATTCTCAGACCTGGTTGGGGGGGAATTGTGTATAGCAAAGTTTCATCTGCTGCCAGTTCGGTCAAAAGCAGTGTAAAGACATTTCCCAGTGTGCTGTGCATCTTTCACTTTGTCAAAGATGGCGTCGAAGCGGTGTTGTGCGCCAACGGCTGGCTCTTCCAAATCTTCAAAATTTGTGAAAGTATTGCGATTATGAAAATTAGTTTTTTTTTTTGGGGGGGGGGGGGGGGGGGGGGGGGGGGATTACAGGTTTTTGTCAGATATTACAGGTACACGAATTTAGGGTAAACTGGTCTGTATTCTCTTGTATTTATTAAGACTTGAAACGACTGTTTTTCCTTGTCCAAATTCAATGGTAACAGTCTATGGGACTTAATCAGCAAGTTTTGTTGTGACGATTGACTGGTGTTACAAAAACTTTGAAATTGAATTTTTTCTTGTGAGGTACAGTTTTTATGTGATCTTGGAGGAGGAGTTGGTCAATGGTAAGGATTACATTGTAGGGTTAAGTGGTGCATCACACAATGCCTTTTGGCAGTGCTGCAGATCTGTTTACCTGCTGTGTTAGGCGTGATAAATTACAAGTGCATTCAAAATCGCTTTAAGTGAAAGAAGACCATGGGTATTTTGCAGTGCAACTTTCCGAGTACAGTTTTCAATCTTGGATTACACGTTTTCAGCTAGTCATCTTGCATGTAGTTTCTGAGGGTGAAAAACAGATGTAGATAATTTCATGTTGGCTTAGCAAGTTTGACAGTCTTTTGACTCCAATGCATTGAAAGTGGGAGATGGATGGACTAACCCAAGGATTGGTGTTCTGATGGACTAACGTAAGGATTTGTGTGTGTGTGTCTGCAGGAATTGTGCGCACCTTGTTTGAACAGTTTTATGATGAAGACATGATCTCTGAGGAGAGTTTCTTTGACTGGGAGTCTCGGGAAGATGCTCCAGAAGACAAGGTTGGCAAAGGCGTCGTCAAACTGAACCTTCGCAGCTTCTTCGAATGGTTACGCTCTAGCAATGAGGATGAGCGAACTAGTTGATCATGTTTGTATATAGTGGACTTATGTAAATAGTATGTACAAATATTTAATGATGCATATTTGTGTGATGGAAAACGGTTAAAACATGTTGTGAATCAGGCATCTGCTGATGTATTCATTTGCCAGAGTAATACTTTTTTTGTGTGTGGTTTTACGTGGTGGGGAAAAGCAGTGGTTGCATTTTGGCCACGCCCAAAGACGTGTCCTGGTCTTTTCATCCCCCTTCCCCACCACCACCAACTCTCCTGTTATCGGGATACAAGATGCTTTCATTCCTGATGTACAGAATTCAGCCAGCTCGCCTACTGTGTTTAGAGAGTGCAAGAGTTGTTGACCACAATTTTTTTTTTTTTTTTTTTTTTTTTTTTTTGCAGCTAATAATGTTGGAGGGATTAATTGATGTTGAGCAGCGAGAAATGGTGATGCATGAAGTGTGCCTGATGTGTCTGCTTTTGGCCGTCTCTGGTAAAGACTGTTGGTCATCATGTTACTTTGTTGCGTCACTGGTGACAGTGAGCTGGACTGTGACCCAGGGAAGATGGGTGGGGGGGGAGGGGGGGGGGGGGGGGGAGGGGAGAGCATTTTTTACACTGGGCGTGAAATTGGTATGACGGTGCCTGGCTGTGTTTACTCTGTGTTGCATTTGATCTCCCATCCTCTCCCCTCTTTTCCATGCCACAGGAGTACCGTCCCTTCCCAACTCTTGCACAGTCTCCTTTTCTTTGTGTCTTTTTTCTCCCCTTTTGGATGAAGATCCGTTTTCCACGACACAATTAACAGTGAGCTCAACAATAGGTGAATAATGATTGCTCACCTCCTTTTAATTAGGAAGGTGGGAGGGTACCACTGTTTCAATGCATCAATTAAATATTTTCATACTAGACTGATTTGTCTCACTAGACTGATTTTATTGGTTCAGGGTCAAGGGTTGATGGTCTTGATGTTTTCTTTTGAATGTTGGCGCAGATAGTTTCTTTGGTAGTTTTATCGTGGATGTGTCCTTTCTGTGTGAAGGTAGTTTCTTAGACATTTTATGTTGGATGTATCCTTGCTAGATTGCTTCTTTAACTGTGTATGTTGTTTGACTTTAAATGTGTTTCGGCAACAAATTTCATCCCTTGGCTTGCATATTTTGTGAATCTGGTATTTTAAGAACTAATGCGGCTCAAACTGTTACCTTCTTCAAAATAAGCAAGCGGTGGGAAACCTGTCAACAGTAAGAAAGAAAGAAAAAAAAAAAGCAAAAACTTTTTGACATGCTTTTTGATCATTTCTCATTAGTTCCAGTGGAATCTGTCCATAATGGACCAGATGGAAATACACAATCCCTTTCCTGCACTTTAAGTTGCTGATGTTTCAGCTGATTTTGATGATGGCCCCATATTGAGTGCCTGGAGATGCTTGAAATGCTTCATGCATCAGCACCTTGGGTCACAAGACAGTGGGTCAGTGTGCTCAGCTGTCAGCTCGCCACTACTTTTATTTTTTTTGATACACACATCATTTTTTATTAGGAACAATAAGCGGAGTAGTTTTTCATAGAACAGTTTGATGTCATGGATGATCTTGTGTCATTGATGACGAAAGACATTTGTTAGGGGATCAGTATTTGATTCAGGTGAAGAAAGAACTCTGGAAAGTAACACCCATTCTTTCATATTGATAAATGTATTTTGTTTTTAAAAAGAAGAAAGGCAGAAAGGTAGGGGAGCTGGTTTTGAATCTGTTGGTTCCTGTTCCATTATAGCTGGATTCCACTGGGCTCTATTTTTTGAAAAACTTGGTGGTGGGTTTTTTGTTTTTCTTCTTTGTGTGCTACATATTGGTCATGTTTATGTGTGTGTTCTTGTTTTATGCTTTTATTGTTGGGGTTTGGAACAGACAGACAAGGAAAGGAAAGAAAAGAAAAGTAAGGTCCACAGGTTTTAGCCCGAAGTTGAGGGTAGTGACATCCCAGGTAACATAAGCCCCTGCAGACACTGCATTTCCTAGTGTTCTGGCCATGCATGTGGCTGCTGCAGAAGATGCTGTGATGACGCGCATCTGTCGATGACTTGCTGCATGATGGACCGGGAGGAGCCTTCAAGATCGGCAGGCTGTCATTTCGCAGTCGTTAGTATCTGCAGGTGGTCCTGATTTGAATTAAAAGCTTGTGGAATGTCTGCAAATCTTGTGGTTTTGTCCTGTGATGTAGGAACAGTTTCACCACAAGTTGAGGCCTGTCATTGCCTCTGTTGGTTGTCATTGTGACCTAGTACTGTTTTAAGACCAAAGTGTTTCATGAACTATATTTGAGGGTTACGTGTTGACGGGCATCTGGACATGTGCCCTCGACTGAGTGCATTTTGGTTATGTTCATCTTGCAAATCAAGGTTGTGCATATTAGGCCACTGGAGACTTTGTGTGTGTGTATGAATAAAAGAGAAGAAATATTTAGCAAACACGACACTGATACATAATCCATCCTACACTGTGTAAATTACAAGATACTTGAAAAGGAAAATATAATCAGGTTATCCTCAAGTCGATTTTTATTCTGAAGATAAAATTGATTAGAAGTGATCAATCAATTTTTATTCCAAAGATGGATGAAACGCAAGACATGTCAATCGGTAGACAGTCTTTTAGCAACTTGTTTTGTCAGCATGTCCACCCTTGCAGCTTGCGTATTGTGTTCTGTAACTGGATGATTTTGTTTACTCTGGGGGGATGGAACGAAAGAAAGGGTGGGTGGGAATTTTGGATTAAAATGAATTTTATTACAGAAACAATTCCATGAAAGGAGAGAAAGATACACACAAAGGAGAAGTAGACTTGCCATCACCGTAGATTCAAATACCGCAGTGACACGCGATCCCTGTTGGGGGATCACATCATGCTAGTTTCCTTCAAATAATGGCATTTTTCCATCTCGCCATATTCCGATAATCTGTACCCCGATGTGGAAGCGTACAGATATTCAGCCTTTGCAGAGAGACGCCTGTAGTTTTTCTGCAGCACTTTTCCGAACTATTGGAAACTGGTTTTTCAGCCAGTTGCCCTCCCCCTCTCCCAGTCCTGATAATGTCCCTGCTCTCTCTTCCCACATGCCTTGCCCTTCCCTTTTTGTGGACAGATGTGATGCCTTAACAGTCTTGTTGGGACGGTTTGAATGCACATCTTTTTCCTTTTCTTTTTGCTTTTTAAAAAACAAAGTTTTAAATGAGGTGTGACTGTCCATAAGACAATGCATTTTGGGGGAGGGGGAGGGGAGGGGGGTCCTTTTCACTTTTGGGTTGTATGTGGTAGTGGTGCACAAGATGTCTTGGGCAAGTTCAGAAGCTGTAGGTTTGGTGATGATGAGAAAATTTGATTTTGCTTATGAATGATCATACCAATATACTTGTATTGCTTTGCAAGGTTTGTCTCTATGATGACGAGTGTTGGCCAGATTATATTTGTCTTCTCACTGTCTGTGTGCGTGTTTTTTTTTTCTTCTTCCATAATAAACATGTATTTTGGATTATGGTGTATGTAGCAGCTGCAAATTGAGGTGTAGGGTTTTGATGACAACAGGTGTTTATCTTGGTGCTTGAGTGTGTATTTTGGTCAGGTATGGCACATGAAAGTCGGTCAGCTGGATATGGACATTGCCCCAGCATTACAGTGTTCTGTTTTTTTCCCCATTGTTTGTTCAAAGATTTCTCAAGAGATCAACAATATCTTATTTCATAACTTCCAGAAAGTTCAGAATTTTTCTCTTATGTTCCCCACCATCAGATAGAGTAATGTTCCCCACCATCAGATAGTGTAAGGAGTTAGCCTAAATATTCAGAAATCTGCCAAGTGAAATCTTACTTTTGGAATGAATCAATCAAAATTATGGTGTCTTGTAAGTCATGTACATAGATTGATTCTTGTCATGGTTAAGGGTGCAACAGAAAGTCTAGCTATAATCCCCCAAAGTGCTTTGAAGGTCTTTTCATACATGATAAACTTTAAGTCAGCTGTGTATCAAAATACATGCATGTTTCTAGAATAGTCAGATGTGCTGGTGGTTTGACTTTTTTTTTTTTTAATCATAGCTTTCATATGGTGTAAAGTCTGTAATTATTTTTTATTATACACTTGCATTGAAAAGAGGGTTTTTTTTTCTCTCTGAAATAGTTATCATGACCATTTTAAAACATTGCCAGTTTCCATTCGGAAGAGATTATTTTTAAGTACATGTACAAGTAAATGGCTTGGTCAGGTCAGGCTGGACAACAAGAGCTATTGTCAGTCCAGGCATGATTCTCAGATGGACTTGCTGATTTTTAAGCATGTGGTGTTTTCTTTTTCTTTTCTTTTTTTTTTTACAATAAGTTGCGGATGGATAGATTTTCTTCCCAGTACACGAATTCATACAAATACATCATTGTGTCAGCAATTGAGTGGCTGTTTTGTGGCTACATCAAGTGTAGTTATAGATTGACAATAATTTGACCAGCAAACAGTATCATCACATGTCATGAACCTTTGTGTAATTCTTTTATTCCACAATTTATGATGAATTTGCGCATTTTCCTAATTTCTTTTTACTTGTTATTTTTCCCCCCCCCTCATTATTGCTTTGCAGCATTGTGTCTATGTGTGGGTGTGTGTGTTTCTCTTTAGTTGCGGTTTCAGTACAGACTTGCGATGCTTGGTAGTGGCAGAGTGAACATGTCCCTTGCTGTATGTTGTATATAGCTCTCTTGTCAGCCTGATGCCAGCATCACTTTCATGGCATCACTGAGCGGTGCTGGAAAAAACATGGGATAACTTGCGTCTTTTTAAAGGATGAAGCATCGCGAGTATTTGGTAACTGACTGTGTGAATGGTGTGTGTGTGTGTGCGGAAATGTTCGTGCCATGCACTTGTACTGTTTGCATGCAAAATTTCCCTCAGCCCCATTTCTTTTCTTTCCCATGGGAGAAATTGGGATTCATATGCTCTAATTCGTACATGTATAAAGCAGATTTTGAAATTTGCATAATTTATGCAACTAGTTGAAAATGTGCCACAGTATAATTCCAACAAAACTGTGGTTATTCCTTTTAAGAAATGTCTGTACAATTGAAATGAAACCGATAATAAAACATGAATTAAAAAAAGAAATGTACATATTACAGTGTGGTGTTGGGTGTGTGAGGTGTCTTCCATATGAAGTGTTGTATGGGATGGATGTGATGAGGTGGCCATGACTGGAGACAGACGATGTTGGGCAAAAGGGGGCAAGGCTTTTCTTGGTGATTGAGAAGGATGTTTTGTGGCTGTTCAGCACAACATGCATACACAAATCATGTAACGGGCAAAGCAGTTTGTCAGTGTTTTGACAAAGAATTCTCAGGAATTTGGGGAGGAAGTGAAGACATGAAGCAAATTACTTGTCAATCCATGATCATGTCACTTGTGACAAAACTTGTCAATCCATGATCATGTCACTTCTGACAAAGTGCACATTGAGCATAGGAAGTAGGGGAGAAAGTAAAGCCAGTGAAAACATGGAGCAAACACTTGTCAATCATGGATCATGTCATTGTTTTGACATCACTGTTCTGACATGAACAGAGGAATAAGGAGAGAAAGTAAAGCCAGTGAAGACATAGAGCAAACACTTGTCAATCATTGATCATGTCACTATTGGTCTGACAACATTGGAATTAGGGGAGTAAGTGAAGACATGGAGCAAACACTTGTCAATCATGGATCATGTCATTGTTCTGACATGAGCATAGGAATTAGGGGAGGAAGTAAAACCAGTGAAGACATGGACCGAATACATGTAAATCAATGATCAGTTTATTGAGGCAGTTGAACAATTGGTACGTTGAAAATCCTGTAGCTCAAAATGATGCAAGAGTCGCCCACAACGGACATCCATGAGCCCAAACTGGATGCAAGAGTTGTGAACTGTCAGTTTTTCCACGTTCAGTGGCACTGCCCTGCCCTGTTGAGGTCACAGTTGAATGCCCTGAACTGGATGCCCAGTGTGCTGATGGAGGAATAGACGGAATTTTCTTAACAAGGCGTATGAACTCATGTTGTTGGGTCTTCAGCTGAATGCACAGAACACAGTCCTGAAGGATGATTTGCCATACAGCAATGTTCCAAGAAAGATCACCATAAATCGGTCTTCACTTGTTGCAAGAATGATTAGGTCATTTCTTCTTGCACTAGCTGTGACTTTTTTTTTCTTCTTTTTTTTAAATAATTGTTGGAGAAAACACATTCAGTCATAGATTCTCCCAACATCATAAACATGGACAGCCAGCCAAGAAAAATTGATTTCATTTCTTCCACAGAGCGACATCAATCAATATTCTGATTCTTATGTCGCTATACTGAAAGGGGGCCCACCAGTCAGCATTCAGTGTTTAAAAAAACACAAAAATTCCCATTTGCATTGCCAGTCTTGCTGCCACCAAGACATCCAGTCCTCGATGGGGTCTCCTCTCACAAGATACCTCCACAAATATCACTAGTCTTGCTGCCACCAAGAAACCCACTCAGACTTTTGCCTTTGAAAGTCCCCTCTCGAAGGATCCACTCCAGATTTTTGCCTTGTGAAATCCCCTCTCACAGGATCCACTCTTCATTTGAGATCTTGCTTTTTTTCTTTTTCTTTCCTTTTCCGGCTGTTCACTTCCCTTCCCTTTTTTTTCCTTTTTTTTTTCCTACCAGAGATATGCTCCGCCATTTCATCTCCCTGGGCCCCCCAGAGCTAATCCTAGAATGACCCAGGTGAGCCAGGCAGAGTCCTTAGGACTGAATTTTATGTATTTACCTCCCTCACCCTTTGCCACCCCTCCTGCCCTCCCCTTATCTACTTATGAATGAAAACAGTTTCTGCTGGAGTCCCCTAGCGAGACCATCCAGGACAGTGTCTTTCAGGTGGCAGCTTACTTTGGTCCTGAATGTTTCCACAGACTCGGCGTTTACATTGTGCTGTGGTAGCTGGTCCCATTCCCGAATGGTGCGTGGCAGGAATGAGAAATGCCTGTATCTGTTGGCACCCTGGGACGAGATACGTTGGAACTGCTGGTTATGTCCTCTGCGGTTTTGCTCTGGAAGGGGTAACAGCTTGGTTTTGTCGACTCGAGCCAGGTCATGATGTATTTTATACAGCATGGCGAGTCATGCTGCCTGTCTTCGTCATTGCAGTGATGGCCATCCCAGTCTTTCCAACACTTGTTCTGTGGTAGCGGTTGGTGACAAATCGGGCTGCTCTCCTTTGAATGGTTTCTATCGGGTTTGTCACCCTCAAGGTAGGGGTCCCAGACTGAGCAAGCATATTCCAGGAGCGGTCGCATGAAATCAAGGTACGTTTTCTCTCTGAGCCTAATAGAGGCTATCTTAGGTTTCGACGGAGGAATCCTAGGGTGCGTCCTGCCTTTGCCACTATGTTGTCCACCTGTTTGTCCCATTCCATGTTTGCTTGGAGGTGACTCCTAGGTATTTTGCTGACTGCACAGTGGCTAGGGTGTGGCCATGGAGTTTATATTCGCTTAGAATGGGGTGTTCATTTCTTGTGACGGGGAGTATGGTGCATTTTTCAGGGTGAAAAACCATGTCCCATTTCTTTTCCCATATCTCAAGGTTTCGCTGGTCATCCTGAAGCTGGTATATATCGTCGGTTCCTGTTACGGTGGAGTAAATCGCTGTATCGCTCTATGGGCTGCAGGAAATGTGAAGTAAATGAATATAGCAGACCATTGTCAACACAATCCAACGAACATGAATGTAGTTTGAATATATCATTAAATGTTTGTGTAACACACAGCTCAAGATTGAACTCCCCCCCCCCCCCCCCCCCCCCCCTTTTCCTACTCACCCACCCAGTTAAAGAATTGGAAAGGGGTGTTAAAGAAGGAAGAAAAAAAAGGATAAGACGAGAAAACAAACAAAACCACCCCCACTCTGTCATAAATGCTTTGTTACGTCCTACCACTTGATCCACTCTTTCTGGAAATCGATAATATTGCAAAGGCGAGTCATTGTTTGTCTCTCTTTCTCTCTGCGTCTCTGTTCATCTCGCTCAAAAAAAAAAAAAGCGGAAAAAAGTTCGTGTTGCTTTCTTCTGGTTGTTCTAACTATCCTCTTTTAAATTTGTTACATCGATTTATGGATAGAGGAGAAAGCATTCCCACGTTGTCCTCTGCCCACGAATATAATGCTTCCTCTGATTAGTAGGAAGGTAGACTATAACTATGCCTGAATGTATCACACTCCATCACACAAAAAAAACTCGGAACATGTGCCGGTCGAGAGCGAAAGGAGAGATACCAAGAATTTTGAAGAAGTCAGTTATTGGCCCATCTTCTCATATCTCTCTGTAAAACCAAATACAAAAACAAGGTCGTCAAAAATTGAACAGTCTATGTCTAACTCAGCTTCGTCGTTGACTCTCCCTCTCAATCTTCAACTATAAACAAGGTGATCGTTTTATAAATGGGTAACAAAGGAAATACTATACCGCACTGTCCTCTGCACACAATTATAGTGGCGTCTCTGATAGGTAGGGAAAGTATCAATCTCCCTCCTCAAAACGAAACCGGAAACAGCTAGTTAAAGAGAAAGGGGGGGGGTGGGGGGGGGGGGGGGGGGGGGGGGAGTCCCGGAATTATATAGGAAGGTTAACATGACAGAAACTCTGAAGTGATTGTGGAGAGTCTGTCTGTTCTCTGTCCCTTTCTCTTTTCTCAGTCTCTCTCTCTCACTCACTCTCTCTCTCTCTCTAGAGCAGTCAAGTAAGACGATATATCGAACCACCTAAAGCCATTCATTTCTGGGTCACCTCCAAATCAAGACTATGTGCCTACATTAGTGATAATACATATCAATCCAGGTAAAATATTGTTCGAAAAGACCCTTACTAAAGACAACGAGACACGTCTTCTAGTGTATGTCGTGAATCTCTCAACTCAAGAGACTTTCACCTAGAACAGCATGATGTAGAAGCAGTGTGGAACAAATACGCACTGAAAAAATCACGATCCATTTTTATTCGGGTTTTATGCTATCGAAACCCAGCAGAAATAGTCCCGTGGGCTGATATATTTGTTTACTAGGATGGAGATGCAGTGTTTCCTTACAATCTAACGAAAAATGTTTTACTCGGTGACTCAATGAGATCTTAGAAATACGAACAGCCAATGGAGCCAAAACGAAAGTTGTTGAATTAACATCAGATCATCAAACACCCACCAGAATCACACCAACTATAAGAGACAAATCATTTGACCACATCTATGTTCTAAAAGTGAAAATAGACATACTACAGCTTGTGTACCATCTTCACTTCTAGTGATCATTACCCATAATTGTGTTACAATGGTCTTCTTGAACAAGATGAGCGAGTTAGTATCATTGATTCAATAAAACAATGCGAGTGGATTGCGTTCACTGAAATTAAAGCTAAACACAGTTGGATATAAACATGCCTGAGTATTGTAGTCCTGGTTTAAGATTGTTTTATGAATATGGACCCCATTCTAGGGGTAGCATTGTATGTAAAAGCATTCCCCTTCATGCTCAACCTGTGATGAACAAAAACGACCATTCGCGTTTCAAGATAGTGGTGTGTTATTTTTCAGCAAAGGAGAATAAAAAAACTGTTTACCATGGATGTATGTATAGAAGTACCAAGTTCATATTCTGAGAATTATATTAACTTTTGGATATTTTACATTCAGATAATTTATTAAAAAGTTCGATCACGCTTTATAATGGGAGTACATCTTTAAATTATCCCAGAATACACTGGCAAGAAACCCTCGAGGGAAAAACGAAGTTGCTTGTGGACGCAGTGTATGATACAAATCTTGATTCAGTCTGATTCGCAGTCCCAACTAGACGAAGAACAGGACCAAAAACTAGCATGAATGATTTGATTCTGTAGAACGACGATAACTGATATCTGACATTGAACACACATCCAGTTGGGAAAAGCGATCATGATGTGCTGTTAATTGATGTATTATATCGCAATGATGACTGTGACTTAGCAAAGCAAACTCATAAATTAATTACGCAAGAGGGAAAAACTACAACAAAATGAAGAGAGACTTAGAAAGGTTACTGGACTAGTTAGATAGCTTAGATTGGAAACATTTTGGACGAATATAAGAAATAAAATTCAATAAGCAGGAGATTTATATATAACCCAAAATGGAAGTAAAGGTAACTAACAAGAATATAAGACCAAAGTGGATGAGGAAATCTGTATATAGAAAATAAAAAAAAGTACAATTAAAATAAAAGATTTTGATCACACCAAATGTATATTTTACCCAAAATATAATCAAGTTAAGAAATGAATGTTCTAGAAAGGTGAGAAAAGCGAAAAAAGATAGACTACTGAGCATAAAATTGCAAAAATAGTAAGAAGAATCCTCCATGCTTCTGGAAATATGTCCGCTCAAAATTGTAATGTAAACTCTTCAATTAGTCCCCAGAGAAAAGAAGATGGAAATATTGTAGTTGATAATGATAACGGCTCGAGGTGCTAAAATTAATTCATTTCTAGTGTATTCAAACATGAAAATATTGAAAATGTTCCTGAAATCGAACAGCGCCTCTTTATCCTGATGGAAAAAAAAAAGACTCTGTGTTGATGTAGTCATTACAACCATTAGCGCGGTAAAAGAAAAATTAATTAAATTGGATGTTGCTAAAGGCTTCTGTCCAGATGGTTTTTACCATCTTAGAGTACTAAAGGAGTTTTATTGTGTAGCACTAGCAGTGCCTTTGTGTGAGCTTCAATAAACTCCATAAGTGAATGCGTGGTACCCATGATTGGAAGTTTGCAACTGTAAACTGCTTAAATTTAAAAAAGGCACCAGGTCGACCCAGGAAATTATCGCCCCTGTAAGTTATTGACTTGTATCCTTTATGCAAAGAGCTTGAGTTCATTTGAGAGAGAAGCCATAGTAACCCATATGAAATTATTTCCTATATTCAGATTGCCAACATGGATTTAGACAGGGGTAATCTTGTATGACACAACGTTTAGAAGTAATGGCAGATTTTACAAATATGATCGATGATGGGCTTGCTTTTGATGTAATTTACTTGGATTTTAGGAAAGCTTTTGACTCTGTGCCCCACTACGATAGTTAAAAAAAATTAGAAGGTAATGGTAATAAATGGGAATATATACAACTGATTAAGAGTTTTCTTTCATTCGAGTACAAAGGGTGAAAGTTGGAAATAAATATGTCTTTCAAAAATAAGATGTCGTAAGCGGTAATCCGCAGGAAGTATTCTGGGACCTATTCTGTTCACGAGTTTTTTATAATGACCGCCGAATGTGAATTAGTTCATGTAAAATATATGCAGATGAAACGAAAATATATGAAACAGTAAGTAACCATCTTAAATTACAAGATGATATATGATAACTAAATTAAGTGGAGTGAACAGGAATTTATATTTTAATTCCAGTTAAATTCAAGTTATACATTGAAGGGAAAAAATAATCCGGAGTATACATATACTATGAAATATAATGAATGCTGTCTCAATGTTGATTTCCATTCAGAAGAAAAAGATCTTGGTGTAATAGTTTATAGCAGTCTGAAAATTGAACGAAGCACATAAACAGTGTACTGAAGACAGCAATTAAAAGATGCACGGCAAATTAAAATCA
>CM031599.1:8106356-8156356 GCA_018398815.1 Conus ventricosus | reverse complement strand
TTCATCATCTGTATATCTTTTGTATCTTTTGTAAAGCTCTGGTGTTGGGCCTGTGTAAGAGGCAGTGTTCTAGGTGTCCCATGATGTTCTGTGTAGGCAGTGTTCTAGGTGTCCCATGATGAGACAGGCATAGGATGGTCCCATTTTGGTTCCCATAGAATGGTTGTTAAATTCAAAGGTGTTGAGGGTGAGGACTAATTCTGCAAGTCTGACCAGTGTAGCTGTGGAAGGGTGTTGTTGGTTAGGGGGCCATTTGTTAAGAAATAATGTGAGGGCTTTCAGTCCATCAGCATGAGGGATAGAGGTGAAGAGAGAGACAACATCAAGTGTAAAGAGGAGGCTGGGTTGGAAAGTGGGATCTGTGTTGCATGAATTAATCATGCTGAGTGTGTTTGTTGTGTTTTTGAGGTATGTGGGGAGGCCTTTACTATGGGTTGGAGGAGAGAGTCTAAGTACTGTGAAATGTGTTCTGTAGGGCAGCTACATGCAGATACAATGGGTCTGCCAGGTGTATTGGTTTTGTGTATTTTAGGGAGCAGGTAGAGGGTGGGTTGTTTGGTATCTGTTATTATGAGGAGTTTGGCTGTCTTCAGTAAGTTGTTATGTTTGATTTCTTGTTTAACTGTGGTTGAGATGAGTTTCTGGTGTTGAGGGAGGGTTGATGCTGTGAGTGGTGTATAGAAATTTGTGTCTGACAGTTGTCTGTGTGCTTCTTTTATGTACAACTGTTTGTCCCAGACCACCACTGCACCACCCTTGTCTGCTGGTTTGATGACAATGTCTTGTCTTTGTCTCAGTGATTCAAGGGCTTTTTGTTCATCCCGTGAGAGGTTGGAAAGGCGGACAGGTTTGGAGTTCACTTTAGCAATTTCTTTTCTGCACATTTTGATGTAGAGTTCAACTTCAGTGGATTTGGCAGAATACTGGTTTGAAAAAGGTGAGCAAAAATGTCTGAGCTCTGTGGTAGTGGGGACTTAGGTACATTGTCAAGTGCAGTCATCCATCCTAATTTTCTAAAGAATCTTTCAACATCAACGTGGTTTTGGTACTTATTGGTAGTAGGTTGAATGGAATAAATTCTAGACCTTTTGCCAGTACTGACTTTTCATCATTGGTGAGAGTAAGATTATCAGGATTGAGAGAACAAAGTGGAGGTGTTGCTCATGGGTGATAGGGGGATCAGTGTTGTGTGCAGGGGATCCGACTGGCCAGGGAGGTTTGCCTTGTATTTGTTTTGTAATTTCGATAATTTGTCTTGCTTCATCTGGTTGCAGTGATTGTGAATGAGTTGGTTGTGTGTATGGATGAGCTGCCTGAGTCTTGAAGCAGTGGCATAGGATGATGATTGTGGTTTGTTGCTTGAAATGTGGGAGAAGATGGAGAGAACTTTTAAATATTCATTCTAACTCACTTGCTCCTCAACCAAGTTTTTGGCGAAAGTGGCCTAAAAGCGCATTTTATAGTTCTCTGACAAGTAAGACTTCAATAACCAAAAAATAACGATTATCTACAAACAAACATACTGTGTAGGGTTATCCGTTTTTAATACTAATTTACTAAACTTGCTTGTCTTTTAAAACTAAGTTATATTTTTGACATAAAATCCGCACACTTATTCTGACAAATTTCTACCTACAAAACTTTGTACACAGACAGGCAGACAGAGGCGGGAGTTACAGAGACCCGCCAAGGCTGAAACCTGATCACTTAATTTACGGCTAGCGCAGACAAGAGGCCTTCGTTCACATAGAACACACCGCAGGCCGAGCGCCCCGTTTACAAACTGTGCGACCAAAAAAATCAATAAAACACGGCTTGCGGCGCACTTGGCTATTGCAACATGTTGCATCAGCGAATGTTCTAGACTGCCACGTGACACGACCACTTCGAGGCCGCCACGTCGGCAAAAGCCGACCGGTTTTGTCATTCTTTCTCAGGCTGCCGCACAAGAAGGTTGGGTTTTCTTCGCTGTCTGTCATTTTACATTGGAAGGCTGTGCTGTGCTTAGCTGTCTGTCATTTTACATTGGAAGGCTGTGCTGTGCTTAGCTGTCTGTCATTTTACATTGGAAGGCTGTGCTGTGCTGTGGTGCTTTTTCAGTGAGAAAAGTGTTTAATTTAACAAGGCGAAATGTCACAAATGTCTCAAGATAGTATTTCTTCAGAATTAGATAGAGAACTTCTTGAATCACAGGCTGCTCATCAAAAATTGTTAGATTATTCTAGGCAGGCAACTAGTTTAATTTTACCTGACATGGATCAAGCTTGCAATGTTCCATTACCACCTCCAACACCAACAGAATTGTGGACCGAAGAAGAAAAGAATGTACTTGAAGAGAACAGGCTATTTCATGAAGAAATGGCAAACATTGCTGAGAAGGCAAAAACAGTAGGCCCAATGAAACTACCAAAAAGGCCAAAACGAAAGATGGAAGATTTATTCAAAGAAAAACAAGGAAGAAAGAAAAAGAGGGTGGAGCTTGATTCTCCAACAGATTTGCACAATTATCTTGTTGCAAATGAAGCTGACACCAGTACTGGCATATCAAGAAAAGCCTTTTTAGATTCTGTTCTTTTTGACTACTCAGCGGGCGAAAATGAAATTATAGAAAAACTGCAAAAGGGATTAGAAATCTAAAAAGACAGAACGCCCAAACAAATAATGTTTCATATTCAGTTTGGTTGGTTTCTGATTTTGTGCAAAAACTGGCAGGAGAAAGAAAGAAAAGAAGGAAGAATGAAAGAAACGTGGGCACAATGGTTAAAAGAAAAAACAGGATATTCAGATGTTTACGTACGCAAGCTACGTACTCTTGCAAAAGTACTTCAACCATTTCCTCAGTTTTACAATATTGGTCTGCCAGTCAGTTTTATCATGAATAAACTGAAGCAAATTGAAAACATGCTACAGATTGTAGAATACAGAAACTACTGGTCAAAAGTTCCAAATATCCCGGCTGAACCTCAACTGTCGCAGCCCTAGTTATACAATGTTTGTTTGTGTGGCGTTTTAGCAACAGTGCGCGCGACTGTAAGACCACTGCAGGCCTACCACTGACGTGGCTCTAAATATAGTAACGCTCATGCAGGAACGGTCGGGTTTGTTTAGAGTTGACTGCTTTAGCAACAGTGCGCGCGACTGTAAGACCACTGCAGGCCTACCACTGACGTGGCTCTAAATATAGTAACGCTCATGCAGGAACGGTCGGGTTTGTTTAGAGTTGACTGCCTTGAATTTCCACCAAGCACTTCATGACTTTGTATATATTGCTGTGATTACTGGCTTTACTGCTTCGCTTCAACGTCCTGCTTCAACTTTTTTGGCTGCTTTTTTAAGCGGCCACAGAGTGTACTTTATTTAACTGTCTTGTTTATTAAATCAAGCTTTTGATAAATGCACTTGGTGGCTGCTTTGAATAATCTTCATTTGACAGAGAGACTGACAGCCGCAAACCATAAAATCCTTTTACATTTCCCTATGCAAGCACTTCCCTATTTTTTTAATGTTTGTGCGTGTGTGCTGTTGTTTTGTTGTTTTACTGATAATAACTATATTATATTCTGAACATCTGTTTCTTATAAATAATCAAAGGTGCGCGCATGCACACACCCCCACCCCACCCTACCCACCCCACCCCACGCATGCACACACTTAAGTCATCCTCAAGTTCTTAATTAAGTTCTTAATTAAGTTTTTAATTAAGTTACTTCAAGTTCTTAATAAGTTCTTGATTAAGTTCTTAATTAAGTTCTTAATTAAGTTACCTCAAGATTGTAATTAAGTCGTCCTTTAAGTACAACTAAGTTCTTATTCAAGTTATCTTATAATTATCAAAAAAACAATTTATGTTTTTTATCTTAAATAGTAGATGTCTAATATAGTACACACACGCCTCAAAAAACGTGTCATCGTTGAGGATGTCTTGCTTAACGCCCTTGGCGTGAGATTGGTTAGCATAGATCTTAATGAAGTTCTTACATCCTAAGCAACCGCATTGATTACAATTCTGGTCTATGGAAATGTCTTTTATAGACTCCATGTCTTTATTTATTGACTCCATCATTTTATAATACGCCATGTTCTATTTTTATCAAAAAAAATTTAAATTTAAGTTCTTAAAATATTATTGCATTTTAAATGGATCAAAATGATTTTTTGTTATTGGCGGTGCTGGCGTGCTGCTGTCTTCTGTATTTAGTGGTTCAGATTTTTTTGATTGCTTTTGTTTTTGTTGCCTTTGGTTATATATTTTATAACCGTAATAACCGCCCCAGCAGCAGCAAGGGCGCCAAAAATGGCAACAGTTTTAAGTTCAATATTCCATGAAGACTTTGGCGCTGTAGGTCTTGAATCATATGGAGTTTTTATAGCTGGCATTGAATCAACTTGTTCTGGCGTTGGCGGGGTTATGTTTTCATTATGAGTTATATTCTGTGATTGTAACTTTAATTTTCTTTGTCTGTTTAACTCTGCTACTCTTTTTCCTGCCGCAACACGACCAGGATGCTTTAGCTTTTCACTCGTCACTATCTCTACCTGATTCAGTGTTTTCTGATTCAGTGTTTCCTGATTCTGCTGATTTTCTGACTCGTTCATTTTGAATGGAAATAAAATCTATATGATTAAAAGTTATTAATCCCATGATTAGCGGCGATAACAATGTTCCAAATCTGTAATATAAATCACAGCTTAGAGACTCTAATGACTTTGTTAAAACTGGATCTTGCGTTAAATCATACGTAAGATCTTGTTCAGAATCAATGGGAGCAAATCTACTGACTAGTTTAGTGTACAAACTAAGAACCGTTTGCCCAACGCTTTTTACCATTCTCGACCCCAACTGCGCCTCATACCTGTTATGATACTTTATAATGTCTTGTGGCGACATCTGTTGAATCTGTTCTATGCTGAATTCAGTTCCGAGGAACTGTTTTGTTTTTCCACATGCTGCCAAAGAATACAGCCTTTCCTTTTGGGCATAATAGCTTGATCATCAACTTCTTCATTTGTAAGTTCAAGACTGTGTAGGCCGCTCTGTAGCTCTAGCAGATCATCGCTGTTCATGTTTTTTATTAATTATAATTATTTTATTTTTTAAATGAGCACCGAAAAAACTATTACTAACCTTGTATACCATTCTGCTGTTATTGGAGGTCTAAGTGTAGGATACTTAATGCTTGGTAAAAGATTGTTAGGAATGCCACCAGCAAATCTTGGCAAACTAGGCTTTGAGGATTCTGCAAAGCTGATTGCTATTATTGCAGCTTCATTTGCTATGAAAGATTTTCTAGTTAAGCAAGATATAATTCCAGAGAATATAAATATGTAAAAAAAATACATTTATAAAAATGGCTTCACTCGTAATGATGATAGGTGGCGCTGTGGTAAATGCGCTTGCTTTTAGCGGAAGTAATTACGCGTTTAGTAAACTACAAACTAGTGAAGAGAGAAAAAGACATAACAAAGCTGTGGAGCAACTAGCCGCAGCACAAGACGCCTATGAAAAGCAGAGAATTGAGCAGTTAGATTTTATTAACGACACACTGAAAAAACAGGGGCATGCAGCTTACACATTTAAAGATGTTGATCAAGCAATAAAAGAATATTATCTAGTAACGGGCAAACCAATCGAGACATTGCCCCCACCAAAATTCAGCAACTTTTATCATCCATCAGAAAAACAAAAGATGCCAGAAATCGCGTTTATTGTCGTTGGTATGACTGTCGTGTATTTTGTTGCGCATAATATCGGCTGAATAAAAAATGAACAAAATCTATTATTCGCCCAAAGGATATTGGAAGGGAATCACAGCAATCAAAAAGCTAAGCGAAGCAGCGGGCGTCAGTGAACAAACAAGCGAAGGAATGGCTATCTAAACAAGCGATTTGGCAAATTTATTTACCTGCCCCTAGACGAATACAGAGACCGCACTTTGTGAACACAACTCCAAACGACACCCATCAAATGGATCTTCTATATTTACCTCTGATACGATTAGACGAAAAAGATTTAAGTACGCACTTACAGTCATTGACATAGCTTCAAGATACAAAGATGCGGAACCATTAACACAAAGAGTGCTTCTGCTGTTGCTGTCGCTATACAACTGATATACCAACGAGGCCCGCTAACTTACCCTCGCATGATTCAAGTCGATGATGGAAAAGAATTTAAAGGCCAAGTGAATCAATTATTGTTAAAACATAGAGTTACCATCAAAAGAGGCATTCCAGGAGTTCACAGATCACAGGCTTTAGTTGAAAACTTTAACAAACAGTTATCTGAAAGACTTTTTTCCTACCAGTATCACAGAGAGCTGATTGACAATTCTCGCAACACAGAATGGGTTAGAAGACTGCCCTCAGTTTTGCGCGCAATGAATAATGAAGAATTTAAAGGGCTAAAACCAGTACAAGCAATCAAAAGAAAAACAATAAATGTTGCTGAAGACTCCAGTACAACCAGCAAACTATTACCGTTTGGTTTAAAGGTAAGGTACCTTTATTTACCGGGGGAAGCAGAAGGGGACACTCACATCAGGGCAACCGATCCAGTTTGGAGCGTTGATCCATATGAAATAAAAAGAATTGTAAAAATGAATCCGCCCGTGTATTATTTACGAGAAACTGACACAACAAAAACAACCAGCTCCTCAAAGATCTTTTGTGAAATAATAATAATAATAATAATAATAATAATAATAATAATAATGAATATTTCTATAGCGCAAATCCTAGATTAGCCCTAAGCGCTTTACAATACAAGGACTAACGAAAACACGCACACACACACACACACACACACGCGCGCACCACACACACCACACACACACACACACACACACACACACACACACACACACACACACACACACACGCACAAACCGCATACTCAGGCACGGGGAAGCAGATACGTACAGCACACACGGGAAAGCAGACACGCACAACCATTCACGCACACCTTCGCACACACGCACTAACACAAACTGACATCTGTGTATGACCGGGTAAAAAGATGAGTTTTTAGTTTCGTTTTAAAAACTGAAAAAGAGTCACAGTGCCTGTCGTGGGAACAGGAAGACAAGGACATCATTTGTCATGGTGCTTCTGGGAAAAGGAACAGAAAGATATCATCTGTCCTGGAACTTATAGGAATGGGAAGACAAGGTCATCATCTGTCATGGTGCTTCTGGGAAAAGGAACAGAAAGATATCATCTGTCCTGGAACTTATAGGAATGGGAAGACAAGGTCATCATCTGTCATGGTGCTTCTGGGAAAAGGAACAGAAAGATATCATCTGTCCTGGAACTTCTGGAACAGGAAGACAAAAAGAGATCCTTACCTAGAACATCTGATACGGAAAGACAAAAACATTATCTGTCCTGGAACTTCTGCGAGCAGAAAGACAGACATCATCTGAACTAGGGGGAACAGGAAAAACGACATCATATGTCCAAGACCTTCCGGAAACGGGGAGACAAAAAAACAAAACAAAAAAAACCCGACATCATCTGTCCTTGAACTTCTGGAAGCAGAAAGTCAAAGACATCATCTGACCTAGAATAACTAGAAACGGGAAGACAAAGACATCCGTTCTGCAACTTCTAGAAACAGTAGGACAAAGACATCATCTGTCTTTTAAATTCTGGGAATAGGAAGACAAAAGCATCTTCTGTCCTGGAACATTCATGAATAGGAAGACAATAACATAATCTGCCCTCTAAATTCTGGGAACTGGAAGACAATGACATAATCTGTCCTTTAAATTCTGGGAACTGGATGACAATGATATCATCTGTTCTTTAAATTCTGGGAACTGGAATACAAGATATTATCTGTTCCGGATTTTCTGTGAACAAGAAGAAGACATTATCTGTTCTGGAACTTCTAGGAGCAGGAAGACAAAGACATCATCCGTCTTGGAACTTCTGAAGTAAGACGAAAACATCATCTGTCCTTTAACTTCTGGGACCAGGATGACAAAAACATCATCTGTCCTTTAACTTCTAGGAACTGGACAACAGAGACATCATCTGTTCTGGAAACAGAAAGACAAAGACATCGTTCGACCTGGAACCTCAGGGAACAAGAAGACGAAGACATCATCTGTCCTTGAAATTATGGGAATAGGAAGACAAAGACATAATCTGTTCCGGAACTTATTTTTAACTGGGAGACATCGACATCATCTGTCCTGGAACTTTGGGGAACAGAAAGACTGAGACATCATCTGTGACTAAACTAATCTCAAAGAAATATTGGCCGAGTTTTCACTTCACTGTTGGGTTCCATGTCATTTTTGTTTACGCCGGTTCCGTAACTCAACGTGTGCGTGTGGGTTGTGTGCGAGCGCGGGTCTGCAAGACTCGGTCAAAGCTATATCTGATCGAAGAACTGCAGATAATCCCGCCAGACACAGTTCCGCTTTAATAATTTATGGTTCTATAATGTCCAGTTGCATATGAAAACTCTGGATTAACAAACACAACGTTTTGTGTTTGTTCTATCTAATGACTTCTTTGTTACAACCTTTGTGTTGATCTCATGTAGATTAGATCGTAGTTTTACGTTGTCATGATGAAAAGTCTTATTGCCAAACAATGCTTCTTTGTAGTTGTCATGTGATATGTTTGACTGCACAACACTGCGAGATATTCCTTTTGCTTTCTTAATGGTTTTCTCCTGGCTCGAAATACTGTACATTTTCGACCTTAAACCAATAAACTCCTTAATCACCTTTCCAGATAATTCATCCTTCATCTTTCCTAAAACCTTCTTGTTAACGGATGAATGCACAGGCGAATCTTTAGGGTAATCGGATGTGTCATACCATCCGCTCGCTCCTTTAGCTACTTCTATTTCCATGTCTTTATAGATGTCTTCAGTAGGGATATCTATAAACAAAACTATCTGTATCTGTGTAAAGCACTCTGGACTCTGGATACAAGGGTTTAAAGTAGTCATAAAGAAATTCTAACATTAAAAGCTTTGATAATTCTAAAACAGTATAACCCAATAAATACAGGTTTGTCCAATTTGACTTTCTTTTTTTTCATCATTATGCCAAAAAGCTGATCATGAAATCTTCTGAAGCCTGATAATTAGGTTTTGAAGTCAGCTTAATTGCCTCATTCTCTTTGGTGACCAATCTGACATCTTTGCGCTTGTGTGGATTTTCCATAGTCTTTCCGAAACAGCTGTTGTTCATCAGCTTGAAAAAGTCTTTTTCTGAAGCATCTGTGGATTTAGTTCTAAGATCAGTGTTCTTCATGATGTATGGTTTCATGTACCGTTTTTGATCAAAAGAAATTATACGATGAACTGCTGTTAGCTTTAAACCATGTCTTAAATAAAATTGTAGAAGCCTGTAATGACAGACATAATTTTTTTTTGCCTCGAAGATTAGGCACAAGTTTAGGCGGCTCTCTTGGATTCATCTTTAGACTTTCTGCAGCTAATGGGTAGTCATTATGCAGGTCATGGAGTTCATGAGGATATTCTAAGTCAACTTCTAGAATGAAACCACGCTGCTGATCAGGCGTTAAACTGCTCAACCACTTTAATGCCTTTTGAATATTTTTCGGATCGCCGCTGTGTACATTTTAAAGTTACGTAATGGAAGTGATTGCGCCATAGCCCATCCATACAGATTGTTTGCATCTAAATACATAAGATAGACCTTTTACTTGGATCATAGTCGTCCAAGTATTTGTTGTTTGCTTTACAGTAATGGTGCGACGCCATACTAATTCCTCCACGCAATCCGTTTTCAATCATCTGAATCATTGGTAAATCTGACAATAAATCAATCTGTACTCCAGTAAACTTTAAGAAAGCGTCCCAACTCATCCCGGCGCAGAAATGTAATGCGCGGGATCCAGGCTATAATGTTTCATGCAGGTCTTTCTATAATTTTCAAAATATCCGCCAACAAACATACATCAGCCATCAAGTATGAGTCATGATAGTCTCCCATCGTTTTACAATCTAACTTCTGCCACGCATCTTGAGCATGCTGGTAATCAGAATCACTAATGTCCTTTCTCTAAGACTAGAAAAGAACGCGCCTTTAGGTGGAAGTGTATCTTCGTCAAACCTTCCCAACTGTTCATGTACCCATAAGGGTAAACGCCCTTTCTAACGAGAGTTGGGTCAAATATTCTTCCGTTATTGGGCAGGACTTTAAGGACATAGCCAGCGACTCTAATGAACCCATCATGTGCTGCATAGAGTCATAAAAAAGACATGTTATTTAAAGTGAAACACATGAACTTTTCTGATGACTGTGCAATGCATGCTACCCTGAAGGCATTGCTTACTGCTTGCAATATAAGATGAGAGTCGTAACCTCGCAAGTTGTGAAAGAATATAGGCAGCTTCCATGTCTTTGGTTCAAACTTTAGTTGAAGATTGCAGTTGTTGTGCGCTGCTCCTCTGAACTTTCCACTAATGTGATCATGGTCTCTTACCCGCTGGCCTCCAAGGCCACCTGTCGGATTCGCTACGTCTGATGAGAGGCCTAAACCACAAAATCCAACAGTGAGTGGCTGAGTCATACTGTTGTTGGTCTTCAGGCGTCATCATGATTTCAGATAAATTCAGATTATTAGAACAATCATTACGCACTTGCTGCATGCGCTGTAAAAATCTTCTAGCTGCATTTGGTCCTCTGTATAATTCTGGCGTTGAATGAGCGCCATCCGACCTAACAATAATGAAGGCAAATGAACAAATCTGATGATTACTCATTAAGACTGTTTTTCGAAGTTTTTGTGGCGCTGGCCCTTCATAAGGAACAATAAGCGACTCGAAGTCTGCGTAAACTACGTATGGAGAATTTTGCAGCCGTTTCCAGTTCTTAAAACTAACTTTACTGCCTTCTGGGGGCGTAATTAGTTCCGTATTACAGTCAACTGGGCTGCTACAATGTTTTCTTATGTTCGCTCGCGGCTTGAGCGGATGGAATTCTTGTTAACATTTTCTGCAGAATTCTTGTTTGCCATGATCTTTTGAAGTATGCTTCATTAGTCTACTCATCGTGCGTATCAATGTGTAATGCG
Source organism: Conus ventricosus (assembly GCA_018398815.1). NCBI lineage: Eukaryota > Metazoa > Mollusca > Gastropoda > Neogastropoda > Conidae > Conus > Conus ventricosus. Next base: position 8,145,295 of record CM031599.1, on the reverse strand, counting down.
GTAGCCCCGCTGGTGAAAGCATCAGTAGTAAGTCAACATGATTTTTGTCTGGATTGCCTATTGTTGGACTGTTCTTGGACACTTTAATTGGCGCCAAATTTGTTTCCTCATCCCATGTGTAGACATTAACAGTTATCGGTTTGTTTTGTTCTTCAAACTGATCAATGGAATTCACGCTAACGGGAAAGGATATTCCACTAAAGTTAAGATCATTGATGTAATCCCAATAGTTAGACACTCTCTCTGCATTTTTGCCGACGTGATGCAGCCTTGCGAGAACACACCACATGAAACATTTGTCGTCTGTATTCTTTATGTTTAAAAACTGCTCTTTTTGCAACTAATGCTGGAGGTAGTGGAATGTAAGCCCTGCCTACAATCGGCGCATACTTAGCCTGTTTTAATCTAATCTCTAAGACTTCGCCCTCTGACCAACCAGAGCCTCTCATTTTGGCTTCTTCAGCGGCCACATCAAACTGTGTAAGCAGTTGGTCTGCCAACCGGGTGTTAAGTCATTATGAGAAAGAATAGTCTGTTGTTTAGTCGAGACCCAGACTTCTAGATTTTCTTCATTTATTGTTACATAGTCGATTAAAACAGCTAACATTACTTTAACTGGCGGTCTATTGTCAGTTTACCCGAACTTGAGAAATAGCATGAGCAACACTTGCCGTACGTTTGCTGGATTAATGACTTCTAAATCAATATCATTCAGTGCTCTTGATAAATCTTCTTGCATTGCTTCAAACAATTCGTCTGGACCTTCATATATTTTATCCATGCTGAGTTTCTTTTCTAACTCAAATATTTATTTAAATCAAAAAAATAATTAATCAATATCGATGGTCTTTTTGTGCTTGGACTCATAAACTAAAGTATAAACACCCTTTGGCGTTGTTAATGTGAGCTGTTTAGAACAGAGTTTAATGTTTCGTTTACTTTTTTTAAGCATTCCTTTTTTATCTGCTCGGGGTCTGGCTGTTGAGAAAAACTTGTCCTCGCCTTTCTTTGAAGATCAAACTTTTGTCTTTTGTAGTCATCAAAATCGGCCTGTAAACGACTAAATTCTTCATCCGTGATGTTTGAGTCAGCTAGTGCTTTATTTATAATCAGCTTAAAGGAACTAAGTTTAGCGTGTTATTAGTTGAACCATAGCTGTGTGCTTTTGGAGTTTAGTTTTTATTTTTTTGCTAGCAGCACCTACGGCTAATGAACACAGGCCAAGAGCTAAAGACAAACCGCCTAGAGGTAAAGCTGCGGGTGCACCTATGCCTGATGCTAAGAGACCTACACTCGTTCCTGCTGATGCGGCGCTTATAGTTGAAGCTCCAGTATTAACATAGGTAACAGCATTAAAGGCAGCAGAATACCTTCGTTTGGTTTTGCTGTATTTTGAAAGATCCTGCTCTAGTTTTTGTAGCATTTGTGTAATGTTGGTTAATCTAAAGGTTTTTATGCCGGGGGTTTCTACTATCTCTTCTCTTGGCGACTCCGGTGCTGTAGGCACATTTGGATAAACTTGAACAGACATGCTTTTTTAAAAATGAAAAAATAATTTAGTATTCTGTATCTTTTAATTTTTTCTTTTCAATATTCAGCTGTGCATCAATTAATAAAAACAAATGTACATTAAGCGTTTATCGGCTTCTTTTTCTTTCTCAATTTGAATGTTTACGTCTTTAACCGTTCTCCCCACTTCCATGCAACTGATTAACCTCTGTTGACCTTAGGTTCAATCCATAAACCGTATTTGATGTTAAATAATCATCAAGCCTAACACTGTGAAGGTGTTAGATCTTTAGACGCAAGGTCTGCTGGTTAGGCTTCTGCCCTCCCACCCCAAACAATTTTCTTATTTCGTCAAAATGATGATAAGGTCTAAGCCCGCTAGCGTAGATTTGGTTAGGACTACCATCAATTGTACATTGCACTTTAGTTATTTTTGGATTAAAAACTTTTCACTTGCTCTTGCGAATGGTTCTTCATCTTCACACAGCAATAAAATACCTTTAAGCGATTTTACTGCGACGCTAAGATTAAAATTCCATATAGCGTCTGCCCTGCTTTTAGGGTATGTTGAATGATGACGCACGTTTTCGTAATATATTACTAATTGTGACTCATATTGGTGCTCAATCAGCCTTGCTAAATTAGAGTTGCTAACAACGTCAAACTCTAACGAGATGTCAAAAATGCTGTACTTTGCTTCGGTGTCTGTTGATCTGATAACACGTTTGTAGTCATTAAAAGTTATTCGTATGACAATCTGTCTTTTAATGCCCCTTGAAAGTATGGCGCATGCGCTTTTAACAACTCAAAATCTAGGGGAATGGAAAAGCGATTGCCATACGCATAACTTACAGCTAAAGCCTTTTTGCTGCTTTTAGCACCTGAGGCGAGTTCGGCGCCTATTCTAAGTTTTAGTGCTTCTTCATTGCCGATTCCTTGAACGCAAGATCTTCCCTTTCATTCGCGGTTAGCCATAGATCAGAATAGGTTAAAAATATGTCTGCATTGTTTAAAGAAAATACTTCTTGCCCCTCAAGTTTTACAGAAATTTTCTTAACGATTGCCCGTCCGAAATTCTGGACAACTGTTCTGGTTTGGTCTGTTGTTGTAGCGAGTTCTATTTTAAAAGTAAGCCGTGCAGAGCCTGGCACAATCAAATCATCCGCTCCTAGGTCTGGAAATTTGACAGTAAGAATTTGATCCGCATCAATAGTTGATGGATTATTTGGAACAGTAATATTCCGTTTATTTCCCTTCACGCCATGGGGGTTTTTCAGACTTCTATTCGGGTCAAGAATCGAGCCATATACTTGTGACATTTTTATAAAACAAAATAAAAAGTTAATTATTTAAAAACATGGCGGGAATTGGAGGTGAAGAAGATTATGATATTAGTGATCTTGGAGACGCCGACATGGATGAAAGGACTCCTTTGACACAGCATCGCTCGACGTCTCATTGCGGGATGAATTAGAGGGGGCGCAAAGGCGTGAATTAACAGAAAGTAAGGTCAGATCATTATACCAAAGTTTAGGACTAGAACCTCCCGAAACTATATACCCTGATGATTTGAAGTAAAAGATGACCATTTGTATGTAAAAAACAAGCAAGGACAACCTTTTCAGCTTACACATAAACGAGACTCATCAAAGTTTGTAGGCATGGGTACAATCAAAAAACACCTTCAGTGGAAGTTCGAAATCGCCTTGGCCTTACTAAACCAGAATTAGATAGGGAGGCAGTTGCTAAACTTCAAAACACACTACAAGAACTCCCAACAGATAACCAAATGCAAACCATGGAACTTGAAGATTTAAATCAAACAGCAGTCAAGTATAAATACAGTAGGAGCAGAACTCACTGAAGAAGAAGAAACAGCATTAAAAACTATACACGAACCACGGCTACCTGAGAGAGACTTATTAGCCCTTGATCGTACTTTAAGAACCGTTAGAGGTGAATTAGAAAACAATTTAGCAAAACTAGGTGTACTAGATAAGGATATAAAAAGAGAAAAAGAAAAACTCGTTGAGGCTGACGACGCCAACTTAGGGCGTGAGATTAAAGAAAGAATAAGACAAAGACTAAAAAATCTTGAAGAACGAAGATCAGCAAGACTAGAAGCGCTGACTACTAACCGAGACCAATTACGAACTCAAGTGAATAGAATAAGAGAAACTATCCGGAAAATTTTATATGAAGACACAACGCTAGCAGAACGAATACGAACGCTGTTTAGAGAGCAAGGCGTCACATTAGCAAGCGTTATAACAGCCTTAGGATTTGCAATAAGTACACTGGTGATGGCTATTACAGGCGGTGGTGGAGGGCAAAGTTCAGTGCCTCCACCGCCATCGCCTGATAAATCATGGGTAAAAAAACAACTTGATCATCTTGCAAGTTTATTAAAAAAAATTAGTTGGTAAAGCTATAGACTCTTTACCTGGTATATTAGGGAGTATTGTTAGCTGGCTTTTGTCTACTGCAAGCAAAGTAGTTGGCTTTATGGCTGAGCACTTATGGGCGTTAGTTCTCTTAATAGTTGGATTACTATTCAGTAAGATAAAGACCAAGTAATCCTAGGACAGTTAATCCAACAACTAGCCGCTGTCTTTTCATATTCATGGTCATCGCGAACAAAGTCCGCGTCTTCAACAGTCTTTGGGCTTGGACCTTAGGGATTGGATGACTTAATCTTGGGTGTTTGTTTACTGCTTGCAATATTACTGGCTCAGAATTTATGTCGTTTTTCCCAACCTTCTGTTCATTGCCTGCTATAAGAATTTCATTATTGTAGTTTATTATTGTACCTATCTGGAGTCTGAGGTCAGAAGGCAGCATGTATAAACCAGTGCCAACAGCAAAGTCTACTTTCGATCTTGCGTATTGTAAAACATTTTGGTATCTTTTTATACTTGAAGGTAAATCAACTGTAGAATTAATGGCATCCTCTAAATTTGCTAAGTATTGTTTTTGCGCGTCAAAGCCAGTAGAAGGATCAGTTATGCTCGATCTCGCCTGTGCTTGCGAACCTAGCAAACACCAAACGTAAGTACGAATAGAGTCGTTTATTCGTTCTATTCCTGCTTTAGTTAGGCCCTCAGATATGTCTAAGATAAATGTTTGTCCATGCTGTTTTATGCTCTTGCTCTATGGGCCCGAGGTGAACAGCTGTGCCTGAAGAGAAAGATGTGTAAGGAGGATTCCAGTCATAGTTATACTTTCTGTGCACGCCCCAAAAATAAAGGGTGCCTAAGCCATGATTAAGATCCGACTTTTGTCTAAAGTCTGTCTTAACATTAATATTGAATTCGTTACAGATCCTTTCAAAAGCCTTCATGTCTATTCTGTTGCTGAATGGATTAAACGGTTTGTCATTTGGCAATGCCGCTCGCAGTTCAGTCAAAATACGTCTGAAGGTGTAATAGAAATGAAATCTGTACACTGACCTCACCAAAGGATCAGGATGATTTAAATGATTAGCATACGACACTCCACACCCAGTTGATGCACAAAACACGGCAAAGTTTAACTGGTTCTGATAAAACTGCATCGGATGACTGAACCACACTTTTGCGATGTAGTCTTTTTTAATAGGGGGGTTAAGATATCTTCTTAATGGAGTACTCACCTTTTTATGAAAAGTGACAGTCTGGGTCACAGCAATGTCAAGAGTATCAGTTGCTATATTTTTAAGATTGTAGTGCGGCCCAACAGAATATTTTGCATCTTTAGTATATTTGAACGCGCTCATTTTTATTTTGTTTTAAAAAATGTTTGTAACAATAACAACTCAAGACCGTCCTTCGTTTTTAGAACATGCTGTTGAGAACGATTGCGGAACCAAAATGGTCGCACTCCATGAAATATTCTACAAAGTCGTATGGTTTAATATAAGTGAATCCAAGGAGAATAATACGATTCTAAAAGTTGATAATGCAGGAAACAAAGTTAGCCAGTTAACCATACCTGATGGTTATTACGGGTTTTTGCTCACTAAAAGAAGCAATGAGTAACTTTGACATTACTCTCAAACTTAACAATGCAAATCTGAAAAACAATGTTAACATTCAAGCCTGAAGAAGAAGTAGTACATTACCGTTTTGATGTAGAACTAGCTAAAATGTTAGGCTTTACAACTGCCAATCAGCCCGTTCATAGTTTGAGAGTTGCAGCAAACAAAACTACTTATGAGGGAGAAAATCCGCTCTATCTTGAATTACATTCATTACTCTATGTTCATTTAGATGAGCTGAGCACTAATGAAAACTTATATGATGGAAGTCCCTCAAATGTTTTAAGAGCTCTTCCGTCAGGGAAAGCTGCATATTGCGATTATGAAATTATACGATTCCCTAATTTACAGTTTAAAAAATTAGTTTTGTGGGAGGGTTGGATCATTTAATATAAAAATCACAGACAAAACGGGGAAAGTCGTAAATGTGATAACCTGCACATTGTTTTGGAAATAAAATAATAAGTTGTACTAAAAAATGTCGCGTGGGCCAGAAGAACCAGGAGTTACATTGGCGCCTGTGAGGTGTATAACTTTAGAATTAAAAGACCTTGCAGACGTTACAGACTTTGAACAGAATGGTGAGATAGGCACTTTGTATGGGTTTGAGTACACTAAAGATGGCGATTATAAACGCAAAGAGGTTGGCGACAATAAAAAGTTTCCTAAACTAGAGCAACTGCGCAATGTAGAAGCAAATAATGCTGGCCTGTATGAATATAAAATAGTTCGAAAACCTGACGCAAATGGCACTTAGAACCATATTTAGAATGGGAAATAAAATTTGAATTCATAAGCCCATTTACATTTTTTAGCCGTCAAAAAAGTTTTCAGAAAGCATTCAACTCTGGCCCTTTACATGTAAGTCTTATGCCAGATGACAATAGTCGGAAAGAGATTGAAATAAAGCCGTATGGGAATAAACAGTACATCCTCCACAGAAGAGAAACGGTTTTTAAAAGATGCTTCTACAAAATTACAATTCATTCCGCAAATGAAATTAGGAGACACGTTCACAATGATATTTGAAATTTCTGTCTTAAAAGATGTGAAGAGGAATGGGGCTGTGGGCGTCAGTGACGTCCTTCTAAAAGGAATTCTAATTAGCTGGCAAAACTTAGACGTTGAAAAACTTAAAGTTACTGTCGTCATTCTTCACAATGGTGAGGATATTAAGGTCATAACAACAAGCAACAAAATCAATATTAGTCTAAATAGAAATAATCTTACAGAACTAAATTGGATTAATCTTACACATTTAGACCTTATAGGATTTTTATTATACTGAACAAGTTTTGACAGAGAGCATGATAAAAACAATAACTGGATTAGATTAAGTTCTGTTATAAAACTATGGAGCAGTTAAACTTTATGACAAAAACCCTCATTGTTCATTAATTTGTGGACAAACTGGTTGTGGAAAAACAATATTTATCCTCAACCTGTTACAAACAGTTTATCGTTATAATTTTGATCATATTGTGATTTTCTGCCCAACACTTAAATGGAACAAAGCATATCATGATAGAAGGTTTATATGGACTGATGATAACATATTTTTAGTTGATCCCAGCAATAAACTGAGTGAATGTTTAGAACGCTTTTATAGATTGTTTGAAGGAACGCAGACGCTATTTATTATAGATGACTGTTCAGCAGAAAGAGACATAGTTAAAAAAGAAAAAACTTTGTCAAAACTAGCCTTTAGTGGAAGACATGCTGGGATAAGTGTGTGGATTTTATGTCAGAAATATAACTCAGTTTTAAAAGACTTTAGAGAACAATTAAAGACTGTAGTGTTATTTCACATGAAAGACAGAGATGCATTTGATGAATGTTTGCGTGAAAATGATGTTATTGAAAATGACCAGGAAGAACACAGGATTAAGCAAAAACTGAAATCTGAAAAGTTTAGTAAATTAGTATTAAAAACGGATAACCCTACACAGTATGTTTGTTTGTAGATAATCGTTATTTTTTGGTTATTGAAGTCTTACTTGTCAGAGAACTATAAAATGCCGCTTTTAGGCCACTTTCGCCCAAAAACTTGGTTGAGGAGCAAGTGAGTTAGAATAAATATTTTATAGTTCTCTGATGGGAGAGAGATTCCTGGGATAAATGGAGTGTTTTAATATGTGCCAACATGAGTTTAGGGCTGGGTTGGAAAAGAATCTTTGTAGTAGTAGCGGTAAGAGCGGTATTATGGAGATCGGATGGGGTGTGAGAAAGTGAGAAGCCGCGAGGGTTGATTCGCAGTCAAATGCATTGTTTATAGAAAGTTGAGATGGGATGCTGACTTCGTTTTCTGAAACTGTGTTTTAGCATATCCCAGTGCAAATGGCTGGATGATGGGTGGCAGAAAATGAATGGACTGGTGAACGCTAGCATGGGTACGGGAGAAGAATTATGTTTTGATTTAGGTTCCTGTTGTTGAGCTGGTCGAGAGACGAAAGGTCAGGAGTGCCTCATTACGATCCCACGTACACAACTAAAAATGGACGTGAGACGAAATACGGATCAATGAAAAATGATTAAGACGGATACAGCAATCACAATTGCACACATTGATGACGTAAACTGAAATACAAAACAACGAAGTGTAGCAGTCAGTATGAATCAAAGTTAGATCTAGCAGATAGGGGTTCGCTAACCTTTATTTAAGATTCACATAAATGTTGTTTTAAATTGAGACTAATGTATCTGTTATTTGTTAGTTACCCAAAACACAAAAATACTAGTGACTTCAGACATGGGTTAGAGGATTCTTAAACTCTGACCCACTCTCCATTCTCCCATTCTACAACTGCTTTTGCCATATTATCACCAAAAGTGGTAGTAATCCTGGTTTTTTTTTCATTTTTTCCCCCAATATTTTGATCATCATCATTACTTTTATTAGTTTTCTGTAAGTCATATAATTATCATCATTACTACCTTGACTCAGACATTATATCCTTTCTGAGGGGGTCGTTTTCATTCAACGCCTATCTTAGGTTTAGGTTTAGGTTTGTAGGGACTTAGCAATTATAGCCAGAATTGGCTTTACATGTCCCTTCTATATGTTATCTGTCTTCACACGGTCAGGTCTTTAACTCGCTCAAGTCTTTATTTATCATAGTCAAAATAAATAGTCTTCAATAGTACACTATCATCGATAGAGCTTTTGAAACGGTTAGTATTTTGTGCACATTTAATGTTAGGGGTTAATTTATTCCAAAGATTTGTTACTCTGTTACTAAAAGAGAATTTTCTTAGGTTAGTGCGATAATATTCATGATAAATTTTATCCACACTATTTCTGGTAATATCAACTCTTGATGCAGTAAAAAAATTTTGAAATAGGAATATTGTCAACACAATTAAATATTTTATAGACTTGGATCAAATCGCCCCTCACTCGTCTTGTTTTTAGAGTAGGCAGTCCAAGAGCTTTTAACCTACCTTCATAGGAAAGATTTTGTATATTCTTTACAAGCTTTGTTGCTCTTCTTTGTACTCTTTCCAAAGCAGCAGACTGCCTCTTTAATCGAGGATACCAAATTGTATTGCCATATTCCAAATGAGGTCTAACGAAAGCCTTGTATATTTTTGTAAAAATATCTTTATCTATATGACTAAAAGTACGTTTAATTATACCAATCATTTTATTAGCTTTATTTATAGAGTTTTGAATATGCTTATCGAATACTAGGCCAGAATCAAAAATAACACCAAGATCTTTTTCATAATCACATGTTGAAATATCTGCACGCTCACCAGTATTACTGTTTAGCATTGTATATTGGTATCTTGGGTTCTTACATCCAACATGTAACACGTTGCACTTGTCTGCATTAAAATGCAAATTCCATGTGGCAGACCATCTGGATAAACTATCAGTATCATTTTGTAATGTATTATGATTATAAGTTGTATTATGAATTTTCGTATCGTCCGCGAATATATTGCAAATACTTTCCACCGAGTTTGGCAGATCATTTATGAATATTGTAAATAATACGGGACCCAAAATACTCCCTTGTGGTATATATTGCGCTGAAGTGATTGAAGATAAGTGATTGCTTGTTCATTTTCGTTGTAATAATTGTTTTTGTGTCTTGCCTGAAGAAGACTAAGAGGTCGAAACGCGTCATGTTTTGTCTTGTGAATCTTTTGTCCAAGTTTTTTTTTTTTTTTTTTTTTTGGGGGGGGGTTCACTAACATTTATTTAAGATTTGTTTAGATCTCCGCCTGCAGTCATCTTACTTTGCAATTTGTGCAACTAGGTCTAACATTTATGTGTGCTAAACAGTATATCCTCCAGGGAGTTGCACTACATCACAGCTATATGGGGAAATTCATTCCTAAAAGAGTGTACTGCACGTGGAAAAATTACGGTGAAAAAATTATAGAGCATGACAAAACAAAACAAAAAACAAAACAATGAGGACTGCTTCGTGACAATTGCCAGCCACACCACCCTCTACAACCCCCACCCCCACCTCTCTTTCTCTTTGTCTTTCAAACCGCATTTAAGGTAAGCAGTGTACGTCATTTTTCAGTCTCTACCCTCACCCCTCAACCCACTCCTCTTCATACACTCTCCCTGCCGGCTGTCGGGCTTATGTTTGATAGGCCCTACATATGCTGTACTGCCGACAGTGGGACAGAGAAGTGTGATGTCACTATAGAACGGGTTGCCAGCTTCACTACCCTTCCTCTCTCCCTTCCTCCCTCGCAGGCGATCACTTGTGGTAGAGCAAGGGCTGCATGCAGCTTGTGTACTTCAGAGAACTGTCACACTCCGTATTTCACTTCCATTCCTACACACATCCTGGCCATCATGCGATCTGCCCATGCATGATGCAGTTTTATGGAGCAGCCAGATATCCATTCTATCCTCGTTTCACATGTGCAGGCCATGTAACTTTGTTCATTCGCATAAAGGCTAAACATGCCAGCAACATCTGAGAGCTTGTCTTCTCGAATCTTCTACACATGGAATGACTGTCCCATTCCAGATCACTCCCCCCCCCCCCTTTTTTTTTTTCTTCCAGCAGTGATCTGACTGGCTCTCAGGTTTCTGTGACTGCTTGTCAATCAGATTGGCATCAGAGACCGGATGTGTAGCTTAGCACACAAAAAGGGGAAACCAAGTCTCCTCACCATCTTGCATTCCAGAGGTAATATAAGGGGGTTCAGACCTGAAGTAGTCTGGCTCCAGCTGTTGCCGTGTAAACTCAGAGCAGTACAGGAGCTGTGTCGTGCTCCACCATGCTGCGCTGGCCCTGAGCTCGGTGTAAACACCCAGTTTACTAGTGACAGCCACAGTGGATGAGACAAATAAGTGTGTGACAGAGACGGACAACATGCACGATGTGTTGATCCTGTCATTCACACAGGCAGCGAGCAGTGAAGGGGAACAAAGAGGCAAGGCCCACCCTTTGACCGCATCATCCTGCCTCCATCCTTCATCCCCCCTCCACTCCCCACCCCCTTCGAGATTGAACGCTTGCTCTTTTCAGCCAGTGACTGAACCTCCTCCCTCCATTCTCCCTCCATCGTGCCCACCTTCCCTCGCTGTTCCTGTAGGCGATTAACATAGGGTTAACTGTTCTCCACTTCTTCTGGCAATACACTCTCTTCCTGCCCCTCCTCAACTGTAACTTCTGCCCCATCTGACTTAGTCATGTCCCTCCCCTCTCCCTGACAAGACACCATATCCATGACAGTCACTGAAGTGTCACCAGTGACAACACCAAAGACCATGACCATACTTCAATGGCGGGAGACATGCCAGCAGTGCGCTGCTGCATGATGACCGTGTACCCAGGCCATTGCCATTGAGGGTGAGATTTACGTCCCATCAGCCTGAGGCCCTTAAGGACAATTAGACTACAGACGTAGGTCTGCATCATTGTGACAACAGCTGTCGCCGGCAGTAGTGGGCGAGTTGCTGTGGGGGTCATCGTATTTCTCTCTCTCAGAGCTTGTTTTCCTTTTGAAAGTTGGTTCAGTTGTGGTTGTTGGTCGTTGACCGACGATGGATGTCAGTGTATGGTTTTTCTCTTGAATGTTGGTTTGGTTTTGGTTGTTGATCAACCAATGATAGGTGCCGGTGTATGTTACCTTCGGTCCCCCAAACATCAGGCTGTCTTCAGGACCACCGTGCAGCCTCAAAGAGGGAGTAGGAGGAAAGTCGCTAGAGCGCTGCACGAGTCCATAATATCCGGCGGGTACTCGCAGACTGCGGCCGAGAGGGTAATTTTTCAGCCCAACCCCATAAGGAGTGCCCACCATGTCTGTTGCCCCAATTCAGAACATGGCTTTCCAGGCCTGGTAGTCGCAGTCAGGCAGCGCTCCTTCGCCCATCGCCCCGCATCTCCAGGAGCTGTCCCCCGGCGACACAGGCTAGACCTGCTGTCATCCATATGGCTGGAAGGTTGACCGTGCCACCCGACACTGATCTGTCATATCAGTGACCCTCAAAGTAGAGCTGCCACCTCTCCCCTGGCGTCCGCTGCTATGCCACACTCGCAGCGAGTTTCAGCTGATAACACAGTCCCAACAGGATGAAGTGTCAGCCCTTTGTGCAGCACTGCAGGAATTGGACAGTCATTTGAAAGTGACATAGATGCCATCACCATCCAATTACCGCACTTACAAGCCAAAAACACCCAAACACCACTATGCCACACTTCAAATCACAAAGTCCCTACCAAGACCCCCCCCCCCCCTCCCCCCCTCCCCCAATCATGCTCCTCCAAATCATCCCCTGGCAAATCATCCTCCCCCAACTTCTCCTCTCCCATGTCACCCATCACTTGTAACACCATTGTCAAAGAGAGTAAGGCTGAAAGCGGGCACAGAGAGCAGGCAAACCAGACTCCACACCAGTGTCCAATTCCCTCGGTCAGCAGGCCACCCAGTCCCGCCCGTCTCCAACATGTCAGAGTATTCATGCCTCTTCTATTCAATAGGCCACTACCATTCTGCTGGGGATGATGTAGTGAAAGGGGTGGATCCCTCCTGCTCCTTGCAAGTCACAAAAAGTGTGTCGGTGACCTGACAGTGACCCAACTGACTGAGGGGCTCAGTGGCCAGAAACTGTCGCCAACAGTGAGACAGGCTGCACTTCATGTTGGGATCCATGACAGTGCTCAAGTCCTGGCCTCAGCAGACAGTGCCATCAGCAGTGACAAGTGGAAAGATCTTCTTTCCCAGTGCCAGAGCTACCCTTTGCTATCCTGTCTGCCAGAGGATGACATCCATTAAACTGTGTCAGTCATCCCAGCAACAGGAACCTGCAGCAAGTGTGTGACGGCATGTGAGCACACTACAGGGACCACACTGCTGTCTCCATCACCATCAATGGAACACCCAGAATGGCTTCTTACCAAAATGTCATTCTGGCCACAAAGAAAGGAGAGCATGCCTGGCCCAGGATCTGTGTGCCAGGAGACAGGCAGACAGCATAGCCCCAAAGAGGGGCAGTGACCACAAGTCTCACCCCATTGGATGCCTCTCCCCTTCCCCCATGTTGCATCACTGCTCACTTCCTCCTCCAGCCCATTCACCCACTCAGCACATGTTAAGAACAAAGTCAAATTATCACACTTCACAGTGCTCTGAACCCAGTAACCCTCCTGCACTTCTCAACTCTCTGGCAAATCCACACTACTCAGAGGTCTTTCCTTCATTCCCTAGCATCACTCTTAAACCCCCCATCCTACCGTCCCCACGACCAGACGACCACAGACGACCGTATTACCTCACAGCAGAATGACTTGGATGGTGATAAAGAGAACTACACTTTGCTTCCACAGCTGATACACCGAGTGTATCCATAAATATTCTGTCCTTCTCTGTGTAGGTTCCCACCTGCTGTTTGGCAATAGCCCCACTCTATGCTAACACCACCAACCTGTGACCAATTCTCTTAGTCTTGTATCAGTGTGTGTGTGTGGTGTGTGTGTGTGTGTGTGTGTGTGTGGTGTGTGTGTGTGTGTGTGAATTTTATGTGTGTGTGTGTGTGTGTGTGTGTGTGTGTGTGTGTGTGTGTGTGTGTGCGCGTGTGTGTGTGTGCTCTGTGTATGTGAGTGTGTGTGTTTTCTGTGCTTGAGTGACATAGCAATAAAGTAGATGTATGGTATGTGAGTGTGAGTGTAGTGCACATGTGCATCATATGAAAATGAAATGTACTGTACTTTAAATCCCCACTTGCATGCAATGTGTGGCGCTTTGCAATATAATTCTGCCAATGTGGACTGTGTGATTCCTAATTTGCCAACCAGCCCATGAAAAAGCTGAAAAAAAAAAAAAAGCAGCTGTGTACTGCATTAAAAGTATTCTTAAAGAAACATGACTACATTTTTTCAGGAAAAAATGTGCCTAATGTGTGTTAACTGAAGACACCCTCTGTCAAGTGAGTGAATTCCCTCCAACCCCATTCTCAGTTAGTTATTAGTGCTGCTTCTCATGGCGACCTCAGTTTCAATGTCCTCTCCACGTCTGTGGCCTTGGTTTGATTCTGTCGGGGTCACCAGTACTGAGGAATCCATGGAAGATGTTGTTGGACGGACGTGGTGGCGCCCTCTGAAGGGAGAGCTCTCTCACGCCGGCTCAGCAACTAAGCAATTATTGTTGTCAGTAGGGGGCTTAGTAGGTTGTGTCCTGTGTATGTTGGATCAGAACAGGTGCCACTGAACACCATTGAAGTGACTCGTCAGCAGTGCAATGTCTCCTCTGGTGGGTTGCTTCTTGATGACTTGACATTGACTGCTTCCTGTGGATGGCTGGTGCCGGAGCTGCAGCAGGACTGACTGGGCTGTGGCTGTAGATGGAGTGATGAGATGAACGGGGTGGGTGCACTGCCACTGGGGTGGCACAGAAGATGGGACAGCAGAAAAAAAAAGAAAAAAAAAAGAAAAAAGTGTATTCGCATAGTTGTAGTTGTATCCTAATTTACCCGATTTTTTTATAATTGTGTATATTCATAGTTTATTATTGTGTCCTAATTGATCTAATCTGTTCTATTCTCTCTCTCTCTCTCTCTCTCTCTCTCTCTCTCTCTCTCTCTCTCTCTCTCTCTCTCTCTTCCTCTCTTTCGTTTTTTTCCTTCATTATTATCGGCAGCATGGTAAAGTCATTGTCAATGTCAGCATGGCCTCAAAAACATGAATTATGCATAGGCCATCTGAATGTTAATAGTATTCAAAACAAATTAATGAATTACCCTCTCCCCATCTCCACCCATACAAACGTGTCTGTACACAAACATATTAACAAACGTGCATGCTAAAACAGAAAGTTGACATAATTGTCTTTAATCCCAAGTTAATGACACGGAATGAAAATGGCAAGGGTAGTGGCTTCTGTAATCCAGTTTCCCTTCCCCAGCCCACCCCTTTCCTCTCACCCCCTTCACCACACCACACCCTACCTCACACCCTCGCCAGTCTCTTCTCTTTCTCCCAACCTGCCACCATCATCAAAGGTTTTCAATGACCATCATCCTATTTCAATACCATGTGTATGTGTGTGTGTGTGTGTGTGTAGACTTGCTTTCAACAGTGATGGCAGACTCGTCTTCTACCCTCGAGTGCCCAGTATGCAGCGGAGTATTCACTGATCCCAAACTCCTGAACTGCAACCACATCGTTTGCGGCCCGTGCATAGTGAGCTGGCTGAGAAAGGCTGGACCCAATGGGGGGTGCCCGCTGTGCCGCAGCTCCATCCTCCCCTCCCTCCTCTCCTCTTCTCAGGACGATCTGCAGGCGGTGGTGGACGACCTGCCCACTGACCTCTTAATGGTGAGGAGAGTGAAGAGCTTCCAGTTGCTCAACAGTCGCCATGTGTGCATGACCTGCATCAACGCCACCACCGCCGCCACCTCTGTCTGTCTTCAGTGCAGCATGAAGCTCTGCCAGGCTTGCTCTCAAGTGCACACAAAGTTCCCGGCCATGAAAAACCATGTCCTTGAGCCTCTGGACAATCTGACAGTGGAACGACTCAATCGGATGAGTCAAACCACCTGCAAGAGCCATAGTGGTCGGCAAGCGGAGCTCTACTGCTGCAGCCACCAGGAGCTAATGTGCTCCCTGTGTTTTCCCATAAGTCACCGCCTTTGTACAGAGGTGAAAACCATTGAGGAAGCTGCGACAGAAAGAAGAGAAATGCGGAAAGTGGAGGCAGAAAGACTGAGAGAGAAGGAGGCTGCGATGAGAACACAGGTATGTGAGTGTGGAAGGAAACTGGGATGGAAAAATCATGTACGTGTGATGGAGCGGAGGGGTAAAGGGGTGTGCAGGTGAAGACAGGCAGATGGTGATATGCGCAGGAACCAAGGGACAGCAGCCAGTCAAGAAGACACAGAGACGAAGTGGAGTTTCTCTCTTCTTTATTTCTCTCCCATGGCAAGGAGCTCAAACCAGGAACACTGCCTGGGAACTCTCTCTCACAGCACTCAGCGCACTGAGCACTCTCTCTGCATACACTCTCGCCAACACTGCTCGGGGCAACACTTCCCGGGGACACTGCTCGCACTCAGTTAGTTAGTTAGTTAAAGGTGAGATTTACGTCCTATCGGCCTGAGGCCCTTAAGGACAAGGTTTCTTCAGACTTTAGTCTGTGTAGACTTGGTGCTGCTGTCCTCCGTGCTGGTTTGCTGTCGTTGGTCGTCTACTCCTTGCGGTAGTTACCCTTCCCTTCCTTTTCTTCAGTTCCTTTCCAGGACCATTTGATATGGATCCACGTGATCCAGTTTTGGCCAGCTAGGGTAAAACACCCTTACTGGTCGCCCCCCCCCCCCCCCCCCCCCCCCCCCCCCCCCCCCCAGCTGTGAAGCCAGAGGACAGGGGCGCGAGTCTCAGAGGTTCAACCCAAAGTGGGACTTTGGGGATCCTCTTTGTCTCTTTCGACACTCTTTACCGTCCACACCTCTTTCCTGCACAGTGGTTAAAACCAGCTGTCTGTACCGGAGGATAGGAGGGAGTCACATAGGAGCTTCAGGGGTTGCATCCCTAGGGTGGGATGTGGCTGGAGGAAGTCCTGAACTCTTAGGTCATGGGTGGCCCTGAACACCCATAGTGGCGCCAGGGTGGCCGCTAGGGTTGGGCACCTACTGAAGGCATGTTGGAGTGACACAACGCTCCCGCATGCACATTTGGTGCCCATGAGGAATCCCCTGCGGCACCTTGTGCGTGCCTCCTCACTAGTTGGAGGTGTTTTCTGGGGAGTTTCTGGCCTAGTTTCCCCTTTCTGCATATAGGGATGTAAAGCCATCCCCTTGTCTCACATCGGTCTTTGATTGTTTTTTCTCGTTCTCTGTAAACAGCTGCTTGAGCATGGTTTATAACTTCGGTTATTGATAGTCCAAGGTTGGTGGGTGTGCCTTTCTCAATAGCTGCCTTGGCTGCTTGGTCGGCCATTTCATTGCCCCGTATGCCTGTGTGGGATGGGAGCCACATGAATGTCAGTTCTGTACCCTTGCATATGATTTGATGGGCTAAGAAAAGGATTTCGGACTGGATTTCTTTCCTATTTTCCCTTCCTCCACCTGCTAGTGCCTGCAATGAGGACTTAGAATCAGACAGGATGACGACTGCTCTTGGTGGCTGGGGCATGCCATTCACTGTTGTGCATGCCATAAGGATGGCGTGCAGTTCAGCAGTGAAGATACTTACCCCCTTGTTTAGGTGATATTGCTTTGAGATCCCCAGGTTTGGAATCACAAAGGCGCAGCTTGCCTCCCCGTTTTCTAGGACAGAACCATCTGTGTAGATGTGAAGGTAGTGGCTGAAGCGTTCGTACAGTTGGGTCTTTGCTATGCTGGCTAGACGCAATGGGTCTGTTTGTTTTGTGGCACCTTTTCCGTAGGATGTTAGGATCTGTGGTCTCTCCATCTCGCACTCACGCGGCGCTCCAAATATATACAGCTTGCCCGGACCGCAAAGCAGGCAACGCAGCGCCGCACTCAAAATGAGCCTCGCGAGACGGCAAATGACAAAATCTGTGCTATCTGTTGCGGCTTCTGCGTTGTCTAGCTCGCCGTCCGTTCAAAGTATCCAAACATATTTCATATCGATGAAAACCTCAGAACCCAAGGAATAAAACGCAATAAGTCATATTTGACTACTCTGTGGCTGTGTAAAGTTATTGGCGATTAAAGTCCGAGAATGAACCCACTTTTAACGAGCTTATGTCATATTTCCCTCTATTTCTATGAAAGATACTGAACAGCATGAAATAATTTTGTAATGAATAAAAAGCTTGAATTTCCCTCTTTCTATACATATAAACTTCATTATCCAAGATGCCGTTCAAGCGGAGAACTTTGCGTTTAAAGTTTGATAGAAAACACAACTTGCCTTATCACTACATGGCCGTCGCCACGTGCTTCGAAGGGACGATCTTCGATAAAATGTTATTCCGTTGAAATGGTCCATCGGATGATAATTTTTATATAATTTCAGTTGCTTCTGTCATAGAAATGGAGTTATTAAAAAGATTTCGATTGGGAAGTCCGAATTTCATGAAATGACAATTTAGATCAAAACTCCGACAGTAAACAAAGAAGGCGTATACCAGTCAGAATGTCCCAATGCCAGAACGTCCCGTTACCAAAACGTCCCAACACACCAGAACGTCCCAGTCAAAACGTCCCAGCGCCAACGCCAGAACGTCCCGCTGCTGTTTTAATCAGTGAATGTCTGATGTGAATTGTCTGGGGACAGGCTGACAATGCCTGAGGATCCGATGGAGTTCGCTGCAAGGGCGGCGAAACAATCTAGGCACCTTATACCTACATACAATACATTTGGATCACGGTGACGGCGTCATTCAATATGTGTCATTAAACCGGCTAGAGATTGACATTGACGCAAAGTGTTGTTGATATCTCTTCATTAGGCCAATTTTATTGAATCTTTGACATGTCAGTGATACTGTGGAATATGAGGGTTGGGGACTGGTCACAGGTGCTGTAGGGTCCGCAGAGGATTTCACGGACTTCCCGAACTTTGACACCAACCTTGTGAGTATAGGGCCTAGGTTAGCTAAAGATATGGACAAAAAATCTATATTATAATATTAACTTTATTTATAAACCACTAAAATCATGCATTCATCTACATTCATTTACACGAGTTACATTCATTCATAAATTATGTTGATATTTAAAAGTTTAAAAGTGATGTTTAAAAGTCTGCACATTGCCTCACACAGGAGGGCCGCTATCGACGACCACAGTTTCACTATCTGTTTCATCTAGGATTACGCTATTTCATGTGGGTCCAGATGTTCACATCACAGGAGGTAATATTATATTGCAAAACACGGTAACAACTAATTAATTACTCTGCCTCACACGAAAAGAATGGCCTACCATACATGATCACGTGGGATCTTACATTTTATAAAATACGTACCAACAAAAGAAAATTCATTACCGGCAACACGAGTTACACAATCACACTGAGAAGACCTGAGCAAGTTTAAGCGTCTGTGTTTGGTCCAACGAGATGGGCACACCTTTTTAGCAAGTCCTTTGCAGTTTTCTCCCCAGCAATGAATTTCTCTCCAAAGTTCAAAGAGCTGACCCTGCAGCTGGTGGTATTTCCGACGCTGTCGCCGTTTCAGTTTGTTTTCAGACACCAATTGTACTTGAACATCTACCAGTTTTGCCTGTTCGTGCAGCAGCTCCACCATTAAGTAGAAAGACAAGTTGTTCTTCTTCGCGTGTCGATTCAACACCCTGTGCCATCCCTCGCAGTCATTATTCGTCCTCACGGCCTGGTTGAAGATGCTCCATGTCTCTGGTTTCCACAGCGACCCGTCAATCCACGTTTCTCGAGTGTAGTCAGATAGAGCAGCAAGTAGTGGTGTCGTAGCTTTACGTGACAAAGATTCAAACATCGGCCGGATGCGCTCGGCTGGCAGATATGGCAATGCCATGAACTTTTTGCACAGTTTATGTGTTCCGTTGTCGTTCTTGAAAGCAGTCGCCAGCCCAGGTTCTTGAATTTTCCTCCAGATGCACTGGCACCAATGAAATGCGCATCCAGTGATCTGGACATCAGGGAAGACACGCGGAATGGCCCTCCACATTGACGCTTCCAAGTCAATGACGATCTTTTTCAGCATCAGTGTCCCGAGATCAAATTCTTGATCGCCTTCAGCACTTCCTTATAGTCTTTTTTACGTTTACCCGACATCAGCACGAACATCAGGGGCACTTGTTTCATATCATCGTCACTTTTCATGAATGCATGTATGCTCAGTAGCTGCGTAAATGGCTTCTGCACTAGCTTGAAAGTCCCATCCATATACCATACTTTAGATTTTCCGAGGAGACGAATCATATTTTCCGTAGCGAATACCATGTGTCTTCGGTCATCAGCTTTTACGGTTTTCCTCAGAAAGTTCTCAGGGATGAAGCTTTCGTCTATGCCATCGATTTCAGCAAGCGTCGTTGGGTCTTTAGGCCGTAATTTCTGATGATGTCTGTTAGCTGCTCTTGCCAAGTTTTCTGGTTTCGGCATCGCTGGTAATGGCGCATTTGGTGTGGTCTCGTCTGCAATCACTTTATTAACGATTTCAGCAGCCGACGTGAACATCTCCCGGGCACTTGCAGCCGTATTTTTTACTGTCGCTCGTATTCTTGTACTGGCAGCAGCACCAAATTGTGGTGGATGGATGTGGTCTTGCGGACGTCTCTCGAAGCTGTTCCCCGTCTGTTTCACTCCAGCCCGGCACCAGACGTTCTTGTTGCGGACACTGCAAGTCCAATCTGTCGAGGTTTGTCCTTGACGTTTAACGGTGTATGTATAACCAGGCTATCTGCCAGTTTTTTTTTTCCTTTCTGTGAGCCTGTAGAAATTATCTCGTAGGTCGTTTCTGTTTCTGGGTCATTCAGGAGAACGTCTCGTGGCGTCTCATCCTGCAGAGATTCTTCCTCGATGCGTGGCGGTACTTGAAAAGTACCTTGCTCTTCCTCACGGGGCTGGTTTTCATCACCCGATATCTGGTTGGATTGGTCTCCGGGCGTCTGCTCGTCGTTACTCCTCTCAGCAAAATACTCGTTAATAGCCTCTTGCATTTCAGCCACAGTAACGACAGGCGCTTGCTCTTCCTCTTGGGGCTGGGCTTCATCAATATCCATCGGAACGTGCTCTCTTGGTACCTGTAGGTCTAGTGATAAACGGGTGCTCTCAGCAGATGGACGACTAATCTGGCTCTCAAGCAGGCGACACGGTTCACACTTCCATTCTATTTCCATCCCTTCTCTGACGGGCAATTCCTGTCCCGCAGATCCTGTGCTGCCAACGATTCTTGTCGTCTTCTGACGGTTCGCCCACAAGCAATACATTGATCTTGTTCTGCCATCTTTGAATTCTTCTTTCTTGATTTGGTGCGACGTGACTCTCTCTGTACTCTTGGATTGGAATGAGGAACAGTGAAAATCACTGGGTTTATAAAGGCCTAGAGGATTAGGTGAACATCATCTCACCATCTCATCAGAGTGATGAGGTGGGTAATTGTCAAAACAATCCCCATTGTATAAATGATTACAGGTGCCGCTAATGTTTTTCTCGTTAGGTCTGCTCATTTGAAAAGACTGATCTGAGCTGCTGGTGATCAGTGTGTAGATTACCTTTTGAGGCCAAGCCTGTCCTGTCCTGGCCCCTCTTGCTCTCTCCATTCTCCTGCATGACCACTCTTGGTCCCTCCCACCACTTTGTGAAGCATGTCCTTGTGGCCTTTCCTTTCCTTCCATGCACAAATTCCACTAAACCTTCCCCCCCCCCCCCCCCCCCCCCCCCCGCGCCCTGACAGTGTCATTGTGAGTGCCTCTTTCCTTTGGAAGACTTGATAATTGCCCAGCCTTTTTTTTTTTTTTTAATGATGATCGATGAGAATGAGTATGATGAAGATGATGTTACGGATGTCCATTCCGGTCTGAGACTGCATGACAGGGCTGTACTCTACACTTACTTTCATGATATATCTGGGCGTTAGCCAGGCCTGAGAGATACAGGCACCTGCAGTGTTGGTCAGGAAATTCGAGCAACACTCTCAGAAGTGGATCCATGTAGTGGATGAATCTCGACTGTGTGGTCCCAGTCTTCCCAACTGAGCCTGTAGCAAACTCATCTCTGGGTAGGAGGCGGTCAGGGCAGAAACATCCCACATGGTTCTGATGGGAAATCAAACCCACGACCTCCCAGCTGGGAGTCTGCGATGCTAACCACTTGGCCATGGCGGCTGGTTTGCCCAACAGTTGTTTTTCTTTAACCAAGTGTTGCAGATGGTAGGGTTTTCGCAAGCTTGTTGTCATTATGAGCAACTTTTAACATTCAGCTAGTTATATATCTGTTATGTTAACTAGCTGTGTAGCTGTTACGTCAACCAGCTGTGTAGCTGTTAAGTTAATCAGCTGTGTAGCTGTTAAGTCAACCAGCTGTGTAGCTGTTAAGTTAACCAGCTGCTACGTAGCTGTCAAGTTATCCAGCTGCATAGCTGTTAAGTTAACTAGCTGTGTAGCTGCTAAGTCAACCAGCTGTGTAGCTGTTAAGTCAACCAGCTGTGTAGCTGTTAAGTTAATCAGCTGTCTTCATGGCAGATGGACCGAGTGTGGAGGTACCATCACACGTCGGTGCCCGCATTGCGTTTCCTGCTGCAGGTGAACACTCCCACCCCTCCACTACCTGAGAAAACAGTTACAAAGCAAGGTGACTGCGTACCACGCAAAAACCAACTTATCTAATTAACACAACAACAAAAAACCGTGATAAATGCAGTAGAACTTGTTTTACCAAATTTGCGGTCTAATGAACATTGCATCTTTATCAGTTCCTCCAGACTGGCACAATATGCCAGCTTACTTAGCCACATAAACAAGGTCCAACTCACTGGCACAGTACCTAGATATTGTATGCTTTATTACATTAAGACTGTGGAGAACACCATCCTCTAAAGGACTAATGGTATGTAAGAGAGACAGCAAGATACACAGAATCAGATACACAGAGATATTAATGTATCTTCACATCCAGCACATACAAGTTCTTGTTAAAAAAATAAAAT
The DNA here is from genome assembly GCA_018398815.1 of Conus ventricosus. Classification (NCBI taxonomy): domain Eukaryota; kingdom Metazoa; phylum Mollusca; class Gastropoda; order Neogastropoda; family Conidae; genus Conus; species Conus ventricosus. The sequence goes on along the minus strand of CM031599.1, from coordinate 8,122,707 downwards.
AAAATAAATATTTTGGATTCCCCTCAAACTGTACACTCTAAAATCAAGAAGAACAAAAAAAACCCACAGACCTCATGGTGGGAAATCCTTTGTACATGTCGGCAATGATGTTTACAATGGCGCCGCCATGATCCTTCATCCACTGCGTGTGGACTGAGACACAAACAGGACAACACACTGAAGGTTTGTCAGTTAGCAAAAGACTGATTGTGTTTCAACAACAACTCACAAGAAAAAGTGACAATGATAGAGGACAGTCCATTTTAACACAATTACAAATGACTTGGTGACGCAGGCAAAGCTATATCGACATCTCACACAACAGCATCAAGCAGGCGTATGAAGCAGAATAGAACTTTGCTTTAAAAAAACATTTAGTAGACATCAGAATGCATGACGTAACAACGAAGCATTATTTCATCAGGAACACTTCGTGAAAAGCAAAGATAACGAACCTAGAATCTAAAAATAATTCTCAAACGGTGGGCTAGCCCCCGTATAAGATTCAGCCTGCACTTCCTCCTCTTCACTTTTTATCATACAAGACAGTGGACGGTGTTTCTTGCATTGGGACATTTTGACTTGGGACGTTTTTGCATTGGGACGTTTTTGTATGGGACGTTTTGACTGGAGTTGCCGGGACGTTCTGGCATTGGGACGTTCTGACTGGCTTGGCAAAGAAGGCGACTCGCTAAAGGGACCGGTGTCGTCAGTCATTTCGTATAGTCGCAAGCTTGTACAGAAAAGATCATAGGCATGCGATATACGAAATGAAAGCTTATGGACTTTACTTTCAATGTGCATTCATGGTTTCTTTGGATTCTCTCATACTTTTTATGAAATCAAGAATTATTCACGGTTTGTTCATCGTACAATTCAAAATGGCGCCAAGATTAATTTGGTCGAAATACCAGTTTTAGGGAAAATATGGGCTTCTCAGTCCAGCACGATTGTAATGAAAGGAATACATTAAATTTTGTGACTTCAGCAACGTATACACAACTATGTAGGTTCTGAGGTATTCATGATTTAAAGAATTTACACAATAAAAATGAGATCAATCGATCAAGGGAGGTAAGGGGAAGATAACTCGTGAACAAAATATCTCGTCTGAGACGGGTGCCCAAGGAATATACACTCTTAGCACCCGGCTACATCCCCCCTACTCTGTTACAACCAGCGTCCTCGCTGGCATAAAATGACATGAAAATAACAAGAGTTATCGAGTAGGGATACAACAAATGAATCAATGAAAAAAAAATGAAGCTTCAGCTATCCAAGTCCTGACAGGCTTACTCCTAAAACAAAACCTTTACATCAAAGTACGAGAACATTTATAGTATCCAAACATCTCATCTCTCCCATTCTTTGCATACACATTATTCCGACAACCAAGGGCTTGCTATTTAAAACAAACTTCCAAGAGGTCAGACATCAGAAATCATCAGGAAGAGTGCGTTAAAACCCAAAGCACTGGGTAGGCACCAAGTGACAATAGTGGACTAGTTATTTGAACAAAAAAAATCCAAAATGTCATACAAAATGGCAAAAGAAAAAAAATTCTTAGCATCAAGTCCCCAAAAGTCACACAACACTTGGCTTTTGAAAAACAGGGGCACACATCATTATCCACCATAAAGAACAATTGACATATATACTAGCCTGTGCAAAATATAGACAACAAATAATTGGTCAACAACCAGTCCACAGCACCTCTTTCCAACAAGGTATTCAATCTTGGAATATCTACTGTCCCCTGCAACATCTGACCAAGTCAGTTACTTGTGGAAGAGTTCCCGGTCATCCAGGCAGTCACTAACATACCTCTTTACTGGTTTTACCGCCAGACAGGTAGTTCGTCGTGGGGCTGGCGTGGGCGGTTCAACACTACGTACTAGGGGCGGAACTGGAGTTGGCACAGGGTGGCCAGCAGTTCTTGGCGTAGGCTGTGGGAACATCTGCCGGTCCGTCTTGGAGTCTGGTGGTGGTTTCAGCTTCCGTCGCATCAGTCTCCTCAGGTGGTGCCGATGACGGCAGGGTGTCCATTCTGCTGTCAGGCAGTGGAGTTGGCTGACAGGGCCAGACCCGTTGTCTACAGGCCAGGGCAGCTCCTGGTGGCCTGGGTTCTGGCGCATGGCTTGGTGGCGTGGAGGCACTGGCGGTCTGGTTGACTTTGATGCAGGGTCGACACTTGGCTAGGTGCTCCTCCAGATCCTGGTACATACCGGGCCAGTAGACCAGGGGCCGCAGCATCTCTGCAGCACGTTAATAGCCCTGGTGACCCTGGCGGTTGTGGACTGCTGACAAAACCTTGGGGCGGAGCAACCTGGGAAGGAGCAGCTGCTCACACGCCCCAAGTTTAGGGTCCACCATTCGCCGATACAGCACCCCTTGTCGGCAGGTGAATCGGCTATGCTGCTGGGTGAGGGCCTGTAGCTCCCTATTCTCGCCAGCTGCAGGCTTCTTTGGCCAGGAGGAGAGAACTGGCCCGATGGATGGGTCCTCCTGCTGCAGTCGGAGCATCTCTCCTGGTGACAGCTGAGGCAAAATGGACTTTGCCTGTTGCCTGGGTGCTGCTGGGCCATGTCGCTTGTCAGCATTCTGGCTGCTGACAGTGGCAGAGGACTGGGGTTTGTCCCCAGTTTTCACAGGTGCCGACCTCCGTCGCCTCCGCCTGGGCCGTCGTCCTGAGTGCTGTGTGCCCGTCACACAGCTGCGGACCTGCAGTGGTGGCCGTGCAGGTGGTGGCTGCTGCATTTCCTGCCTCAAGCTGGCGACTGTAGCTGTGAGTGCCTCTAGCTGAGTTTGAAGCGAGGCAACAGCAGCAGTGCCAGCCGTGTGGAGGATGTCGTCGTCAGCACTGCAGTCCTGCATCCACCTTTGGGCTTCCTTCCTAGCCTCTTCAAAGGTGGTGGTAGGATGGTTCCGGACGAAATACTGGACATCCTTGCGGAGTGCTGCTTGTCGTAGGCCACGGGTGAAGGTGTCCCTGAGTATGGTGGCAGGCAACATTCCATCCCCAGCCTGGTTGACTTTCCGCCAGAGGTACTGGAGATGGGAGCCATACTCCCAGATGGTCTCGTCCTGGCCCTGCTGCCTGTTGAAAAATGCCGTAGCCAGGGTGACAACATCGCGTTGTTCTCCCCAGTTCTCCTCCAAGATGGTAAAGATCTTGGCTGGGGAGTCCACCTCTGTCGCTGGCAGCCTGATCACCTCCTGGCGAGCTCGGCCATCTAGGGCGGCAATCAGCCAGAGGGTGGCTGTCCTGTCATCCAGGGGCTGCAGGTGTAGGGCAAGCCTGGCCTCCTGGATGAAGTCGTCCACTTCCCTGCTGCTCTCGTTACCTGTGAATTTGGGGAGCTGATGCAGGGGGTGCAGAGGTAGTTGGCTGGCCATGGTGTCCGGTCTTCTTGGGCTGTGTCTCCTTGGTCCTTCTGTCTCCGATCCTGCTCGCAGCGCCAGTTGTGATGGAGCGGAGGGGTAAAGGGGTGTGCAGGTGAAGACAGGCAGATGGTGATATGCGCAGGAACCAAGGGACAGCAGCCAGTCAAGAAGACACAGAGACGAAGTGGAGTTTCTCTCTTCTTTATTTCTCTCCCATGGCAAGGAGCTCAAACCAGGAACACTGCCTAGGAACTCTCTCTCACAGCACTCAGTGCACTGAGCACTCTCTCTGCATACACTCTCGCCAACACTGCTCAGGGCAACACTTCCCGGGGACACTGCTCGCACTCTTTGCTTTGCTGGTGAGATTTACGTCCTATTGGCCTGAGGCCCTTAAGGACAAGGTTCATGCAGACAAAAGTCTGCATATTTGTGGCAACAGTTGTCGCCTGGCAGTAGTGGGTAGTTTCGGTGAGGGTCATCGCATTCGTCTCCCAGAGCTCGTGTTCCTCTTGAACATTGGCTCAATTCTAGTCATTATCTTCTTGAAAGTTGGTTCAAGTTTGGTGGAGTTGTCTTGAACGTTGGTTCAGTTTCAGGATCTTGGTCGACCGACGGTAGGCGTCGGTGTGTGTTGCCTGCTGTCCCCCAAACATCAGGCTGTCTTCAGGACCACCGGGCGGCCTTCTTCATGCTCGGGTGGCGATGGTCCTGTGCCGCGTGAGGCCGCCTCAAGGAGGGAGCAGGACGAAAGTCGCTGGAGCGCTGCACGAGTCCCTAAAACTTGGCGGGCACTCGCTGACTGCGGCCGAGAGGGCAATTTTTTCAGCCCAACCCCGTAAGGAGTGCCCCCATGTCTGTCACCCCTTAAAACAGCACGGTATTCCAGGCCACGGTAGTTGCAGTCAGGCAGCGCTCCTTCGTCAATCGCCCCACACCTCCAGGAGCCGTCCCCCGGCGACACAGGCTAGACCCGTCGTCACCCACATGGCTGGAAGGTTGTCTGTGCCGCCCAATGACGCTGACCTCTCACGTCAGCATCGCACTCACGCGGCGCTCTAAATATATACAGCTTGCCCGGACCCCAAAGCAGGCAATGCAGCGCCGCACTCAAAATGAGCCTCGCGAGACGGCAAATGACAAAATCTGTGCTATCTGTTGCGGCTTCTGCGTTGTCTAGCTCGCCGTCCGTTCAAAGTATCCAAACATATTTCATATCGATGAAAACCTCAGAACCCAAGGAATAAAACGCAATAAGTCATATTTGACTACTCTGTGGCTGTGTAAAGTTATTGGCGATTAAAGTCCGAGAATGAACCCACTTTTAACGAGCTTACGTCATATTTCCCTCTATTTCTATGAAAGATACTGAACAGCATGAAATAATTTTGTAATGAATAAAAAGCTTGAATTTCCCTCTTTCTATACATATAAACTTCATTATCCAAGATGCCGTTCAAGCGGAGAACTTTGCGTTTAAAGTTTGATAGAAAACACAACTTGCCTTATCACTACATGGCCGTCGCCACGTGCTTCGAAGGGACGATCTTCGATAAAATGTTATTCCGTTGAAATGGTCCATCGGATGATAATTTTTATATAATTTCAGTTGCTTCTATCATAGAAATGGAGTTATTAAAAAGATTTCGATTGGGAAGTCCGAATTTCATGAAATGACAATTTAGATCAAAACTCCGACAAAAAAGCAGAAGAGCACACAAAACAAAGTGTGAAGTAACGACGATTTAATGCACGACACAAACAGGACAAGAAATTTTCGGCAAAATGCCTTCCTCAGCGACAAAAAAATACAGACATAAACATGCACAATACTCCCCTTGTGAAGCCAAAGTGGTGAACTCCGACAGTAAACAAAGAAGGCGACTCGCTAAAGGGACCAGTGTCGTCAGTCATTTCGTATAGTCGCAAGCTTGTACAGAAAAGATCATAGGCATGCGATATACGAAATGAAAGCTTATGGACTTTACTTTCAATGTGCATTCATGGTTTCTTTGGATTCTCTCATACTTTTTATGAAATCAAGAATTATTCACAAAAAAAAAAAAAAAAAAAAAAAAAAAAGATTATTCACGGTTTGTTCGTCGTACAATTCAAAATGGCGCCAAGATTAATTTGGTCGAAATACAGTTTTAGGGAAAATATGGGCTTCTCAGTCCAGCACGATTGTAATGAAAGGAATACATTAAATTTTGTGACTTCAGCAACGTATACACAACTATGTAGGTTCTGAGGTATTCATGATTTAAAGAATTTACACAATAAATATGAGATCAATCGATCAAGGGAGGTAAGTGGAAGATAACTCGTGAACAAAATATCTCATCTGAGACGGGTGCCCAAGGAATATACACTCTTAGCACCCGGCTACATACGTAAGAGGGGGGAGGGGGGGGGGGGGAGGGGAGGGCATGGTTGGCGTGGTGGATAAGGTGTCTGGAATTCTTTTGGATCTTCAGAATCTAGGTTTTTGAGGTTCCCTCCTTTCTTTTTATCATAAAATTTTCTGGCTGAGCAGCATCTGAATCTGACTGTGCTGACATGATCTTCAGGAGTATGTTGTTGAAAAGTGAGGGAGATAGAAATCAGACTGAAGTATGGAACCATTATCCAACATCACCCTTTATGAGCAACACACTAGTTGTTTTGGAGTACAGTTGTTGGATGGTGTTGGTAAGCTTCTGCCAGGTGTTGAATGTCTTCATTCTAGCCCCATTGCACCTCCCGCCAGACTTTGTTGATTGCTTTCTTGAAGTCCATGAAAATGCAGTAGAACTTGTCAGGTGCTGGAGATGTTTCTTGTAAAGGTTATAAAAGTTAAAATCTTGTTTGATGGTACTTCTGCCTTTGTGGGATTCCAGCCTGTTCTTTAGTAATGATGGTATCTGCTTGAAGTTGCAATCTGTTCAGAATGATTTTGAGCATTACTTTGCTTGCATGGCTAATCAGGCTTATAGTGCGGTAGTTCTGGCAGAGTTGGAGATTTCCTTTCTTGGGAAGGGTGGCGATTAGTGACAGAGTCCATGGCATGCGCCCTCCCCAATGGGCCTCTTTTTTGCAGATGGCAGTTATGACACAAATTATGCATCTAGGCCATGTTGCAAGAGTTCTGAAGCAATGTTATTGATGTCTGAAGCCCTCCACATTTCAGCAGCTTCACTGCATCTCTGACTTTTTCACAGAGTGTTAGAAATTCACCCTCATTTGATGAATCCTGTGGTGTTAGCACATTTGGATCTTCTGTGCTCTGTTTGTGGCAGATTTCAGAGCAGTATTCAATCCTCATGTCAGTCATGTCTTCTTCCTGTGTGAGACAGTTGCCATCTTTGTCCTGAATGGCGCTGACTATGCTTTTGTTTGGTTAGCTCCTTCACAGTCTTAAAAGCTTTGTTTCTGTTTGGGATTTTTTTTTTCTGTGTCATCACACTGTCGTTCGATTCAGCTTTCCTCTACATTCTTCATTCCTTCGCTGATTCTGTTGTTTATAGCACTGTATTTTTCCCGCTCCATCTGGTGTCACATATCCCAGAAATTGTGCTTGAGATCCTTTGTTGTGATTTCCATCTGCCAATTCCTAGGACCTCTGCTGCTATTACAGTAATCATGTGATTGAAATTGTTTGTGAGGGCTTCCGTGTCTTCTTCTAAGAGAAATAGTAGAGCAAATTTTCCTCCATTGTTTGGAATTGTTCAGTGATATCAGGATCTTTCAGTTTGCTATGGCTAAATTTGAGACAGCTATTTTTTTTCTTTGTTCTCCTCTTGTTCTACTAATGTATTTTATGGTTCGTCATGACAAGGTTGTGGTCCCTACCAACATCAGCTCCTGGAGATGTCTGTTGTTTTAACCCTATTGATGCCAGAACGAGAGTTTCCGTGGAAGGAGTCCACAGGGTATTTTCTTGTACAGTGTAGAGTTTATGACAAAAAAACTGAACATGAAAATCTGTAAAAATAAAAGAAAATGATAATGTGTCCATTCTGTGTTAATTTCTTTTTTTTATTAAAAAAAAATGTGCAAACAACACCACCAAAGCTGAGTTCTGATGCATGTTTTTCATGGGATGGAGAAGAAATGGTGGGGAATGGAGACAGGGAGGCGGGTAGGGTGGGGATTGTGTAACTGGAAGTCACTGTAAGTCTTGTGTCATCCTTATGGTAATATTATTAGATTGACCCATCATGTCATTACTTTCAAATACTGATCATTGAAGCGATAGAATAAAAGTTGCTCTGTGAACATTTTGTTGTTTCCATGTGATTGTTCCAGATAAAGAAATGCAGGGAAAAGTTCACAGACATGCGTGCGAAGGCAAAGGAAGCCTTTGATGACCTGCAGCAGTGCGTAGAGAAGCGACGTGAGGAGGCCAATGCCTTGATCCAGGCTGAGGAAGACAAGGTCAAGGTGCCTCTGGCTCAGCTGGATCATGCCCGTGCGGCCACGATGTCTCAGGCAGGGGTCCTGGACGACGTGGTGGAATCTGGATCAGATGATGTCTTGCTGGACATGGATAAGGTGATGACGTCCAGGCTACAGCAGTTGGAGCAGCAGACAGCAAGAGCTGTCAGCATGCAGGATCCTGCTGACATCCAGTGTGATGCTCAGGAGCTGACTATGCTCAAGACAGCTATTGCTGCTCTGTGTAAGTTTAGGTTGGCATCATATACTGCACCATGTCTAAGTCTTGCAAGCTGCAGCAGTTTGGTAGTTCTGTATATACCTGATCACTATGTTATGACTGTCAGATGACACAGTGTCAGATGACACAATGTCAGACCCTCATCCTTACAGCTTTGCTGTTGACACCACTCAGGTCTGTGCTCTGTCTACACATATCTTGGTCCCAACTGCAGCACATGTTGATTTTCATGATTTTGTGGCTTTTGCTAATCCCCTTATTACTGGCTTACTAGTGGGTTCAGGAATAATTCATTGTTAATCAGCTGTTTTTAATGGTAGACTGCTCTCTTTGTCTCTTGCTTGGGTCTCTCTGTGCAGCTTTGAACTGAGAATAGCGATCTGAATCAGGAGTCCAGGGCCAGTTTGATTTCCAATCCAGTCCTAAACCCAGTGACATGAGGGTCGAGGGACTTAAGACCACAGGGATGAATGCAGGATTGGGGTTGAGTATTCCTCAAACGAGGAGAGGTCTGACATTTGCCATCAGCCATTGTGCCTTGGTCCCTTCTTGGTCCTCCTTGGTCCAGAGGCCAAGCAGGAGGGAAAGTAGAGGGAAGGGTCATAGGCCATGTCAGGAGTTTCTGGATGGTGATTTTTGGAGCCACATTCATTCTCTTTCCACTGAAAGTAGGCTTAAAAACCTTTGATGCATCTAGGTTGATGACCTCCTGAAGGTTTTCTTCTGAATTGGCAAGAACTGCATGGTCATATGACTAACTCGTTTTAGTTAATGTATTTCTCAGTGTGAACAAGCAGAGACTGAAGACACTTCAGCTTGCTTGGAGTAGAGTGAATTTCTCCTTGGCCTCCGACAGCACCAGGCTTCTTTTTCTTTCTTTCTGCGTACGCAGGCTGATACTCCTGCAGACACTGCCTGTACAGACAGGCAGTGGAGTTTTGTGTGTATGACCGTTTTCTATCCCGCCATTAAGGCAGCCCTACTGCTACTCCATCTTCGGGAAGGTGCATGCTATGTGTAACGTGTCATCCATACCAACGGCCAAACTGGCCTTCTCCTCCGAAAGTTGGTGATGGGATTTTACGTGTGTGCAAGATGTTATGCGTGCGTTCACACACGGAACCTTGGTTTAGAGTCTCATTTGAAGGACTGTATGGGGAATGGAGTCAGAACCAAGGTTAACTCCGAGGGAAAAATCTCCCTGTACCGAAATTCGAACCCGCAACCCCAGGATCACGAGTCCGGCATTCTACCAACTGAGCTATTCTGGCCCCAGCACCAGGCTAAAGAAAATGGCCAAGATCTGGAGAGAGATCATGGAAGGAAAGCCCTCCATTGATGGAGAAGGGGTGAAACGACATGCTTTCGATGTAACTGAGGGTATGGGTCGTTTGTTGCTGAAGAGACAACAGCAGTGTAAGGCAGCACCCTGAATAACCAAGTGTCCCATTCAAAGGACATGCTGCTTGCTCCGTATTAAGACGGGTCTAAAAAAGGTGGTTGAAACAAAGCTTGACTTGCTGTCACTTGGTTGACTAGCTGCAGTCAATGGCATCTCAACAAGACGATAATAATGGAGAGGGGAAAAAAGGCTATGCTCATAGTAGCATGCTGGAAGTACGCACTATGCCAATAGCAAGGCCTAGCATTGACATAGTTCCAGAGTCTTCATGAGGGATGGATGGGGCAAATGAAAGACAGTGGAGACATCTTTGATCCATTCCCATGCGTAATCGTAAAGCAAGGCTGTGCATTTGCTCCAGATCTTGGCCATTTTCTTTAGTCTAGAGCTATTGGAGGCCAAGAAAAGATTTACTTAATGTTCCAAAACAAACTGAAGTGTCTTCAGTCTCTGCTTGCTGACACTGGAATACATGACCCTAAAACTGACTTATTCCTATGACTGTACAGTTCTTGCCCACACAGCAGAAACCCTTCAGGAAGTCATCAACCTGGTTATAGATGCAGCCAAGGTCTTAAGTCTAAGAATCAGAGGAGAAAAATGGAGGGGCGCTCCGAAAACCAACCCAGAAACTTCTGAGATGGCATTGATGGGCACTGTCCGCACAGCTAAGCACCTTGCATCCTGGGAAGCCTGATTTCAAGTGATGCTGTTATAGCTGACGGACACTGTCCACGCAGCAAAGCACCTTGCATCCTGGGAAGCCTGACCTCAAGTGATGCTGTTATAGCCAAGGAAGTGAACATCCACCTTGCCAAAGCCAGCAGCCCCTTCAGAAGTGAAGCTGGAAAGATCCTCTTTGCTGTTGTCATCCATGATTAAAGATTACAAAGACCAAGTTGTTGCCACTGTCAAGTACACATCTGAGGCCTGGGTGCTGTGCAAAAAGCAAGTGCAGTTTCTAGTATGTGTCCAACAGCAATTCTGCACACCATCATGGGCATCAAGAGGCATCAACTAGCAGTTAAGTCATGGAAAGGGCCAGCATCCCAACCACAGAAACTATGTTGCTGTCCAGTTCTGTCGGCAAACCAAATGCCATGAATGGAAAACTTGAGGATGTCCGAGGCTGTCTTCTATGGAGAAGTTGGCCAGGGCAAGTCTATGAGAGGAACCCCATGTAAACGTTTCAAGGACCAACTGAAATACCAACTAAGCACAGGCTGCATTGTGTAGAGAACATGGGACAACCAAGATGATGACAGGAAAAACATTGAAGGGCAACATCAAGTAGAGGAACAGAAGCCCTTGAGACATTCCACAGGAAAGCTGATAAAGACAGACGCAGACAAGTATGTGCTGCACAGGCACCTTTGTGGAGAAGGCCCCCATGACCCACATGCCTAAGAGTCTTCAGATCAAGAATAAGACTTCACAGCCACCAGGAGGCGTGTCATTGACCACACAGACTGTTTCCTTCCCTCTGACCCTTCCCTCTGATCTGAGGACACTCAGAAAATCCACTTCTGAGGGACATTTAGTTGTGTTCATTTCTGGATTCGCTTAAATGGCAGAATATCTGTGTTTGGAATTTTGGGATTTTCAGGCGCATTGACCTCTTTGAATCAGGAGAGAATTAACACAAATGGGAGCCCCTCTTGAAACACAAGGCCAAGCCTAAGTCAAGATAAGTAATCTTGCCTCATAAACCAAAGATCCTTGGTGAGGTTAATGCATGCTTCCCCCTTCTTCTCTCTTTTTTTTTTTTGTCCTGTCTTCTGTGCCATCTCAGTGACATTGCACCCATGCTGCTCATTCCGACCCCCCATCCACAGCCACAGCCCAGCCCAGCCTGCCGCAGCCCAGCACCTGCAATCCACAGGGAGCAGCCAGTTAGAGTATTAGTCATCTTGAGGCAACCCACTTCACTGATCGATGAGAATGATGAAGATGATGCAACGAATTTCCATTTAGGTCTGAGACTGCATGACAGGGTTGTACTGTACGCTTACTTTCATAATATATCCCGGTCTCAACCAGGCCAGAGAGATACAGACACCTACAGTGTTGGTCAGGAAATTTGAGTGAGACTCTTAGAGACACGTCCAGTTAGTGGATGAAAATTGACTGTGTGGTCCCAGTCTTCCTAACTGACCCCGTAGCAAACTCAACTCTGGGTAGGAGCCGTTCGGGGCAGAAAAGTCCCACATGGCTCTGATGTGAATGGAATATTCGACTTCCCAACCGGGAGTCCGCATTGCTAAGCACTTCACCACAGCGGGTGGTTCCCCTTTCTTCTTTGTTTTTGTACTGGTTTGTTTCCTCTGTATTTATGTTCTCTTTGTGTTTCTTGATGTTTTGTTTATTTACCAGCAAATAATTTTCTTTGATTCTGTTCTTTTGGGGATGGGAAATGGAGGCAAAAATTATTTGAAGGTGTTCAAGTGTGTAGCAGATATCTTTATGAGGTATTTTATCTGGAGTAAGCTTACGTCATGAGTCTGTGTCTTGTGTCTGGCACAGGTCTGTTGTTGTTGTTGTTGTCGTACCCTGGCTAAAAGACTCCAGGGATCATCCAAACAGTCAAAGCACTTGAACACTATGGTACAAAGCATCAGCGGGATGAGAACATAACGTGTGTGACCGTTTTGATTACCCCGCCACATGGGCAGCCAACACTCGACTTCGGGGGATTTTAGAGACTGATAATGTTGCTAGGAGCTTGTCACAACTGAAGACAATCCCCCAAAACTATGCAGAGCAAACAACATTTTGATGTACCCTTTGGGTGTTCAAAGCCTATGTCAATTAGCCGACACAGCCTTAACCCAAAGGGCAATGGCACAGTCTGATCAGGGGATGATTCTGAAGGACAGAGGGGTCACAGGTGCAGGACCTGAGTGTATAATAATCAGTTTGGGTTTGTTTCCATTGGCTTCAGCACTGTTGTTTGTATTTGAACTTAAATGAAAAATTTTGTATGCCGTTTCCAAGCAGCGATGAAGCAGCACATTCGCTGATAAATGCAAAACCCGCCAAAGAATCACGGGGGGTACGGAGGGCTGTTTCCCAGTTGAGAGAACGCGCAGTGTGATCTCCCCCCTGCAAGAGGTGGGGGTTGCTACACAGTTTCAGTTGTTTCATCAAGGAGGTGTCACTGTGTGAGGATAATAATTTTCAGGCAGAATGCAGACTGTTACCCAATATAAGTCACTAAGTCTTGCTCAATAACCAGCATTTATGAGAAAAAGTGGAGGGACAGACTTGGTCTGTTCTGTATGTGTGGGGAATAAATCTTGAGCAAACAAACCTTAAGGCGCATACTATTTGCCTTTGTGTAGTTATCAGTGATTATAAGAACCCTGCAGGCGGACAAAACATGTTTACCCCCTTTTGCTCATCGCTCACAATAATTACAATTGGGGGGGGGAGGAGGGGGCAAAGTTGATTGTGTGAGGGATGGAGATGTGGCAGGTAGACATAATCATGATACGGGCAAGGGGGAGGTTGGCTTGTGTCCAACTTGAAAAGGAGGGGGAAAAAGAGGTTGGCTGTCTGTGTGCACTGTGCAAGTCTACCTGTGTGTGCCAATCAGGCCCTCTGCTTCTCAGGTTACAAGCAGCAGATCCACGGCACTGGGGCAGGCAGAAGGGGGAGGTTCTCTCTCTGTTCTTCTGCTTTCTCTATACCGACAAGTCTCTCTTTCTCTTCAGTATGGCTCCCTGGCACTAAATGATTTTCTGTGAGCCTTACTGCCTTTATCTTAAATGAGCCCCCTCCACTGTTTGATTCTTCAGTTTAAAAAAAAAAAATTTTCAACCTGATCTCCTCAACAGATTGTTTTTAATCCCCTTATGTCCACTGTTAGATGATTTGATTTCTCATCTGATTCTTTTCATTCTCTTCGGCTCCATCTCTCATATGAATCTTTTTTTTTTTTTTTTTTGTTTCTGCCCCAACCTCTGCGTCACCTCAGAGGCAGTGAACCCCCCGCTCATTTCCGACACCCCGTCCACAGCCATAGCCCGGCCGGCCCCCCTACAGCCCCGGCACCAGCAATCCACAGGAGCAGCCAATGTCAAGTCGTCAAGAGGCAACCCACCGGAGGAGACACTGCACTGCTGCCGAGTCACTTCGGTGGTTTTTCATGGCGCCTGTTCTGATCTAACATACGCCCGGACACCACCTACAAGCCCCCTACTGACGACAATAATTGCTTAGTCGCGGAGCCGGCGTGAGTGAGCTCTCCCTCCGGAGGGCGCCACCACGTCCGTCAACGACAGCCCCCAAGGACCCCGCCGATACCGGTGACCCCGACGGAAGCAAACCAAGGCCACAGACGTTGGGGAGCACATCGAAATTGAGGTCACCATGAGAGCAGGGCCTGAAGGGGCCCCAGAACTTGAGACATTTTTTTTTTTTTTTAAAGCTGATCAATGGTAATGAGGATGATTAAGATGATGCTACGGATTTTCCCTTTCGGGCTGAGACTACATGACAGGGCTGTACTCTACGCTTCCTTTCATAAAAATATCCTGGCGTCAACCAGGCCCGAGAGATACAGGCACCTGCAGTGTTGGTCAGGGAAATTTGAGCAACACTCTCAGAAACGCATCCATTAAGTGGATGAAACCGACTGGGGTCCCAGTCTTCCCCAAATGAGTCCGCAGCAAACTCAGCTCTGGGTAGGAGCCGGTCGGGGCAGAAAAAACCCCCCATGACTCTGATGGGGTTCTTCTTCTTCTTCTTCTTCGTTCGCTCAGACAGGAACCCCAGATGCACTGATGAAGGCTGTCGTCCGGCGGAGGTCCTCCAGAGATCCGTAGAGTTTCTCCCTCATCGGTTGGTCAGCAGGCCAGGTCTCTGCTCTCAGGTCATGGTGAGTTGGACAGTCTTTAGGAAGTGTTCCACAGCCATGGGATTCGAACCCACGACCTCCCAGCCGGAGTCCGCGACGCTAACCACTTCGCCACGGCGGCTGGTCTCTCATATGAATCTTTGTATTCCTGCTCTCTGGTTCTTGAAGGGCTTCCCCTCTCCCTTTATTGTCCTTCCTGGCACTCTTGATTCCCTTCAAATACAACTGCAGAGTCCTTTCCACCCCTGCACTCCAAACTTCATACATCAGATAGTCAGACTGGCTGTCTCGACTGCTTTTCCTCTCTTGTGGTAGGTTACATCAAACAGGGGATATTTTTGTCATTTCACTGATGCCTTCTTTGTGTAAAATTTCCCAATACTGGGGTCATTTGTGGGTGCCACCAAGAGAAAAGATGTGATGGTGAATGTAGTGGGATGGGATGGCGGTAGTGCAAGGGGAAAAGGAGTGATGAGAAGGATAATTTGGAATGGGGGTAAGATTGAATTTTAAGGAGAAAAGGAATTATGGGAAGAAAATGGAATGGGAGTCGGATGGAAATCCAAGGGGAAAGGAGTGATTCATACGATTTCACTGTACTACGTACATATTTGGTAAAAATATGACGATTATGATGCGGTGGGGGGGGGAGGGGGAGACAATTGAAACATTAGGGGTTAAAATAACTGGCTTTTCTTGAAAATGAGGGTCATTGTGAAAATAATGGTCCCAGTTTACATCACACAAGCAGTGGTCTGACATCAGCTGATCGTGTGCGCTTGAAAGGGGCATCAGTTGAAAGTACCACGCATCATTCCAAAAGGTTTTTTTTGCGCTCATGGGATGGGTGCACCTACAATATGAGGTCGAAATCAGTGGAAAGATATTAGAAAGATAGTAAGATAATGTTGCTTATAGCCCATGTTGTTTGTAAGTTAGTCAGTCTTAAGTGTGTCTATGCATGTGTGACCCAGGTTCCTAAACGCACAGACCCAGACCACAAATAACCAAAACTCTGACTGTACGATTATGCTCCAATTTTTATTAACAATTTAAATAGACAAAAATCCAAACAACAATATTAACCTAAAACATGGACTGATTCAATTTTAGGTGATAAATGACAAAAGAACTTTAGGGTTGTGACAGAGAGAAGAAGAAAAGAGTGGGCAACTCAAAAGGGGCACTGCAAAAGAAACAAAACATAAAAATCTGCACAGGACTGTGTGCGAAAAACACAAATAATAACAATGGCCAAACCAAAAGCCATCAAAGACCTTCAGCAAACATCTCAACAGAATCACACAATGAGGGACAATGCATCACTAATAAAGTAGTAGATGATCTTATCTAGTTCAAATCCACTATAACCCTGGTTATGGTAATGCCAAACACATACTTTGATCTGATCCAGTGTTAAACTGAATACAGTGAGTTGCATACCAATATACTGACAGGTCTTCACTATCAATTGGCCACCTGACCATGGCGGCAAATCTGCTTACATATTTTATCAGTCATCCAACTGAACCACTAGGCAGTAAGCCAGATCAATCATTCCTTTCCCAGGTTTCCAAAGATGTCCTAAAAAAAACAATTTCATACTACCATTGCCATTTTGATTAAAATCAGTCTCTAAGTTGACACTAATAAAATAATTTTAAGGATAACAGTCATCCTTGAAAGCAAGTATTTTTCTTTTCAACTGAGATAGCAAAAATAAACATCCTCTGAAAATTCAAGGAAAACTTCTCCAAACTTAACACATGTACCATGATTAAAACACAAAGATTGTCAGCTTCATCTGCACCATGACTTCAGATAATCTTCCAGGAGTGTGAAGCTAATATCCACATTTCATCATTTGCCGTCACTCCCGGTGGAGCATAGGCCATCAACGACTCTTCGCCATCGCACTCTGTTCTGGCTGTTCTGGTCATTCCGTCAGTTTGTCCCTGTTGTTTCTAACTCCGCCTCAGTGTCTCGTCTCCAGCTTAGTTTTTGCGAGCCGCGGGCCTCTCTTTCTTTTACACCCTTGGTGTTCCCTTTT
>CM031599.1:8064161-8106256 GCA_018398815.1 Conus ventricosus | reverse complement strand
ATTTCTTCGAGCTTCATTTAATTATTAATCTAGTTTTTTTTTCTTTTGTGTTTTTGGTGATTTTTTTTTTACTAACCATAACAAATGGGAAAAACAAGAGACAGAACTGTCCATCTTGAGTGAGCTAAAAAAAAATCTCATTAAATTTGACTTCCCTTTTGGGAGAGGAGCAGGCCACTTGTGCTGGTGGAAGTGATGACACAGGGCTTAAAACGGGAGGAGGGAAAAAAAAACACTGAAACTAGGAGGGTCTGGGTGCATGCCCCCCCCCCCCCCCCCCCCCCCCCCCCCCCCCCCCCCTCGAAAATTTTTTTTAAAACCAAGTGTTAATCTATGCCATTTCGCGCTTCCTGGACATAATTTCAAGAGATATTTAGAGCATGAAAATTGCTGTAAACACATAATTATCACTGGAAGATATATTTGGGAAAAGGGGAGACGGGTTAAAAACATGATAATAAAATGAACACTCACCCTTTAACTTGAGTGTTTTACAGGTGTTCACCAACTGTAGTCTTCAAGAGCTTTCTTCCCCCAACCACCAACACACTTGCCTTGAGCACAGTTTGCACCATGCTAAACCTGGTGCAGTGACTTTGCGAAGAAAGTCTCCCAATGACTTCTTCGTCAACTTTCTGAAGCGTTCATTCCCATTTCCACTTGTTTTTAATTGAAGAGTCGTCAAAAGTCTGACCCGCTTGAATGTCTGCGTGCTCCCCCAATTTGTTTTTTCCAAGAGTCCGACCGGAAACTTCTTCCAAGAAAAATCAGGGCCATAACTTGCGCACCACTGATATGAACGCTTGCAAGCCGATCACAGATGCCTTGCTCCTTTCTTTTTTTTTTCTTTTTTTTTTTTGACAAACCGAAATCGCGGAATTCCGCCCAGACGCAGAACGTTTTAAGCCCTGTAAGATATATACACATGTGCAAACTGATGTCATGATTAGTATATCATCCCAAAAGAGAGAAAGCAGCAACCTGAACAATGGATAAAAAAAAAAAAGTTGCTTTCAAAAAAAAAATCTCACCAGTGGTGAACACGAATTCCAGCTGAGGAACAAAGAGACAGAGATAGAACAATTCACACACACTAACAAGCACACAACACCACTTAAACGACCCAACTACAAATTCACACACACTAACAAGCACACAACACCACTTAAACGACCCAACCACACCAGATCACCAGACAGACACTCACCGCGACCCGCAGAAGGTTGTGTCACATCTGTGATGACCTTGGCAGCATCAGCAGCGCTGACCGATGTGGACTGCATGGGCGTCGCCATCGATGGTGGCACCATCGCTGCACTTTCTACTGGGGGCGTTGGCTCTTTCTCCACAACTGCTGCAGGGGCTGGCGTCTCCATAACGGGTGAGGAGACTTCTCCACCACTGGGACAGGGGCCGTTTCCGCAACAGAGGGAGGGACCATGTCCACCTGTGGGGGCGGCGATGGGTCTTTGTTTTGGGGAGCTACCTCCACAGAGGCCGCTATGTCAGCCGCCATGGGCATCACCGAGGAGCCGACGGCTGTGCCGGGGAAGGGGTCTGCACTTCAGGGGCCGCGGCCACTGTCTCTACTGACTGTGAAAGCGGAGAGGGTTCAAACTCCTTGGCAGATGTGGAATAGGAGGCAGGGGGCTGTGTGCTAACGTCCTGTTCTGGTATATTAGTCTCTGGTTCACCGTTCATCACGGGCATTGGCTGTTCCATGGGCACAGTGGGCACAGCATGTTGTGGTTGTTCCTGGACATTGGGAGGGGCAGCCGGGATCTCCTCCATCACTACAGCATGATGCACAGAAGGCTGGGGCGGGGGAGCTGTTATTTGTATGGGAATATGAGGCGTCTGTTGTTCCTCTTTCTTGTCTTTGGCCAGAAACGCTACCTTAGTGGCAAACTCCAGATGCACTGCTTCACGATGAGCCTGTGTCATTTGGAGAGAAAAGAATAACTTATCATCAGGGCAAAATACAAATGGCAGCAGCTATATCTTTGTAAATTTATAAGCATGGGTGAGCGTGATACTGAGCCAAAATGGGCAAATTGGGGGTGCGCGCATTCAAAAACTTTCAGCAGTTAAGAGTATTAGTTACATGGAGATCTGGCCATGCAAAAGAGATGTCTATGTGAAATGCACAAATGATCCAAATATGGTATACATACATGACTGTAGGAAATATACAGTGATCCTAACATGGTGAATCCATGACTTTATGCAAAATACACAGTGATCCTAATATACTGATTGAACGACCATGTGTGAAAAACTCTAACATGCTGATTCGCTGGCTGTGTATGAAATGACAGTGATCCTAACATGGTGAATCCATAATTTCTAATGAAATACGCAGTGACCCTAACATGGTGATTCCATAACCATTGTCTAAAATACAGTGTCACTCACTGTCAGTTACCCCTACATGGTGAATCCATGACTGTGAAAAACACAGTGACCTTTACATAGTCAATCTATGACTGTCTGAAATACACAGTGACACTAACATGGTGATTCCATGACTTTGTCTGCTATACAGAGAATCGGTGACCCCAGCATGGTGAATCTATAAATTGTCAAACACAGGAACCCTTACATAGTAAATTAACCTTTCTATCCCTGTTCCGCCCTTTTCCGCCCGACCCGTCAGGCTCCTGATCCGCCCTGTACTGCCCGTTCCTCAGTTGGCTGATTGTCTCGGTGTGCCTCCCTTATTTGGGTTGACCACAGTAATAAGACAAACCGGTCGTTATCTGGGTCTTTCCTACCTTTCTCAGCGCCATATGTAAAAGCGGTTTGTGGCTTTTTTTTATTTTTAATCGATTTTTTTTTTGTCATCCCATCGACTTCCGACTACGATCGAAATGTCACACTCTGACAGCGACAGTGACATGAGCTTGACTGTGGACCAAATGTTCAATATGTGTTTCCGACCGAAAATGACGACTGGCATCAATCGGACATTGATCTCGACTCTGTAGACAGCGACAGTGACTATGAAGTTGCAGAAGGAGTGAATGCGAGTAGTGACAGTGACTCGGACATAGGCGACGCAGGTGCTACTGATGTCGGTGGATGTGCACAGTCATCGCAGTGGTCAAACGACGACTTTCGGACTGAAGTTTGTGTGTTTGATGCATACAGGGGCCCCCCACGTCCACAAGTGAATCTTCGAACACCTTTTGATTATTTTTCACTTGTTTTTCCTTTGGATGCATTCCATCTCATGGTCAGGGAAACCAACCTGTATGTAAGACAAACGCTCATGGCTGCTGGTCTTCCTGAGGATAAGTTTCATCCAACCACTGTGGATGAAATCAGAGCTTTTGTTGGTCTTCTCATGTTTATGAACATGGCCCCTGTTCCTCATCATGATTTTCACTGGAAAGACTCTTCTCCTTTCTTCAATCCTTGGGTGTCAAGTGTCATGTCGAAGAACAGGTTTGAACAGCTGAACCAGTATCTTCACCTCACTGATACCACTCAGTTTGTTCCCAGAGGTCAGGCTGGGTATGACCCCCTGTTCAAAGTCAGACCTCTCATTTCCATGACACAAGAATGTTTTGCTATGCAGTTTCTACCTGGGCAAAACATCACAGTAGATGAGGCAATGATCAAGTTCAAGGGTCGTTGTGGTTTTCTGCAGTACGTGCCTGCAAAACCAACAAAGTGGGGCCTCAAGGTATGGGCTTTGTGTGATGCCGATTCTTTTTATATGCTAAATTATTCAGTATATACTGGGAAGACCAATGATGTGCCTGCTGGGACAGGTGATGCCCTAGGGGATCGAGTCGTCAAACACTTGGCAGAACCCCATTATTTCAAGTGGCACACCATCTACTTTGATAATTATTTCACGTCAGTCCCCCTCATTCAATATGTTTCAGAAGAAAACCTTGGCATGTGGGACTGTGCGAAACAACAGAAAGGTCTGCCACAGGATATGAAGCCAGCAAAATGTGTCAAAAAGTCTGGGGACACAAAGCGCTGGTTTCGTGAGATTGGCTATGATGATTTGAAGGGGAAGCTTCAGGTTGTTGCTTGGTTTGACCGTCGTAAGGTCACCCTTCTTACTTCTGTCCATGATGGAACCGATGGAGAACTTGTCAGAAAAGGTGCAGGGGGTGTTGAAAAAGCCAGGTATTCTAAGCCCTGGCTGTGGCTGATTACACCAAGAACTATAACGGTGTTGACAAGCATGATCAATTGCGATCATATTATTGTTCCAAGCAGAAATTCATGAAGTGGTAAAAATATGTGTTCTTCTTCTGCCTGGACACTGCTGCAGTAAATGCCTTTGTAATCTACAAAAACTCTGCAGATGCCCCACTGAAACTGCATGTGGATTTTCACACTGAGATTGTCATGGGCATGGTGAATGGTTTCAAGGGTCGAAAACGGATCGGCCGTCCCGTCATTCATGACAATCCAGACAAGCACAAACACACTCCTTCCAAAATCCAGTCTGCCAGAGGCAAGAAGGACTGTGTCTGTTGCAAGAAGGAAGGCAGGAAAACCCCAGCAGGCAATGCCATCCAGTCAACACATGAGTGTGTGATGTGTAAGGTGGCTTTGTGCAAGGATAAGACAAGATAAGATAATGTTGCTTATAGCCCAGCCGACCGCAAAGGGCCACATCAGGGCTGTCACCACGTTAAAATCAACTCACCAGTCATTTTAAAAAAAAAAAAAAAAAAAAAAAAAACACCTTTCACACATATCGTTAAATGACATCGTCTACAAACGCACCAGAAACTTTGTTAAAAATCTTTCCGCCGTAAAATCTTAAATCAGATGAAAAATGTTTATCTCTCTCAAAAACTCGAGAATCACATCAGGCGGGACATCCCTGAACAGGATCTTCATGGACTCTGCTGTAAAATGTTTGTGTCTCACATCGTGCAAGTCCCAACACTCTAAAAGAACATGTTTCAGTGTGAGTGGCGCATGACATGGAATGCACCACGGAGCTTCTTCACTCTTTAAAAGGTAGGCATGGGTAAAATACGAATGGCCGGTGTGCAGCCGGCACAGAACCGTTTCCTCTTTACGACCTCCCGACGTGGATGGGAGGAAGTCCTTAAGGTTTGGACGGATCTGAAAGAGTTTGTTATTCGTCTGTGTGTTCCAATCCTCCTGCCAGAGGTCTCTCACATAATCATTAATTTTGGGTTTCACATCTGAGCAGGGGATATAAGTGTTGGACAGTTTCTCTCTTGTGGCGTTCTTGGCTAAACGATCAACCATTTCGTTCCCGCCCATGCCAACATGACCTGGAACCCAAGCAAGAGTAATGTTGTAACCGTCCGCCTTCAACTTGCTAAAAAGTTCAAAAAAAAGTAAAAGTTCTGGATGCTGAAGGTTGCGGCCAGCTATGGCCTCCAAAGCTGACAGCGAATCCGACAGAACCAGAAAGTCCCTCTTTGAAGAATGTGAGATTATCTTCAAAGCCAAAACCAGAGCAGTAAGTTCAGCAGAATAGACAGAAGCATCTGAATGAATATGTTCCAACAGTATCTGAGAAGGAGCCCCGGGGCAATAGGCTGCACAGGCCACTCCATCTTCAGACTTGGAACCGTCAGTGAAAACTTTTTGACAGGATGGAAATTTCAAACAGAGCTCAGCATACAATGCCTTGTACGCCAGAGAGCTGGTAGACTCTTTGCGAAAAGCTGCAAGATCAAAACGAATCTCTGGTGTGAAAAAGGTCCACGGTGGTTGATCCGGAAACTTGGAAAAATCAGATACTACACCTAGGTCTAGACCTGCATTCCGCACGTGAGGTTGCATACGAAGACCAAACGGCGGAATACATTTAGGGTTGTTTTCAAACTTACTTTGGAACGGAGGGTCAAAGACACAGTCATAGGCAGGGTTTTCTGGTTCCGAGAACAGTCTGATATAATAATTCAAAGATAGTTTCAGCCTGCGGTTGGACAGTGAAGGTTCACCCGCCTCTGCGTACAGGCTGTACACAGGGGTGGTGCGGAACGCTCCAAGACAGAGACGAAGCCCTTGATGGTGGATTGGGTCCAAGAGTTTGAGGTAAGACAATCTTGCGGAGCCGTACACAGCACAACCGTAGTCCAGTTTGGAACGGACCAGGGCTCTGTAGAGGTGCAGCAAAGTTTTCTTATCAGCGCCCCAGTCGGTGTGCGCTACGACTCGCAGAATATTCAGTGCTTTCTGGCAAGCAGTTTTGAGGTTTTTGATGTGGCTGAGAAAGTTCAGTTTCTGGTCAAAAATGATTCCCAGAAATTTGGCCTCTTTAACAGCTGGAATGGGAGATTTCCCTACTTGAAGTTCGGGATCTGGAAAAAACTGACGGAAATTATGGAAGTGAATACACTGCGTCTTTGTTGGAGAAAAGGTGAAACCGTTTTCATCCGCCCACCGATGGATTTTATCCACACAAAGCTGGAGCCTGCGCTGGACACTCGGATACAGGCTTCCAGTCGCATAGACAGCGAAATCATCCACAAACAATGAGCAGTCTGAACCCTGCTGGACTGATTGAACAATGTTGTTAATCTTAATACTAAAGAGAGCAGGAGACAGTATGCTCCCCTGTGGAACACCCAACTCCTGCTCGTGGACATCAGAGAGAGTGGTGCCAACCCGGACCTGAAACTGTCGTTCTGCCAAAAAATTTTGTATGAAAAGCGGAAGATGACCTCGAAAACCCAGATCGTGGAGATCATGAAGTATCCCGACTTCCAGGTGGTATCGTAGGCCTTCTCCAAGTCGAAGAAAATTGCCACTGCATGCTGTTTGTTCAGAAAGGCGTTCCGAAGTGTAGATTCCAGACGAATCAAATGGTCAACCGTAGTCCTATGTTTGCGGAAACCACACTGTTCTTTCGCCAAAAGGCCATCGGTTTCAAGTTTCCACATGAGCCTAGCGTTGACCATTTTCTCCATCAATTTACAGACACAGCTGGTCAAAGCTATGGGACGGTAGTTTGATGGATTAGAAAGATCTTTACCAGGTTTGGGGATGGGAACAATGAGGGCTTTTCGCCAAGAGGGTGGAAAAAAACCTGTAGTCCACACATGGTTGTATACCTGTAGCAGGATGATCAGACTTCATGCGGAAGATGTTTCAACAGTTGATAATGGATTTCATCTATACCTGGAGAGGAATCGCTGCAAGAAAGTAAGGCAGATTTCAGCTCGTTTAACGTGAAAGGAAGATTGTAGTCTTCCATGTTGTCTGACGAAAAATTGCAGGGTGATTTTTCTTTAAGGGTTTTATTTTTGACAAAAGTGGCTGATTTGTTAGAAGAGGAGGAATTCTTTTCAATGGTTGAAGCCAGCAGATTAGCAACTGCTTTTTTCTCTGTTATTAAAGAGTCAGCAAACTTGAGATGGTTCACAGTGGGACAGGTGTTCTTCCCTTGATTTTTTTAATGATGTTCCACACTTTTTTCTTAGAAGTTTTCGATGTCAGCCTGGAGCAGAAGCTTCTCCAGGACCGACGTTTACTGATTTTAAAAGTGTGTCTCGATTTGGCACGGAGTTTCTGATGGGCTCGAGCGTTGGGACCCGAAGGTCGTTGGTACACCTGACGCTGAGCCCGTTTTCTAACTTTGGAAATTTGTTGGCAGTCTGAATCGAACCAGGGTGTTTTTGGCATTTGAAGTTTATCGGAAGACACTGGAATACAAGTTTTAGCACACTTGATCACAGTGTTAGTCAGTGATTCTGCTGGGTCTGGACTCTGAAGAAAATCAGTGTCCTGGAATTCTTTGAAATAGTGGCTGCAAATAGATCCCAGTTTGCTTTTTTATAATTTAGATGTTGAGAGACAGAGACGTGTTCAGTTATTACAGGTTGTAGAAGGACAGGGAAATGGTCACTTCCGTGCAGATCGTCATGGACAGACCACTCATAGTCCAGGACCAGCGAGGGGTCACAAACCGACAAATCTAAACACGAAAGTGAACCTGTGGAAGAGTGGAGGTAAGTTGCAGATCCGTCGTTCAGACAACACAAATCTAAATCCGAAAGGACATCCTCAATTAGCAGACCTCTGGATGACGAACTGACACTACCCAAAGAAGATTGTGACCATTAAAGTCACCCAACAGCAAAAAAGGTCGAGGAAGTTCTCTTATCAGACTGACAAGGTCCTGACGACAAACCGGGACAGAAGGTGGCAGATACAGTGAGCAGATTGTGACAGTCTTGTGGAGAGTGACTCTCGCAGCTACAGCCTGAAGGGAGGTAGACAGAGCGACAGGACTATACAACAAAGTTCTATGTAGGAGAAGGGCAACACCGCCCGACAGTCCCAACGTGGATGGTTGTGCAGGTTTTGAAAGAATATTAAAGCCAGAAAGAGTTAAGGTCTTCTGGCTTTGAATTTGAGTTTCCTGAAGAGCCACGACGGAAGGTTTTAGAGACTGACACAGAAGCTGCAGCTCCTCGAAGTTGGAATATAGACCACGGATATTCCAATGGAATATTGTATTATCCATGGTGCAGAGGGCGAAAAGGAGAGAGATCAGGTCATCTCCTCCTCAACATCTGCGTCCAATGGAGAGAATTTATATTTAGTTTCACTGGACTGTGTTGGTCTTTGGACCTGCTGGCAGACTTGCCCGCAGGTGACAAAGGCCTGGAGTTTGGAGACGGTGGAGGTCTGGATTTGGGAGATGGTGGAGGTTTCTTCTTCATCTCCACCATCTCCACGCTGGGTGGAACTCCCTTGCCCGCACGGGCACTGGATAGGGGAGTTCGAGGCGGGAATTGCTGGTTTTTTAGTCTGCCCAGCAGCAGATGTTGTAGACTGCTGGGCAGTCTGAGGGGTGGCGGATTTTTGCCTCCACCAGGGGGAGTCACCTTGGGTTGGAAGGTGGTGGACCTGCTTCCACCAGAGTTGACAGTTCTGACTTGCAGTGTCTTTGAAAACGTAAAGTCATCAGTCTGACAGCAGACTGATCGAGTGGGAATTGCGGGAACCGTCTTTACGGCCGAAGCATATGAAGCTGTTGGAGTCTGACTGCCCACAACCTGCTTGCGGGCTTCAAAAAAAGGAGATCTTCTTTTCTGTTTTTATTCGTTGAATGGTGGATTCCTGAATCCAAAGAGGACAGTTTCGTGAAGAGGAGGGATGATCGCCACCGCAGTTAGCACAATGTGCCGGATCTTTGCACGGCCCATCATGGATTGCCTTGCAGCAAACACCGCACACCTCCTGCCCAGAACAGCGGTCTCTGACATGTCCAAACCTCTGGCACCTGAAGCATCTCAACGGGGACGGGACATACAGCTGAACACGGACGTTCAGGTAGCCAACTTTGATGACCGGAGGCAGCACAGGGTTGCAGAAGGTCAGAAAGAGGGTGTTGGTGGCCACTCTCTCTGCACCTTTCTTGACTGTCACCCTGCGCACCTCCGTCACACCCTGGGACGCCAGTTCCGTTTTTATTTCTGCCTCTGAGACACCGTTAGATCTCTGCAGCGAATCACACCTTTCGATGAATTTAACTGTTTGTGGGGAGTCACCCTGATCTCCCTATCCACTAATTTTGTTGCCCTCAACAGCTGTTCAGATTGTTTTCTTGATCGACATTGAACTAGAAACGATCCATTCCTCAACCTTTTGACGGACTGAGGGTCACCTGCTAAGCCTTGAAAGCCCTTTTGAATGGCAAAAGGGCTCAGAGCTGAAAGGGGTCTTTCCTGCTCCGTCCCTTCTACCACGAGCCAGGAAGCCCAGAAACCTGTTCTCTGTCGTACCTCCGTGTCAGAATCGCTGTCAGAATAACGTTCCCCTGAAATAGGGGATGCTGCCTTCCTCTTCCTTTTGGGGGGGATATTTTTTGATAAAGCCATGTTTAGTTTAGTATGTTTCATCTCTCCCTTACCCACCCACCTTGGAGTCCAACTAAGGGGCCAGGGCCAAGAAACCAATGTCTTGACCCCTTCCAGGCTTCGGGAGAGATATACGACAAACAGAAACTACCAACCCTATCCCCCCTGATCATGCTCAACTCCCGGGGACAGAGAGCTGAGCACTGCAGGGGTTAACTTGGCCAGTAGGGGAACTGTCTGTCTTGACCCAGCCCCAAGAAGGGGAGCCGATTAGTACACCCGGGCCAAAATGTACTTCCTGTCTAGGAGAGGTCCGAGCCAAAGTGATGTGTTGAGAGCACAGGCCTCCTCAAGCACTGGCCCTCTCAATCACCAGGACCTCATTCCCCTCCGACACAGGTCGCACCGCACGGCAAACACGGCGGATCTTAAGGAGACCACAGAGAGAAAAGGAGTGTGAAAAAGAAGACTTGAAGGGGAGACGAAGATAGAAAAGGGCCAAATAAGGGAGGCAGAAAACAAGAAAAGGAGAAAGGCGGGTTACTCTTAGTCAGGATCCTCACCCTTAGCCTATCTGACATGGGAAGCCCTACCAGGGGCATCAACTCCTTACCACGTTATGCTTAGGCCAAACAGCATCTGCACCTTTCAGGCCTAGAAGCAGTTTTAAAAAACCAGCCTATCTTCGAGTATTGATGCCCCCGCCAGCAAAGCCTAAGGGATCACGGGACCACGCAAGCCCTCCGACCACGACAAGGTCGCAACCCCCCGGAGGGCTTTGTGCAAGGATCGTGGCTGCTTTTTTCTTTTCACCAGCAGTGAGTAGGTTCCTACACACTCATTCCTAGCAGTACACCTGATACTTGACTAAATCAAGGACTGGACTTTGTCATTTTTGTTTTGTACAGACTGTTTTGGGGTTGACTAAATATTGAAAGTGCCACATACAAAAGTACTGGAGTTTGTGCATGTAAGAAAAGTGCACAACGGAAAGAAAATTTCATGTCAGTGATCTGTGTGTGACAAAAGTGATCAAAAGCTAGAACATTTCCAGTGACTGTGTTGTTTGTGTGTGATCACATTTGGATTATATAATTCATTACATCTGGAACCATATGGTGAGTACAACAAAATATTTGAGTGTTGTTTTGTGTTGTGATGCCTGCCTCTCTTCCTTCCTACTAACACCTGCATATAGTTAGAAATATTATCAGTCATAGGAATCCTTTTTCTCACAAACACAAACTAACTCATGCAGATCAAAAAGCATGCACTCCAATCATTTTCAGTAAATATGGTATGATTTTGACCTGTTATTTTTTTCCCCCTGCTATGTAACTGCTATGTGACTTAAAAGCGTTACAAAAATTTCACATATATTCCTAGCTACCTGTGTAACTACTAACACCTCACAACACCCATCAGTTCTTTTCAGATGGTGAACCTGACCACTTGCCACCAAAAAGGTAGGTGCAGACCTGCCTACCTCATGTTATGCTCATCAGTAATAACCACAGAGATTTTCAGTAATTTTGCATTTTCCTTCAGTAATTCCACGGACACGTAATACACGGCGTTTTTGAACAAATAATGTGTACAAAACTCCAACTACATTTTTAACATTTTAACAAAAAATATAAACAGTAAAAAAGGAACAAAAACAACAAAGCATTGTAGTCCCATCCGTGTGGTGTGTGTGTGTGTGTGTGTGTGTGTGTGTGTGGTGTGTGTGTGTGTGTGTGTTGCACTAAGCCTTGTATTGTGCCTGAGAGATTGCTGAGTCTGGAAACATCCTTTTCATTTTCGCCACTATCTTGTCAGCACAGCTCGGGGGGCCGATAGCTCAGTTGGTAGAGCGCCGGACTCGTGATCCTGAGGTTGCGGGTTCGAATTTCGGCTTAGGGGGATTTTTCCCTCGGAGTTAACATTGGTTCTGACTCCATCCCCCATATAGTCGTTCGGATGGGACTATAAACCGAGGTCTAGTCTGTGTCACATGCACTAAAGATCATACACGGACTCTAAAGATCCCGATGCTCATGTCCTAAGACGGGTGAGTACCGGCTACACGAAAATACACAATGCATGCAACCTGTGTGCCATAATAGTCTACTTGAAGACTGCGAGCACGGGGCAGGTTAAACATCCCCATCTGGGCCACTTACGTTCAGAAATGAACCCGGCCCTTACGGAGAGAAGAAGAAGCAGAATTAAAATACCTTGGGATGATGGCTGACGACAGACTCAGGACAGGAGTTTCAGGTCAATTCAAAGGTGATATACTTGACAGTTTGTAACTTACACAGCAGTCACCACAGATGACACCACTGATGAAGAACCTAATGTACAACCCCCCTCCCCCCCCAAAAAAAAAAAACTACAAAAATGTGTGTGTGTGTGTGTGTGTGTGTGTGTGTGTGTGTGTGTGTGTGTGTGTTGCACTAAGCCTTGTATTGTGCCTGAGAGATTGCTGAGTCTGGAAACATCCTTTTCATTTTCGCCACTATCTTGTCAGCACAGCTCAGGGACAAGTTGTTTCCGCAGATCAGCTCACACAACAGTCTTTCTGCGTTGGTGATCTTCCGTGTGTGGGTCGGACGGCTGCTCTCGCTGGATTTCGTAAACAACGATGTGATCTTCTGACTGGAGGCACTGGCAGCTGTCTCTTTGTGCATTTTCCCCGAGATATGGCGCTTGCAGTCATTTGCTCCCCATGTCCGATGGAGAAGTCTGAATTGCACACCGAGCAGTATACAAATCCAGGTCCATGTTTTTTGGATTGCAAAAGACAAGGCCAAGTCCGCGTGTATTTACTTCGGAACACTTGCTTCTTCGCCTTCTTCCGTTGTGGCACAGTGGTTTTCGAACCCTCGTCGTCGGTTTCATGCAAACGTTTAGAAGATTTCTCCGCCATTTTCACAATCGCCGGCAAAAAATCGGTTGAAACTTTGTCTTACAATGGCTGAACAAAAGGCTTCGAATGGCGCGCACAGATGTGATGGCGCGTCGTGTTGGCCCACAGCACCACATTGACCAATCGCAAGTTCCGAACCATCTGTGGTTTCGGCTTGAGTCAAGGGAAGTTACTCTGTGGTCTCGGAAAGGTCTAGCAGTCGACAATTTTTCGAGTCTGGAATTTGCGTAGTTTTTCAATTTTCTTTTCCGTAATTTCGCACGGAAAATCGTACCTCCGTAATGGGGGGTTAATTTCCGTAAGATTACGGACGATTACGGAAGGGTAGGCAGGTCTGTAGGTGTTATAAAGTTGATGGGTGTTGTATTGCCTGTCTATCACCTATTTCACTGACGTAGGTGTGTTTTCCAGGTAAAATCAGGTGTGTGAGTGTTGAGCCATAAAAATATTTTCACATCCCCCTAAAATAACAAGTGCAAACCAAAGTTCAGCTTTCCATAGATTTTTGCTGAAAATTTGAAGTCTTTTTATCCATTAGTTTATTTTTTACAATTTTTTAAAGTCAGTACCCCAATTCGGGCAGCAAATTCCAATATAAACTTAGTAGTCTAGGCGACTTCTGTCATACGAAATTCAATAAATTTGTCCGGCTATCGTTTATGCATCAAATGCCTTTGACAAGTTAAACAAACAAGGCAAGTGAAATTTGAAAACCTATAATAGATGTGAATTTTGTTTGATTCAAGATGCTGCATTATCTCAATTGCTGTGGTTCACTGTTAGACTTAAAAACGCCATTAGTGCAAGTGGCATCATCACCGACAGACCAACTTCAGTGCAATGAAACATAACACCAACACTGAAAAGACTAGAAATATATATTCCATTAGTGACACAATTAGATCTGACTTGACACCCACACTGTCATTACACTGAAATGATTATCAGTTACACAGACTTTTCACCATTTGTACTGTTGAAAACTTCAAAGTCTCACGACTGGTTTGAGGCTTAATCGTTAGAGATGACTCCCGTTATCAAGGCCAAGCACACTGCACTCACTGAGTACATGCGGTCACCTAACAAGAAGAACCTGCAACCAGCCGCCGTGGCGAAGTGGCTAGCGTCGCAGACTCGTGGCTGGGAGGTCGTGGGTTGGAATCCCATCAGAGTCATGTGGGTTTTTCTGCCCCGACCGGCTCCTACCCAGAGTTGAGTTTGCTGCGGACTCAGTTGGGAAGACTGGAACCACACAGTCGAGTTTCATCCACTTAATGGATGCATCTCTGAGAGTGTTGCTCAAACTTCCTGACCAACACTGCAGGTGCCTGTATCTCTCGGGCCTGGTTGATGCCGGGATATATTATGAAAGGAAGCGTAGAGTACAGCCCTGTCATGTAGTCTCAGACCAAAATGGAAATCCGTAGCATCATCTTAATCATCCTCATTCTCATCGATCAGCATTAAAAAAAAAAAAAGTCAAATTCTGTGGCCCTTCATGCCCTGCTTTCATGGTGACCTCAATTTCGATGTCTTCTCCACGTCTGTGGCCTTGGTTTGATTCCGTCGGGGTCACCGGTATCGGTGAGTCCATGGGGGCTGTCGTTGGACGGACGTGGTGGTGCCCTCCGGAGGGAGAGCTCACTCGCGCCAGCTCCGCGACTAAGCAATTATTGTCGTCAGTAGGGGGCTTAGTAGGTGGTGTCCTGCGTATGTTAGATCAGAACAGGCGCCACTGAACACCACCAAAGTGACTCAGCAACAGTGCAGTGTCTCCTCCGGTGGGTTGCCTCTTGACGACTTGACACTGACTGCTCCCTGTGGATTGCCGGTGCTGGAGCTGCGGTGGGGCTGACCGGGTTGTGGCTGTGGACGGGGTGTCGGAATGAGCAGCGTGGGTGCAATGCCTCCGAGGTGGCGCAGAGGTCGGGACAGAAAAAAAAGAACCTGCAGATCCTCAGGGCTGCCAGAAGCAAGGTTAAGCCAAATGCCAGTGAGTACTGGACAGAGCTCAGCGAGGAGATACTGACAGCTGCTACAAGAGGTAACATCAGAGAGATGTATTACGGCATCAAGAAGGCACTGGGATCAACGCAGAGCAAGACGGCTCCCCTCAAATCCTCCACTGGGGAAGTAATAAATGACCCCAGCCAGCAGATGGAGAGATGGGTGGAGCACTACTCTGACCTCTACTCCAAAGAGAACACAGTGACCTCCACATCCCTTGATACCATCAAGTGCATGCCAGTCATGGAAGAGCTTGACGTAGAGCCAACTGTGAATGAACTCAGCAAGGCCATTGACAGACTGGCATCAGGCAAGGCACCTGGCAATGATGGCATTCCTCCAGACCTCATCACACACTGCAAGACTATCTTTCTGTGCCCTTTGCATGCAGTCTTCTGTCAGTGCTGGAATGAGGGGGCTGTACCGCAAGATATGAGGGATGCCAAGAAAGTCACCCTGTACAAAAACAAGGGCGAAAGGAGCGACTGCAATAACTACAGAGGCATCTGATTCTCTCTTCTTAGCATCGTCAGCAAAGTCTATGCTGGGGTCCTCCTGAACCACCTGCAGAAGCTGGCTGAACGTGTCTACCCAGAATCACAGTGTAGCTTACAAGCGGAGGGATCCACAGTAGACATGGTCATCTCCATTCACCAACTCCATGAGAAGTGCAGTGAGCAGAGAATGCCCCTGAATGTCACATTTATCGACCTCACCAAGGCCCATGACCTTGTCAGCAGAGATGGTCTTTTCAGGGCTCTCCAAAAGATCAGCTGCCCCCCCACCCCCCACCCCAAAACTGCACAGCTTAATTGTGTCCTTCCACTCCAACATGAAAGGGACTGTGCAGTTTAATGGCAACCTCTCCAAGCCCTTCCACATTGGCAGTGGTGTCAAACAAGGTTGTGTCCTTGCCCCCACCCTCTTTGGGATCTTCTTTGCTCTTCTCCTGCCTGAGGTATGCATTCAGCACAGCCCAAGAGGGGATCTACCTGCAGACCAGATCAGATGGCAGGCTTTTCAATCTCACCCACCTACAAGCAAGGACAAAGGTCCGCGAAGCCCTAATCTGAGATATGCTGTTTGCAGATGATGCTGCTGTTGCGAACCACACCCAGCAGGAATTGCAGTCGCTGATGGACCACTTCTCCCAGGTATGCAAAGACTTTGGTCTGACTATCAGCCTAAAGAAGACAAATGTCCTGGATCAAGACACACCGTCACCACCAGCCATCACCATTGATGACTATGAGTTTGATACCATCCACCAGTTTACTTACTTTGGGTCCACCATCACCGATAACCTCTCCCTTGACACCGAGATTGACAAGAGGATCGAAAAGGCAGCCACAACACTTGCTCGCCTCACACAAAGTGTGGACAAATCTCAAGCTGACCACAAAGACAAAGATGGCTGTGTATAATGACTGTGTTCTCAGCACCTTGCTGTAAGGCAGTGAGACATGGACCACGTATGCTCGCCAGGAGAAAAGGCTCAATTCCTTCCACATCAGAAGCCTCTGATCTCATCATCTCCTGGCAAGACAGGGTGACCAACACCGAAGTCCTGTCTCGAGCTGGTCTCCCTACCAACTATACCCTGCTAAGACAGTGACGGCTGTGTTGGCTGGGCCATGTTCATCGCATGGAGGATGGTCGCATCCCAAAAGACGTCCTCTATGGAGAGCTTGCTACAGGGCAGAGAAGCATTGGCTGCCCACAGCTGAGATATGACAACGTTTGCAAAAGAGACATGAAGGCACTTGAGATCAACACGGAGTCCTGGGAGGACCTCCCAGCAGACCGCAACAGCTGGAGAAGCACTCTCAAGAAACAGCTGGAGATAGGCGAAGACAAACTGACAGCTGTTGCAGCAGAAAAGCGAGCCCACAGGAAAGGGATGACAGCCAACAAACCAGAGTCTACATACAGTTGTGACCATTGTGACAGAGACTGCCACTCTCATATCAGTCTCTACAGCCACAGGCGATGCTGCTCGGGGTGAGCAGACAGCCTGGACAGATATAAATCTTAAGTCGGACATACTCTATCCATGGTCAGCTATGACTGACAGAGGCCTACTACTTGGCATTTTGTTATCTAAAACCACAATTCATAAAATATTCTCTTGACTCATTAAAATTTGAGCCTAACATTGATGTTCAAAGTTCATTTGCCTCATCAACTTGTAAAACCATTATATACAAAACTTACCAGTCAGACAAATTCAGTGAATTGAGTTACATCTAGATTCCATACTTCCAACCTCAGCCCGCGATTTGAATCCCAGCCAAGTCATCACTGTTGATCACCCAAATAACTGCAGGTAATAATCAAATTCCAATCTAACAGGTCCATGAACAAAACAATCTAGTCTCTGTTAATGTTTACTAATAAATCTTTGTCAAACTGCAATTTCATACTTGAATCTATAATGTACAGCTTCATCATGAACTACTAGTCAGCTATTGACCGATTTTTAACCTGACCAAATCTGCTTCTTCAAACATAGTTTGTTATTCATGAATTCATTTTAGCACAAAAGTCATCAAGAAACACTCCTATAATTTTGTCACTGTTTATATTTCCAAATAAATCTACTTTTCTTTTTCTTTTTCTTTTCCGCATACGCAGGCCGATACTCCTGCGGACCCTCCCTGTATAGACAGGTGAAGGATTGATCCCATCTACCCAACAAATGGAGTGTAGTTTTGTGTGTATGACTGTTTTTTATCCCGCCATTAAGCAGCCATACTCCAACATTGGGGGAAAATCTGCTTTTATTCTTCTAAATCCATGCCAATACTGCTGCTTCCTCCGACAAGCTGAACACTGGCGTTCGCAATTTATCACAAAACTGTTCCGTCCCAAAAATCCTACAAATTAATTTTCACTCAAAATGCTGGGTAATTTCCAGTCAAAATGTTGCTGAATCACCGCTGGTTCCCATGGCATAGTTTGCAATATTGTGTCTTAAGTACAAAACTTGTCCTTCTCATCAAAGTAACAATACCCATGCATGACACCTTCATGCACTTCCCGAATGAGAGGAAGCTTTACACACCCGCAAGTTTCTCTATATATGGGTAATTATGCACTGGTGCGTTTTCCAATTGATAATGAAAAAGTGGAAAGTATTGCTCTGAAATCTAAAACGGAGCATGGGAGATCCAAATGGAGTAACAGCACAAGACTCATCAACTGATTATATTTTCCAATCCTCTGCGAAGAAGTTACTGCTACAGTAAAAACACAGTAAATGTTGGATGGGAAAGCTGCTAGACACCGACAACGTCCCAGTATTACTCTCGAAACATGGTGGAGATACAGTAATTGATTATCCTAACAGCCATCTACAACAAAATCGGGCACACTGAAGTGTGGCATGTACAATAAACTAAAATCACCAATCGCATTTTCTTCCATGCAAAGATATCTTACTATCTGTAACCACTGCACTTAATAACTTCATAGCCAATGCCATCAAGTAAACGTTCTTCTATATCATTCTGAACAGACAGCAACACTAGCAGGTACCATCATCTCTGAAGAAGAGGATATGAAGTCGGTAGAAATATCATAAAAGATTTTTAACCTATGTTGTATTGTAAGACATCTCCGATCAGAGGTCCACCATATCTCGACTTTCATATGACGCTTGATAGTTGGCAGGAGACACCATATCTCAACACGAGAAATAAATCAACTCGACAGAAATAATCAACACATATATGGCAACCGTACTCTCAAGGACTAGTGCATAGGGTGAAACTGGAAAAAAAATTGAAAAACTGAAAGGGCAGGGATCCAGATGCGTCTAGGCCCCTGGGGGGCCCAGGAGGCGAAGCCCCCGGCCAAAATTGATTTTTTTTTTTAATTCAGAAAAATTTTGTGGCCTCAACTTGTGTCTGCCCGGAGTTCGAGGTCGACACGCACGTTTGTGCTCCAGTCGTTTTTTTCAGTAATTTAATGTTAATTACTGCTTCAGTCACCCATGTTAGTCTGTACGGACACGCATGAGACTGTTGATAGAACTTATGTAGTTTTTGTGAAAAATGCGACTCATAATTTTGGCGAGGTGAGCAGTGCAAAAATGTGAATTTAGAAATGTTAAACTACATCCGCTGTTGTGAACTGTGCATCATGGCTGCTTGTGGGGAGAGAAGGCTTCGTCGAGAACTGTGAGAACAAACAGAATGAAGTTAAGTCGATGTAGGTTGTGGAAAACTGCCTTTAAGTGCCATGAGTAGCAACATCAAGAACTTTTTACTAATTGAAAAGAACGAGATCATCTACGTCATCGGAAGTGATCTGGACAGTTCACATCATTGCACACCTCAAAAAACACACCGTCGATCTGAAATTGCAAGAGGAAAGCGACATGGAGGTGCAGGACTGTTCCAATGTGATCAGCACAAACCGAAGAGTTAAGTAAAAGAGAAGAAACCGTTAACGAGAAGATTGGAAATCTTGCTACGAAGGAAGGACATACTAGATGTGAAATCGGAAATGCAACTAATGACTATAAACTTTTTCCGAAAAGAATCGAAAAACTTGAGGGCAAACTTTTTGATGCGAAACAAAAAATGAAAAACTGCAACAAGAGGTAAATGCCTAAAGCGAGAAGGCGAAATACGGAAAGATGCGCTGAAGACTCAGGAAAATAATGTGCGAACCGTGCGGAGAGCAAACAACGATTTAGAGCAGTATACTAGAAGATGAATATTCATCTCTATCGTGTTCAGAAGCAACAGGGAGAGACAGCAGAAGACTGCATAAAAAATGTTGTCAATAATTTTCAATCCGAAAGTGCAAGTGCAGACCATGGAGAAACGATATCGAAATAGCCCATCGAACCGGCCTGCCAAGCAGCTCCAAACCCAGACCGATCATCGTGAGGTTTTCAATAGAAGAAAAAGAGACAAAATCCTAGCAAATCGTCGAAATCTAAAAAACAAGGGGATTGGTGATCGGGAGGACTTGACGGCAGCAAATTATAAATCTATCGTAATGCGGTGGCAACACTCTGCATGTTCTAGTGCCTGGACATCCAATGTAGGATATTTGCTAAATTGAAAAATGGACGAACACCTGAAACTAGGACATACATACTAACGTTGACCAGGCTTTCCGCCGGGTGATGGTGGGACAAAATATCAGTGAAGATGGATCATGGTGTGTAGTTGACAAGTGAGGATTGTGAACACAGGACATCAAGTGCATAAAGGCTATTATATCGACCCTAGACTTTCTCAATGGGGGTAGGTGGCATTCTGTGACAA
Source organism: Conus ventricosus (assembly GCA_018398815.1). Taxonomy (NCBI): domain Eukaryota; kingdom Metazoa; phylum Mollusca; class Gastropoda; order Neogastropoda; family Conidae; genus Conus; species Conus ventricosus. The sequence continues at coordinate 8,086,229 of CM031599.1, read as the reverse complement.
TTCATGACCTTTTTTTTTTTTTTTTTTTTTTATGTTTTTTAGGTTCCATAGCCTGTCTGAGCAATACCCCTCCATCTACTTATTTTGACTTTACCAACAAACCCCCATATTTTTGTTCGTTGTTGTTTGTTTTTCCTTTTCCAATCTAGGGATCTTGATGTCGATTGTTTACGATGATGATGTATGTTGTTGTTATTTTGTGAGATCATAACTGTTTAGTTATACTGTGTTGCCATTATCGACTACAATTAATTTGTTTGATGGAGTTTCGATGGAATTGTTCACTCGTATCATCTCTTGCCATTATCTGTGACGCTTCATTCAGAAGGAAACCATCATTGGGTGATTACCCTTAGATGGAAAAGAAGAATGGGCTGACATGGTCTGATGTATTTGTAGACATATGTAGTTTTCGAGGATGCTGTATTATTACACAGATAAAGATTTTCTCTCGGACCACTACCCCTCTCTTCAATATCCCTTCTTATACCCTTTGCTTGCATCCCGAGTAAGAAGTGTGCCTTTACCGGGATCATGCATTGTGATGGAATTTGATGTTTATCTCTTTCAGGGTAAATCATTTTGTCAAGTGTTCTCACAATGAGGATGGAAGTTGGGACTCGGTTGTTGAGCATGTGATGATGGATCAGTTGTTAATTGTGATGGTGACTATGCCACAGAGACCATTATGAATATATGATGATGGATCAGATGTTGTTGAATTACAATGGTGACTATATGAATGTATTGTTTCTGAGCCAGAATGGTATACATTGTGAACATTTGCATTGAGGTCATTACCTTGTGTTTTTGGTTTTCCTCGACAGGTTTGGCAAAATTAGAAAGCGTCTTTTTTTTTTTTTTTTTTTTTGTGGATATTGATAAATGCGCTTTTATGCTGGCATTGTGTGGTGAACTATTTTGACATGCTTGTGACACTTAAAATATCTTGTAGAGTCTGGAAAGGAAAGAGGAGAAGAAGAAGAAGAAGAAAGAGAGAAGAGAGAGAGAGAAGAGAGAGAGAGAGAGAAGAGAGGAGAGAGAAGAGAGAGAGGGAAGAAAGAGCAAAAGAAAAGTTTATCTCTGGATATGCAGCTGGGGCATGTGTTGGTCACGGTAGTTAAAAGACTAATATTCTGTAGTATTCGGTAACACAACAGCCTTTTGCTAGCCGCTTGGAAATTTCGACTTGATGATTTTCAACTGTCAGTATTGCTGACTTTCTGGTTTTACGGAAAATAATGTGTGGATGACGTTGGTTCTACACTGTTATATCAATCTATGGTATGTATCACTTTTTGCCATGAGATATGAGGTCATTTGTAAATGTACAGAATGTTTTTAAACACAGTGAATTATATTGCAATAGTTCACCAGCACTGACACTGGTTGCATGCCACCCCATGCTTAGTGGACTTCTCGAACACTTTATTGGCCTCAAGACAGCCCCTCCCTCCCTCTCTGTAAGTAGGTGGCATTCTGTGACAATTCATGACCTTTTTTTTTTTTTTATTTTTAAAGCCTGTCTGAGCCAATACCCCCTCCATCTACTTATTTTTGACTTTACCAACCCACCCCATCTGTTACCCCCTCCCCCTCCCCATATTTTTGTTGTTATTGTTTGTTTTTTCTTTTCCAATCTAGGGATCTCGATGTCGATTGTTTATAATGATGATGTATGTTGTTGTTGTTATTTTGTGAGATCATAACCTGTTTAGTTATTACTGTGTTGCCATTATTACGACTACAATTAATTTGTTTTGATGAGTTTCGATGGAATTGTTCACTCGTATCATCTCTTGCCATTATCTGTGACGCTTCATTTCAGAAGGAAACCATCATTGGGTGATTACCTTAGATGGAAAAAGAAGAAAGGGCTGACATGGTCTGATGTATTTGTAGACATATGCTAGTTTTCGAGGATGCTGTGTTATTAACACAGATAAGATTTTCTTTCGGACCACTACCCCTCCCTTCAATATCTTTTTTGCTTGCTCCTGAGTAAGAAGTATGCCCTTTACCTGTATCATGCATTGTGATGGAATTTGATGTTTAGATCTTTCAGGGGTAAATCATTTTGTCAAGTGTTCTCACAATGAGGATGGAAGTTGGGACTCTGGTTGTTGAGCATGTGATGATGGATCAGTTGTTAATTGTGATGGTGAATATGCCACAGAGACCATTATTGAATATATGATGATGGATCAGATGTTGTTGAATTACAAGGGTGACTGTTATGAATGTAATTGTTTCTGAGCCAGAATTGTATACATTGTGAACATTCTGCACTTGAGGTCATACCCTTGTGTTTTTGGTTTTCTCCGACAGGTTTGGCAAAATCAGAAAGCGTCTTTTTTTTCTTTTTTTTCTTTAATGTGGATATTGATACATGCACTTTCATGCTGGCATTGTGTGGTGAACTTTTTGACATGCTGTGCACTTAAAATATCTTGTAGAGTCTGGAAAGGAAAAGAGGAGAAGAAGAAGAGAGAGAGAGAGAGAGAGAGAGAGAGAGAGAGAGAGAGAGAGAGATGAGAGAGAGAGAAAAGAAAGAGAAAAAGAAAAGTTTATCTCTGGATATGCAGCTGGGGCATGTTGGTTACCGGTAGTTAAAAGACTAATATTCTGTAGTACTCGTTAACACAACAGCCTTTTGCTATCCGCTTGGGATTTTGATTTGATGATTATCACCTGTCAGTATTGCTGACTTTCTGGTTCTACGGAAAATAGTGTGTGGGATGACGTTGGTTCTTCCCTGTTATATCAATCTATGTGTATGTACCACATTTTTGCCATGAGATATGATGGTCAATTTGTAAATGTACAGAATGTTTTAAAACATAGTGAATTATAATGCAATAGTTCACTAGCACTGACACTTGGTTGCACTGCCACCCCATGCTTAGTGGACTTCTCGAACACTTAATTGGCCCCAAGCCAGCCCCTCCTTCCCATAACCCCCCACCCCCACCCCGCCCGTACCCCTGTTTCAATACTTTTCCAAAAACTGTTTGAATGATGTGTATTCATTGTATGTATGTTTGTATTTTTTTTCCTTTTGCCAGAGAACTTGAGCATTGGGCTTCATATGTGAAATATGTTTATTATTGCTTGCTTGGTTTGTGTGTTACCATGATGCACTTGAGAAATGTGAAGGTATGTCATTTTGTGACCTTTTTAAACCCTGACCTTTTCGAATGTGATGGAATGGAATGGTATTTTGGTGAATAGTTTTTTTCAAGATAACAGGAAGTTGTTGTTCGGATGGAACATTGTCATGGATAGATATTATGATGCTTGTCCAGTATGCATTGATTTATTTTCGTTAAAAACTCTGTTACAAATATGAACAGTCTTATCATTTCTTCCTTGAATTGCCAGGGACTAGGTTCTTATCAAAAGAGAAGAGATGTCTTTCAACATCTAGACAAAACAATACTCTATATATTTCTTACAGGATACGCATTTCACTACAAAAATGGAAGACAAGTAATAACTGAATGGGGCTATGAATGTGTTTTTTTCGTCAAATAATTCTAGATCAAGAGGAGTAGCCGTTTTGTTCAATAATAATTTTGAATTCAAAATTCTGAAAACTGTAAAAGATACCCATGGCAATTTATACTTCTTGCATTAAAAACGATAGACCTAGAAATTCTGTTGGTTAATATATATGGACCTAACAAAGACACGCCTGATTTCTTTGATGAAATTAAGAAACAATTGATGAGATGGGTATCGCTAATATCATAATAGGTGGAGACTGGAATTTGGTATTAAATCCTAACCTAGATTATTACAACTACAAAACAGTGAACAATCCAAAAGCACAAGAAACAGTACTTGAGATGATGAATGATCTCGAACTTGTAGATATTTGGAGAGAATTCAATCCGGAAGTCCTGAAATACACGTGGAGAAGGCAACCCCCTTACAGCAGAGTCGACTAGATTTTTTCTTGTTAACTGATAGCCTTATCAACAAGATAAAAGATGTAAATATCCTTTATGGCTATAGAAGCGACCATTCCTAATAACGATTCACTTGAACTCCAAAGTGGAAAATAAAAAGAAAACATTTGGAAATTTAATTCAGCTTTACTAAAGGACAAAAATTATGTAGAATTAATTAAACAAACAATTGAAAACATGAAACTTCAGTATGCAGTATCCCCATACTCACGGAAAACATAAACAAGATTTCCGATGGATGAAATTCAGTTCACAGTAAGTGATCAATTATTTTTGGATGTTTTAATTATGGAAATAAGAGCAAAAACAGTAACTTTCGGCATAAAGAAAAAGAGAGAACTAAGGGAAAAAGAAAAAAAGTTGGAATCAGAAATACAAAACGCTTGAAACAGATTTGCTAACTAACAATAAACCAAGGGAACTTCAAGAGAAAAAGATGAACTGATACAGTTAAGAAAGGAGAAAATGGAAGGGATCGCCATTCGATCCAAAGCAAGATGGGCATCAGAGGGGGAAAGGATATCTAAATATTTCTGCAGTCTTGAGAAGCGTCATTTTGTCAGCAAACAAATGTTAAAATTAGTAACAGACCAGGGAAATTTAATAACAGAAACAGATGAAATATTAGATGTAACTAAGACCTATTATGAAAACTTATATAAAGAAAGAAGTACAAAAAACATAGACATTGGTAGATATGCTGGTAATCTACCAAAGCTTGAAGAGCTGAATCCAAACAACTAGAGGGACAAATAACTAGACAAGAAGCTTCAGAAGCACTGAAAGGAATGCAGAATGACAAGAGTCCTGGTACTGATGGAATGACTGTAAATTTTTTCAATTTTTTCTGGAAAGACATAGGAGACTTTGTTGTTCGATCTTTAAATGAAGGTTTTATAAAAGGAGAGCTGTCCATTACTCAGAGAGAAGGAATCATTATTTGCCTACCAAAAGGAGAAAAGCCAAAAGAATATTTACAAAATTGGAGACCCATATCACTATTAATGTGTCATATAAAATAGGATCAACATGCATAGCCAACTGAATAAAGTACACCCTACATAAATTGATAAAGAAGATCAGACAGGCTTTATTCCAAGAAGGTATATAGGACAATTAAGAACAATATACGACATCTAATTACTTAGAAAAAAACAACCTTCCAGGTTATTAGTGTCAATAGACTTCGAGAAAGCGTTCGATTCAATAAATTGGAAATACATGAATAAGTCCTGAATGTTTTTGGTTTTGGCGATGATATATGTAAATGAATAACCACATTTATAAAAATATAAAATCATATATCATGGTAAACGGACATGTATCTGGAAGCTTTGAAGTACAGAGAGGATGTCGTCAAGGAGATCCTATTTCACCCTACCTTTTTGTTTTGTGTTCAGAAATTCTAGCTCACAAAATAAGAGAAGATAAAAGTATAAAAGGTATTACAATCCATGACTCTACTTTTAAAATAAATCAGTTCGCAGATGACACGTCATTTACACTGAACGGAGATAGGGAATCCTATGAAAATCTGTTCAGAACTCTTGAGGAGTTTCGAAGAAATTGCAGGACTAAAACTTCATTATGGAAAAACTGTTAATGTGTGGCTAGGTCAAAAGAAATATTCAGAGAACAAATACTTAAAAGAAAAAAAATTGAAATGGAATCCCCCCAAATAAAACTCTTAGGTATTGGTTCACGAATGACTTGTCAAAAATGACTGAAATTAATACAGCGGACCAAATTAGTAGAAGTGAAAAATCTATTTAAAATTTGGTCCAAACCAATTTGTACACCCTTGGTAGAATCGCTGTACTAAAGTCTCTCGTACTCTCAAAACTTATTTACTTATGGATTCTCCTCCAAACCCTCCAGAAAAGATAATAACACAGCTACAAAACTTGTGTTTCAAATTTATATGGGATAATAAGCCAGATAAGATTAAAAGAAAATACTCGGTTCATCACACTGAAAATGGTGGCCTAGGTGTTCCTGAAATACAGGTGTTTGTACAGGCCTTAAAAATGACATGGATGAAAAGATCCTCACAGGAACATCCAAATGGAAGATAAGATAAGATAAGATAATGTTGCTTATAGCCAGCCGACCGCAGAGGGCCACATCAGGGCTGTCACCACGTTAAAATCATCACCAGTCATTTTAAAAAAATAAAAAAAAAAAAAAAAAAAAACTTCACACACCTCGTTAAATGAAATCGTCTACAAACGACAGAAACTTTGTTAAAATCCTTCTTCCGTAAAATCTCAAATCTAGATGAAAAATGTTAATTTCTCTCAAAAACCAAGGATCACGTCAGGCGGGACATCCCTGAACAGGATCTTCATGGACTCCGCTGTAAAATGTTTGTGTCTCACATCGTGCAAGTCCCAACATCTAAAAGAACATTGTTTCATGGTGAGTGGTGCATGACATGAATGCACACGGAGCTTCTTACACTCTTTAAAAGGTAAGAATGGGTAAAATACGAATGGCCAGTGTGCAGCCGGAACAGAACCGTTTCCTCTTTACGACCACCGACGTAGATGGGAGGAAGTCCTTAAGGTTTGGACGGATCTGAAAGAGTTTGTTACTCGTCTGTGTGTTCCAATCCTCCTGCCAGAGGTCTCTCACTAATCGTTAATTTGGGTTTCACATCTGAACAGGGGATATAAATGTTGGACAGTTTCTCTCTTGTGGCGTTCTTGGCTAAACGATCAACCATTTCGTTCCCGCGATGCCAACATGGCAGGAACCCAAGCAAGAGTATGTTGTAACCGTCCGCCTTAAACTTGCTAAAAGTTCAAAAAAAGTAAAAAGTTCTGGATGCTGAAGGTGCGGCCAGCTATGGCCTCCAAAGCTGACAGCGAATCCGACAGACCAGAAAGTCCCTCCTCGAAGAATGGGAGATTATCTTCAAGCCAGTACTAGAGCAGTAAGTTCAGCAGATAGACAGAAGCATCTGATTGTATATGTTCCAACAATATCTGAGAGGAGCCCAGGGCAGTAGGCTGCAAGGCCACTCCATCCTCAGACTTGGAACCGTCAGTGAAACTTTTGATTAGGATGGGAATTTGGAACAGGCTCGGCATACAAAGCCTTGTACGCCAGAGAGCTGGTAGACTCCTTACGGAAAGCTGCGAGACAACAACGAATCTCTGGTGTGAAAAAGGTCATGGAGGTTGATCGGAAACTTGGAAAAAATTCGGAAACTACCCCAGGTCTATACTGCATTCCGCACGTGAGGCTGCATACGAGTCAAACGGCGGAATACATTTCGGGTTTTTTCAAACTTATTTGGAACGAGTGGTCAAAACACAGTCATTAGCAGATTCTGTGGTTCTGAGAAAACTCGGATATAATAATTCAAAGACAGTTTCAGCCTGCGATTGGACAGTGAAGGTTCACCTGCATTCTGCGTACAGGCTGTAACACAGGGTGGTGCGGAACGCTCCAAGACAGGACGAAGCCCTTGATGGTGGATAGGGTCCAAGAGTTTGAGGTAAGATGAATCTTGCGGAGCCGTACCAGCACAACCGTAGTCCAGTTTAGAACGGACCAGGGCTCTGTAGAGGTGAACAAAGTTTTCTTATCAGCGCCCCAGTCGGTGTGTGCTACGACCCGCAGAATATTCAGTGCCTTTTGGCAAGCAGTTTTGAGGTTTTTATATGGCTGAGAAAGTTAAGTTTTGGTCAAAATGACTCCAGAAATTTGGCCTCTTTAAGGCTGGAATGGGAGATTTCCCTACTTGAAGTTCCGGATCTTGGAAAAAACTGACGGAAATTATGGAAGTGAATACATGGGTTTTTGAAGCAGAAAGGTTAAACCGTTTCATCCGCCACCGATGGATTTTATCTACGCAAAGCTGGAGCCTGCGCTGGACACTCGGGTACAGGCTTCCAGTTGCGTAGACGGCAAAATCATCCACAAACAATGAGCAGTCTGAACCCTGCTGAATGATTTCACAATGTTGTGATCTTAATACTAAAGAGGGCAGGAGATAGTATGCTCCCCAGGGGAACACCCAACTCTGCTCGTGGACATCAGAGAGAGTGTGCCAACCCGACCTGAAACTGTCGCTTCTTGCAAAAAATTTTGAATAAAAAGCGGAAATGACCTCGAAAACCAGATTCGGAGATCATGAAGTATCCCCGACTTCCAGGTGGTATCGTAGGCCTTCTCCAAGTCGAAGAAAATTGCCACTGCATGCTGTCTGTTTAAAAAACAGCGTTCCTAAGTGTAGATTCCAGACGAATCAAATGGTCAACTGTACTACGATGTTTGCCGGAAACCACACTGTTCTTTCGCCAAAAGGCCTCGGTTTTCATCCAATGGAAACCAAATACTGTTTACCGGATTGCCCTGAGATAGAATCATTATAAACAGTGTGGGCCTTCAAGATTACTTAGAATAATTGTAACAAATTTGGAAGGATGTGTTCACCGCTATGCCAAATTTCTGTAAACACGTGTCTGTTAAAGAAGCACAAGAAGTATTAGCAGAACCTTTGTTCGATAACGATAAGTTTAAAATGATAAATAGTACATTTTCTTTTAGAAAATGGACACACAAAAGTATATTCCTAGTAAGAGATGTGGTTGATGAAAAGGGATGCTTTTTAAGTTATAAAGCTTTCAGCGAAAAGTATACTAATTAGTGTAAATTATTTAGAACCATGGTTGTGTTCAATCAGTTAAAGCTTCCTTGCTGGCAAATATATCAAATAAAAGATAGTGAATGCAATGAAGAACAAATGCACAAAAAATAATAAGCAAATGTTAAAAAAGGTTCAAAAACTTTCTATGATGTATTGCTAGAAGCAACATCATATATATGATATAAATGCTTTTGCAAAGTGGGAGCAAATACCAAATATATATGTGGATGGGAGAGAACACTAAAACAAATAAACAATAAAGGAAATCAGATTAAGGTGGTTTCAAATTAAATTGTGTTATAATATTTAGTTAACAACATATTTTGAAGAAAATGAGAATTACAAATTGTGACAAATGCACTTTTTGCGAAAAGAGAAAGATTCAGCCAGACATTTATTTATGGTTCTGTGAGGTTTCACATGTTTTGAGGGACCTGGAGAAGATTTTAAGAGAGAAATGCGAACATGTTTTCAGTTAAAATTCAACATAGAACTTGTTTTGTTTGGGAATGATGACCAAACAAAAACGGATGACACTTTTGATCGGATTAATTATTAGAAAATACTTTATTTACAAAAGCAGGATAAATAAGATCAAACCAAATGCAATACACTTTCTGAAAGATTTGAAACACAATTATATATTGAGAAATACACTTTTCAAAAAAATGAAGCTTGCAGATTTCTTTAAAAGTGGTACCCTTATCAATGTATTCTTGATGAGTACAGTGATGGATAATTATGAAGGAAGTATGCTTGTATCAAATAGGTCACTCTGAGCTGCTGAGTGCAATTGTTTCATGATGCATTGTTAGGTTAGTCTCACTTGTACAATGATGTAATGTGTGTGTGTGTATGAGCGTGTGTATGTTCATATACGAATATGAGTATGTTCATGGGTGCTATGTGTAAGTGTACTTTATAATTATCTTTTGTTCCATTTTTCACGTAGTAAGAAATATTCATGTATCATCAGTTTATTGTACGTATGAAGTCTCAGCGCACTGTCCTCTTTCTGCGCATATGTACCTCCTCTGTACTCGAATAAAATATATGGAAATTTGAAAAAAAAATTAAAAAAATTTCGTGGCCTCTGGTGAAAGGAAATTTGGAACGAGCTGTTTGAAACACATTTATTGCTTATATGTGATCAAAAGTCTCATTTTAAATTTAGAAACAAAAGAAAGAAAAAACTCCCCCCCCCCCCCCCCCCCCAAAAAAAAAACCCAGCTTGGTAGGTGCCTTGGCTACATGGGAGTAATGGTTCAAGATCACAAATCTGTGCATTTCTAGGTCTTAATAGAGTTTCCCTGTACTTCCAAAACTACCATTTTATTAACGGAAGAATAGAACTTAGTAGTTTCCCATCCTTTTTCCAGAAAACCCCCATATTTATTTTTCTTTTATGTTTTTTTTTTCTCTTTCTTTAATTCTTTTTCATTACTATTATGTCTCTCTCTTCTCCTGTACATTCTCTTTGGTGTGTATGTGGGGAGTGTGTGTGTGGTGTCACTGAGGGTAAGGGAGGGGGAGGGGGGGGGGGGGGGGGGGGGGGGGGGGGGGGGGCATGGAGGGCTGCTGAAAAGATTTTACTGAAATCTCACCATCATGTTTAATATGGTCCGGATTCTGACATGCTTTGCTAGCCGAGATTTTCCATTGGATCATACTTGAGGCGAGTTTGCACACGCAGCAAAACGCTACACCAGGTTGTTCATTTTCAAACCAAACACAAATATAGTGTTTTTCATCATCTATTCGTTCAGCCAAGCCCATCGCCACTTATTAGTGATGCCAGCGTCGATCTCCTCAACTGAATCACCTTTAAGATAGGACATCCCACGGTTTCCAACGAACTCCAAACTCGAATCTAGATTTTGGCAATGGTGCTTTATCTTTGTTCCCTAAAATAAAGGTACTTCCATTCGGCACTTCCGTTTTATGGTAAGACGCACTCGACACGTAATAGCGCAATTTTTGCGACTTTTGGAGAAAAGAATTTTCTTTCAGATTTACGAAAAAGAAAATTCCGTCTCAAATAATTTCATAAAACGGATTCCGTCCTCAGACTGAGGAAGTTTACCCATGCTAGTTGCTTCTCATAAGGGTGCAGTGATGCCTGTTCTGATCAGATATGCAGGACACCACCTACTAAGCCCAGGACACACTACTAAGCCCTCTAGAGATGACAATAGTGCTCACATGTGGAGCCATGCGACTTAGCTCTCCTCCAGAGGCGCCACCAGTCCTCTTGAATTTGTGAATGGTGACCTGACAGATCAATCCAAGGACATAGACTTGGAAGGTAATCGAAACTGTGGCCACCATGAGAGCACCGTCTGGTGTGATCGATGAGGATGAGATGATGCTATAGATTGCTCTGCTGAAGAACGGTTCCAAATTACTTTTTGAGTTGTCTGGGCTCCCTTCCATCTCTATGACTTTTTCAATATCTAGGGAACGGCTGATAACTTGAAGGATCATGAGCAAAAACAGAATTTACTGCACTGCCAAAGGATCAGACAAATCACAAAGCAAACACAACGCATGTTGACTGATTGGGTCTTCTTCAGGCAAGACAAATAACTATCAAGACAATGCAAATGAGGATGAACAGTCAGTCCTTACCTCTCTCCTATCTGGTGCAACTTTCATCTTGGGTAAACGCAGACTATGAAATGGAACTGAGGTTGAAGGGCAGACATGGCGTGGGGTTTGAAATAATATTACTTATGAGATAGAATAACAAATAAATGGTATGATCATGTATTAATGACATATTAACATAATAACAGTAATTACAGTATAATATTAGCAATAATAACAGAGAGGAAACAGAAGAATGACTGGATAGTTTAACCCGTTGACTGCCTTGCACGAACGGCGTCGTGAAGGTTTGGGAAGCTGTGTGCCTTGCATGAACAGCGTTCGAGATAATTTCATCATCAAAATTTGGCGATTTAAAGAAGGGAGGCAAGGAGAAAATGTTTAATGGTTGCAGGGACCTAAAGGACGGTTTCTTCCCTTCAGGGTCGCTGGCTGACCGCTCGTGGTCCGTTCGGAAGATAATTACTTCGGCCAAGGTTCAAACCCTTTGGTTGTGCGAAAATGTTGTTGGAGAAAAAAAGGCCAGGTTCCCCTCATTCTTTGGTGGCCGGGGGAGGATTCTCGGCGCTACACTCGATCGGATATTTTATCTACGCAAAGCTGGAGCTGCCTGGACACTCGGGTACAGGCTTCGTTGCGTAGACGGCAAAATCATCCACAAACAATGAGCAGTCTGAACCCGCTGAACTGATTTCACAATGTTGTTGATCTTAATACTAAAGAGGGCAGGAGATAGTATGCTCCCCTGGGGAACACCCAACTCCTGCTCGTGGACATCAGAGAGAGTGGTGCCAACCCGGACCTGAAACTGTCGTTCTGCCAAAAAATTTTGAATAAAAAGCGGAAGATGACCTCGAAAACCCAGATCGTGGAGATCATGAAGTATCCCCGACTTCCAGGTGGTATCGTAGGCCTTCTCCAAGTCGAAGAAAATTGCCACTGCATGCTGTCTGTTTAAAAAAAGCGTTCCTAAGTGTAGATTCCAGACGAATCAAATGGTCAACTGTACTACGATGTTTGCGGAAACCACACTGTTCTTTCGCCAAAAGGCCATCGGTTTCATCCAAATGGAAACAAATACTGTTTACGGATTGCCCTGAGATAGAATCATTATAACAGTGTGGGCCTTCAAGATTACTTAAGAATAATTGTAACAAATTTTGGAAGGATGTGTTCACAGCTATGCAAATTTCTGTAAACACGTGTCTGTAAAAGAAGCACAAGAAGTATTAGCAGAACCTTTGTTCGATAACGATAAGTTTAAAATTGATAATAGTACATTTTTCTTTAGAAAATGGACACACAAAAGTATATTCCTAGTAAGAGATGTGGTTGATGAAAAGGGATGCTTTTTAAGTTATAAAGCTTTCAGCGAAAAGTATACTATTAGTGTAAATTATTTAGAACACATGAGTTGTGTTCAATCAGTTAAAAGCTTCCTTGCTGCAAATAATATCAAAATAAAAGATAGTGAATGCAATGAAAGAACAAATGCACAAAAAATAATAGCAAATGTTAAAAAAGGTTCAAAAACTTTCTATGATGTCTTGCTAGAGCCAATCATTATATATGATATAAATGCTTTTGCAAAGTGGGAGCAAATACCAAATATATATGTGGACTGGGAGAGAACACTAAAACAAATAAAACAAATAAAGGAAATCAGATTAAGGTGGTTTCAAATTAAATTTGTTATAATTTTTAGTTAACAACAATATTTTGAAGAAAATGAGAATTACAAATTGTGACAAATGCACTTTTTGCAGAAAAGAGAAAGATTCAGCCAGACATTATTTATGGTTCTGTGAGGTTTCACAATGTTTTTGGAGGGACCTGGAGAAGATTTTAAGAGAGAAATGCGAACAATGTTTTCAGTTAAAATTCAACATAGAACTTGTTTTGTTTGGGAATGATGACCAAACAAAAACGGATGACACTTTTGATCGGATTAATCTATTAGCAAAATACTTTATTTACAAATGCAGGATAAATAAGATCAAACCAAATGCAATACACTTTCTGAAAGATTTGAAACACAATTATATAGTTGAGAAATACACCTTTTCAAAAGAAATGAAGCTTGCAGATTTCTTTAAAAAGTGGTACCCTTATCAATGTATTCTTGATGATGTACAGTGATGGATAATTATGTAAGGAAGTATGCTTGTATACAAATAGGTCACTCTGAGCTGCTGAGTGCAATTGTTTCATGATGCATTGTTTAAGGCTTAGTCTCACTCTGTACATGATGTAATGTGTGTGTGTGTATGAGCGTGTGTATGTTCATATACGAATATGAGTATGTTCATGTGTGTCTATGTGTAAGTGTACTTTATAATTATCTTTTGTTCCATTTTTCACAGTAGTAAGAAATATTCATTATCATCAGTTTAATGTACGTATGAAAGTCTCTGCGCACTGTCCTCTTTCTGCGCATATGTACCTCCTCTGTTACTCGAATAAAATATATGGAAATTTGAAAAAAAAATTAAAAAAAATTTCGTGGCCTCTGGTGAAAGGAAATTTGGAACGAGGCCTTGTTTGAAACACATATTTATTGCTTATATGTGATCAAAAGTCATCATTTTAAATTTAGAAAACAAAAGAAAGAAAAAAACTCCCCCCCCCCCCCCCCCCCCCCCCCCAAAAAAAAAACCCAGCTTGGTAGGTGCCTTGGACATTACATGGGAAGTAATGGTATCAAGATCACAAATCTGTGCATTTTCTAAGGTCTTAATAGAGTTTCCACTGTACTTCCAAAACTAAACCCATTTTATTACACGGAAGAAATAGAACCTTTAGTAGTTTTCCCCATCCTTTTTCCAGAAAACCCCCATATTTATTTTTCTTTTATGTTTTTTTTTTCTCTTTCTTTAAATATCTTTTTCATACTATTATGTCTCTCTCTCTCTCTCTGCCTTACATTCATCTTTGTGTGTGTATGTGCGAGTGTGTTGGTGTGTGTCACTAGAGGGTAAGGAGAGGGGAGGGGGGGGGGGGGGGGGGGGGGGGGGGGGGGGGGGGGGGCTGGGGGGCTGCTGAGGAAAGATTTTACTGAAATTTCACCATCATGCTTTTAATATGGTCTCGGACTTCTGACATGCTTTGCGGCCGAGATTTTTCCATTGGATCCATACTTGAGGGCGAGTTTGCACACGCAGCAAAACGCTACACCAGGTTTGTTCATTTTCAAACACCAAACACAATATTATAGTCGTTTTTCATCATCTATTTCGTTCAGCCAAGCCCATCGCCACTTATTAGTGATGCCAGCGTCGATCTCCTCAACTGAATCACCTTTAAGATAGGACATTCCCACGGTTTCCAACGAACTCCAAACTCGAAATCTAGATTTTGGCAAATGGTGCTTTATCTTTGTTCCCTAAATAAAGAGTACTTCCAATTCGGCACTTCCGTTTTATGGTAAGACGCACTCGACACGTAATATGCGCAATTTTTGCGACTTTTGGAGAAAAGAAATTTTCTTTCAGATTTACGAAAAAAAGAAAATTCCGTCTCAAATAATTTCATAAAACGGATTCCGTCCTCAGACTGAGGAAGTTTCACCCATGCTAGTGTGCTTCTCATACAGGGTGCAGTGATGCCTGTTCTGATCCAGCATATGCAGGACACCACCTACTAAGCCAGGACACCACCTACTAAGCCCCTCTAGAGATGACAATAGCTGCTCACATGTGGAGCCAATGCGACTTAGCTCTTCCTCCAGAGGGCGCCACCAGTCCTCTTGAATTTGCTGATACTGGTGACACTGACAGAATCAATCCAAGGACATAGACTTGGACAGGTAATCGAAACTGTGGCCACCATGAGAGCACCGTCTGGTGCTGATCGATGAGGATGAAGATGATGCTATAGATTGCTCTGCTGAAGAAACGGTTCCAAATTACTTTTTGAGTTTGTCTGGGCTCCCTTCCATCTCTATGACTTTTTCACATATTCTAGGAAACGGCTGATAACTTGAAGGATCATGAGCAAAAACAGAATTACTGCACTGCCAAAGGATCAGACAAATCACAAAGCAAACACAACGCATGTTGACTGATTGGGTCTTCTTCAGGCAAGACAAATAACTATCAAGACAATGCAAATGAAGGATGAACAGTCAGTCCCTTACCTCTCTCCTATCTGGGTGCAAACTTTCATCTTGGGTAAACGACAGACTATGAAATGGAACTGAGGTTGAAGGGCAGACAATGGCCGTGGGGGTTTGAAATAATATTACTTATGATGATAGAATAACAATAATAAATGGTATGATCATGTATTAATGACAATATTAACAATAATAACAGTAATTACAGTAATAATAATAGCAATAATAACAGAAGAGGAAACAGAAGAATGACTGGATAGTTTAACCCGTTGACTGCCCTTGCACGAACGGCGTTCGTGAAGGTTTCGGGAAAGCTGTGTGCCCTTGCATGAACAGCGTTCGAGATAATTTCATCATCAAAATTTGGCGATTTAAAGAAGGGAGGCAAGGAGAAAAAATGGTTTAAATGGTTGCAGGGACCCTAAAGGACGGTTTCTTCCCTTTCACGGGTCGCTGGCTGACCGGCTCGTGTCCGTTCGGAAGATAATACTTCGGCAAGGTTCGGCCGAGTCATTCTCGGTTGAAGATGGCGGGAGAAAAAAATGGTTTAAATGGTTGCAGGGACCCTAAAGGACAGTTTCCTCCCTTTCACGGGTTGCTGACTGACCGGCTCGTGTCCGTTCGGAAGATAATACTTCGGCAAGGATCGGCCGAGTCATTCTCGGTTGAAGATGGCGAGTCGAGCAGGCAGTTCGATCAGGCGCGTGCCGTTTTCAAACGATCTAATGCTCTTGAAGTGCTTCAAGAAGTTATCCTAGACCGTGAAAGCGATGACGAAGACTTCAAAGAAGTGGAATGAAGCGATTCGGAGGAGGAATAAAGCGATCACAATCAACACCACCCTTTGATATCGGAGATAGGTGTTGATGACGAAGCTGATCCCCGACTTCAAACCGAGCGATACCGGCGCAAGTCGGCCCGAATCAGAGAGTGACAAGCCGATTCTGTGTATGTCAAGTGCCCACTCCCTCCTTTCGTGAGAGGTTGGGAGGAGAGTTGAGGAAGGGGGGGGGGGGGGGGGGGGGGGGGTTAGGACAACAGCGAAGGTCCAGTGTGAGGGGGCGTGGCAGAGGAAGAGGGTGTGGCACTCGTCAGTCGGAACTTGTTTCAGAATGGACAGAGGCCAGTGCTGATCGCCCAAATCTCGACCTTTCTTTCACGATAAACAGTAAACAAGTGGGGTATGTTTTGCTCCCACAAGGAAACCTAACACAGAGTAACTTTTATTCAAGACTGGCACAGCCTTTTAAACTTGAATAAAGTCAGACAAATACAGAGACGAACAATCTAATAGTGGGGGAAAACAAGCGCAGGCCAACAACTGAACTGTCTGGCAAAGATTTGGACTTGAGGGGAGGGGAGAGGGGAGTTTGAAGATGGAGAAACTGGGAAAATGAAATTTTTTTTTTTTTTTTAATTTTAAAAAAAGTTACAGATACGAAAACTCTTCACTAGCTGCATAAGGGAACCATCGCAATCCCTTTTGAAGGCAGATATATTTGTATTGCCTGCTCCGAGGCCTTTCGCCCGCTGGATCGGGACTCATCAGGGAGACACGGCTGGTTGTGTCTGTGCTCCCGGCGTCAAATAGAGACACGCCACAGTCCATAATACTGTGGTGTTCTTACCACCATGGGTGCAAAAAGAATCCAATAGCACCCCCAGAGCAGCCAGCGAAGAGTAGTAAATGCAACCAAACGAAAGTGTGGGGAGGAAAAAAAGTTGCTGTAAAACTAAAGACATTATGCAATGTAGGGGACAGTCTTTGAGCCTACGCCTGAGGATCCACCCAAAGATGCAAGGGAGATCAAAAGACAAACACACAGACGGATAGAAACAAATAACCTCAATTTAACCCCTTCGCTGCTATCATATTTTGCTAAGTCCCATGCTAAGAATTTTTTTTAGAAAAACACAAAAATCACGCCTATGCTTTTCATTTGCTTATAATTCAGAAGATACTGAACATAGCTACATAAAAGTATATATCAAATGAAAGGAAATTGAATGAAGAATCTGTTTGTAACAACAACATAATGGAATGATATGCTAGAATGACACATGAACTCCTTGAAATGCAATACAAAAAAATGAAAAAAATCAATCATGACGTTATTGGGTGATGCTGGAGCTCACAGCAGTTCATAGCACATTTTGTATTGAACATTTACAGTGTACAATGATCCAGGAAGCAGTGTCCAGTCACAACATAGCACAGTCTAGCCACACAAAGATTCGAATGAAAGGCGCTTATCTCCCAGTTTCTGTCACCTGTAGAATTCCGAAAAACACAAAAATCACGCCTATGACTTTCATTTGCTTATAGTTCAGAAGATATTGAAGATAGCTAGCTACATAAAAGTTATATCATATGAAAGGAAAATGAATGAAAAATCTGTTTGTAACAAAAATATAATGAAATGGTATGCCGGAATGTCACATGAACTCCTTGAAACGCAATATAAAGAAATGAAGACATCAATTATGATATAATCAGATGATGCTGACCTCACAGCAGTTTATAGCAAACTTTGTGTTGGAGTTATACAGTGTACAAAGACCCATGAAGCAGTGTCCAGCCACACCACACCACAGCCTAGCCACACAAAGAACGAAAGGTGTGTGATCTCCCAGTTTCTATCGCCAGTAGAAACATTGAGTGTGATAGTTCCAGAAGCAGTCTTCCAAACACAATCCTGGTTTGCTGGGGCAGTCTGGGCAGTAATACCTGGTGTCTTTCCTCTGCCCTTTCTTCCAGCAGACACGGCACCTCTTTGATGGCCGTGCTTTATGTTGGGTAGGGGGCAGCACACCAATGAAGTGTCGAGCACACAACCTGACAGCATGGGTCGTCCTCAGCATTAGCTGGATCTTTGTCGCCAAAAATCATCTCATTCATGGCTTCTTTCTGGAAGTCAAGGAAGAAGCTGCTGTGACCATCCTTCCTGAACACAATGTGTTCATTCTGCATCCAGCACCAGCAGGTCCAGCAACAGGCCCAGCACCAGCAGGTCCAGGCTGAACATCATCTCCATGCTGCATCAGCCTAGCTGTAACACATTGAAAGCAAGAGTTCAATTTTCTACAGAAATATTTCATGAAATAAAAAGAAAATGTACCACACACACACACACACACACACACACATATGAACACACACACACACACATATGAACACACACACACACACACACACACACACACACACACAGTGTAAAGAAGCCACACGCCCTTCTGTTAGTCCAATAAAACTCAAATAAACAGCATACAAAATCACTTCAAAATGATAACAATTTTTTGTACCTACTCTTGCTTTCAGTTTATGAAATATTCACAAACACATACACACTATAAGCGAACAAGCATACACAAACTGAAATTGGGTCATTAGCATGCCACGCCCCCTTTCATTTTCATCAAGCAAACACTGCAAACAATCCAATGAGTTATGCTTCTGAACAAGTAACTTCACTGCAACATTGTTTAGATCAGTGTTTTTATCACTGTGTGCTTTCTGTTTTCTAGAAAAAGTGTCATCAACACACACCACACACACACACACACACACACACACACACACACACTTAGCCACGCACACACACACATTTCCCCCTACTCCACCCTGCCCCTCATACGAACACACACAGGCCATAGGGAAGAGTTGGGCACACAACGGTAAGAACACTTTCAAACCACAAGCAAACCAAACACACGCAGCGTGACTGAGAACGAGCGAGCGAGCGACTGACACTGGCACACGAGCCCAACGCCTTGAAAGTCGGTCAAGCACACTGGTCATTGATGACCGGCTCGCTCGCTGACGCGGCCCCGATCAGCGGTACAGACATACAATACACACACTTGGTTGTTCTATTCATAATTATACTGAGAAGAAAAACAACACCATTATGTTATAAAATTGAATGAATCTCTCAAATACACTCACCTGCGTCTTGAATTATTGGATCTCCATGCTCTGAGTCTGACTCAGACGACGAGTCACTCAAAGCTTCTTCCACTTCCAGATCAAACTCTGGGTCGTTAGCATCAACTTCACGAAGTTCGATGCCAGCTGGATCAAAATCTTCATCTCCACTATCTTCATCTCGGTAAATTTCGTAAATAACCTCTGCAACTGTATAGCTTCGTCGTGGGCCAGCCATGGCTTCGAATACTGAAAGTAGGACTTCGCAGTACCTTGCTTATCGATCGTCATAAATTATGTAAATGAACCAATTACCTTGAACA
The DNA here is from genome assembly GCA_018398815.1 of Conus ventricosus. Lineage (NCBI taxonomy): Eukaryota > Metazoa > Mollusca > Gastropoda > Neogastropoda > Conidae > Conus > Conus ventricosus. The sequence continues at coordinate 8,066,632 of CM031599.1, read as the reverse complement.
AATGGTACACCAAAAGCAAAGAGTGGTCAAGGGAGCTTATCAAATCATAAATAGAGGGATTTTCGGCAATGCTGGACGAAACAGAAAGAGTGTTGAATCATGACGGACAATGTTTGTCAACAGCGCATTGCAGGCGGCACTTTTCATGACAGACACTGTACGTCAACAGCGCAGTGAAGAGGTTAATCAAAGCAAAATCGGAAATGAAATGAGGTAGGGAACAGTAAACGATAAACAGTAAACAAGTGGGGTATGTTTTGCTCCCATAAGGAAACCTAACACAGAGTAACTTTTATTCAAGACTGGCACAGCCTTTTAAACTTGAATAAAGTCAGACAAATACATAGACGAACAATCTAATAGTGGGGGAAAAACAAGCGCAGGCCAACAACTGAACTGTCTGGCAAAGATTTGGACTTGAGGGAGGGGAGAGGGGAGTTTGAAGATGGAGAAACTGGGAAAATGAAATTTTAAAAAAAAAAAAAAAAAAAAAAAAAAAGTTACAGATATGAAAACTCTTCACTAGCTCAGGGCTGCCTACCCCTTCCGCCACTTTCAGGGACATACATTTTCAAAACCAGGGACACAGACTGATTTCCAGGGACACATGCAGCGGTAGCACATATCACAACCACATCAACATTAAAGTGAAAGCTTACCTTTATTTACAATATGTACAACTTCTACCATGGCTTTTGGTTAATTCAGGTCCTGCACTGCAGGCTGAAGAGAACGGTAATAGGCACTCTTCAAATCCTGCACCTGTATAGTGTCTCCATAGTGTCTGGATCAACAGTCCTCACAATCAGTGGAAAAAGTTTCTGTCCTCCTTTGTCATTGCTTCCATCTGTTGAAATTGTGAAAGGCTGTTTTTTCATTCTATCCCCGAGAGTAAGGGTAACTTGGGTAGCATTTTCTTTCAAAATCGCCGTGCCTTTGCTTCTAGCGCACTGAAATTTCTTTGCGATGTCCGAGTCAGGAAACATCAATTTATTTTAACTCCTTTGTTTAATCCAACGCGGCCATCGGCAAATTCAGTTCCAGCTGCAAGGTCAACCATCAACTTTTCAGCTCTTATGACGTCAAAAGTTTCCTGACTGGTTGACGTCTGAGCACGTTGAAAGAATCCCCTAATGTTGCAAGATTTCTCGCTCTCACAGATTTTTGTGTTCTTCTTGTGCTTCTCAGTAGCGACGTGACGGGTTATTTCGTCCCTACCTCCAGATCCATGGAGAACTCACACGCACAAATTTCACACGACGCGTATGTCTCGATCTTGCCACGCTTGATGAACGGCCAGGTTTCCGTATATTTCGACAGGAACGTCTGCTGACGTTTCTTCTTCTTGACAGTAGCCCCATTGTCGAGATCGCCATCGGCATTTTTTTCGTTTTCCCTGTTTCGCGTCCATTTTTCTCGCTTTCAAAACTCGGGGAAGGGCGTGTATGCGCATGCGCACTGATCAGTTCGGCAATGTTCGGGTTCTTTTCGAGGATTTGTCGGATGGCCACGACCAAAGTCGGTCAGTCGTGATCGGCTAACGAACTCGACTCGTTTTTTTTTTTTTTTTTTTTTTTCTCCGGATTTTTTTTTTCGCGGGACATCGAATAAAAAAGTGGATTCCAGGACAGGCTGCATGATTTATTATTTCGGGGGACAAATACGGATACTCGGGACGGTAGGCAGTCTGCTAGCTGCATAAGGGAACCATCGCAATCCCTTTGAAGGCAGATATATTTGTATTGCCTGCTCCGAGGCCTTTCGCCCGCTGGATCGGGACTCATCAGGAGACACGGCTGGTTGTGTCTGCGCTCCCGGCGTCAAATAGAGACACGCCACAGTCCATAATACCTGTGGTGTTCTCACCACCAGCCGTGTCTCCCTGATGAGTCCCGATCCAGCGGGCGAAAGGCCTCGGAGCAGCAATACAAATATATCTGCCTTCAAAAGGGATTGCGATGGTTCCCTTATGCAGCTAGTGAAGAGTTTTCATATCTGTAACTTTTTTTTTTTTTTTTAAATTTCATTTTCCCAGTTTCTCCATCTTCAAACTCCCCTCTCCCCTCAATCCAAATCTTTGCCAGACAGTTCAGTTGTTGGCCTGCGCTTGTTTTTTTCCCCCACTATTAGATTGTTCGTCTATGTATTTGTCTAACTTTATTCATATTCAAGTTTAAAAGGCTGTGCCAGTCTTGAATAAAAGTTACTCCGTGTTAGGTTTCCTTATGGAGCAAAACATACCCCACTTGTTTACTGTTTATCGTTTACTGTTCCCTACCTCATTTCATTTCCGATCTTTCTTTCACGGCAACATTGGCAAATTCAAGCCTATGGATTTCATGGAGTTTTGTGTGTGGTGTGTGTGTGTGTGTGTGTGTGTGTGCGTGTGCGTGTGTGTGTGAGAGAGAGAGAGAGAGAGAGAGAAGAGAGAGAGAGATATGCTTGTGCATGGTGTTGGTATACATTTGTGT